>JAJTWQ010000087.1:2437500-2806369 GCA_029007595.1 Solanum commersonii
GTCCACTATTATGCCCCATTTGAATAGAATATCTTTGGGCTTCATTATTCCGTAAAGAACATAGAGGAAGATGAATTTTTAACTCTAGAGTTCAGTTCTGTACATTCAATAATACTTGATCAAATATACAATCATAGTTATAAAGCAAGTAAACATATTCATTCCACCTGATAAAAAAATAATTAAGTCACAAGTGATCAAAATTATAATAAATCACTAATATGTATTACCATCTTTCTAACATATCATAACCCATAATCCAATGAACACTTGAGAATAAAAGTGGAATATTCATTAATATGAGTATAAATGTGAATCCTTCCTTAACTTATAATATTCTCTATCAACACTAGACCTTAACTAGCATATTAATTATTAATCACTGAACACATAATCACCAATCAATATAGAATCATTAACACACTCGTTAAAATACAAGCAAGTCAGTAGAATCGTGGAAATCATATCAATCTTGATCTTGCATCTGTATAATCTTTGCATCTTGCCAAAAATCACTAATATTCTCTCAAATATCACAAGTCACGCACACTCTCAACTGTACACACCTTCTAAAGAGTCTTAATTTTTCTCATCTAGTTATGACTTGCAGGGGACCTAGGTGTCCAAGGTATTGTACCGTCATGGTACGCGATCCAACCACACACATAATTGTTAGTCCGTAAGCTCATCGAACTTGAACCACTCATTATCAGAATAGTAAGTGTATTCTTATTGTATTCACATAACTCAATATTCTAACCTCTCTGGTTACCTCTCAAGATAACACAATAAGTATAGAATAATTACAAGTTCATAGTTCATAACATCAGTGAAATAGACAGTTCAATAATTTACATGCTTATTCATAAAGCAACACTTAATTCAAGTATAAATAAAAACTAACTATATCTTAAGACCAATCAACATGAAACACAACTCACATTACATATCAACAACTAACCAAAGTCTAACTCCAAGTAAATTGTAACCTGCCTCGAACGAATAAATAGAAGAAAATAAGCCCAATTGTAAGAGTCTTCCATGTTCTCACCACCTCAGAATGCTCAAAATCTAAAACAAACAAAATACAATGACACTTTAATATCATATTTCCTCAAAAAGACGCCTAACGTGTTCAAACCACTTAATTCTATTTTTTTTATAAGGTCCAATTATTTATTTAAAGGTTATTTCATCAAACTGGAGGTTTCCATGATCATACAAATCTCACTTATGGAGTTTCGACCCCATAAACCTCTTTTGAGCAATTCATAAGATCAGAGAACCGCCCTCCCTTTTTTTTTTGGGGGGGGGGGGGGGTCCCAAGGTATTTGTTTATAGTATACATCGCTAAATTAGTAGATGCTACATTACTACTTAAATTTTTTTCACTCTCACTATACATCGTCGCCTCTTTCGTTCTATTCTTCTTTTATCGACATACTAAGTTATTAATTTGTACCATATTTAACAGAATGGCCTTCCTGCTTTGATTTTCAATATCATTACAACTTCAACTAATTCAAATGAGACAAGTTCTGCAAGTCTAATGAATAACAATTGGGTAAGTAATGTCTCAAATCTATTTTTTATATTCTCAAGGGTAAAAATTTATACTTGCATTGGCTGCTGTTAGGCGTGCTTGATATGATCCTCTGAACACAACCTCTTGGATTATTTTCCTGATTACCCTTTAGGAACCCTTGTTACTGTGAATCAGTTTCCACCAGTCTACCACTTGGAAATTACCTCTCAATCACACATACATCTCTTTAATGGAAAATGCATCCATTGTTGTAAGCTCCACCTCCCTTATGTTCGCTTCTTCCAGATACTTCTTTGCTTGAAAAATCTTCTGCACCACCTATGAAGCCTGTTTTGGCGTGCATTTCCAGATAGAATTGCCCTTTATGTAATAGAAGTGGACCTACTTGACCCATAACTTATCTTTTTTACAGCACAAATTTCATAGCAACTTGCATATAGCTATCTTGTTCCAATAGGCTACATCTAGGATGTTTACTCCTCCTACCTCTCTAGGTAAGCAAACTCTAATTACTATTATTATTACATGTTGAACTAGTGCTATTGCCGGGTATTACTCATTGATCTCAAAACATATGTTGTTAGTTTGTTCGAGCATCACATCTGGTAATTAGATGAAAATAGTATATGTTGCTGAAAATTTGTTTTTGTTTACAAGTATATGTTGTTGGTAATTAGATGAAAATAGAGATTGTTCTTTATTGTTAACATTGACTTGCTATATTATTATTGGAATAGATTTTTCCTCTCCTTGTGTCGATAAGTTGTATCTCTATACATATCCATCTATCATTTTAATTACAACAGAAAAACACAATATGTAATAAACGTATTTTAGATATATATTTACTTCAAGCTTATAATCTTTGTATTGATGAGCAGTTGCAGGAAGATTTACATGGAAAACAAAATCAAGAATCACAGATGCAAAAAGAATTGGATAACTTGAAAGATATCTTGACTTTTGAGAAGCAAAACTTAGAAATGGCTATTTATGATTGTGATAAATTCAGTTCGTTGTGCAATGAAAAAGATGTAGAGCTTAAGGTATTTTTTTAATGTTATTAAATTTGATTTATTAAGGGGACAATCATTCATTTTATTACTCCATTCCTTATAGGCTGCCCTATTAGAGAAGCGAAGCTTAGAAATGCGGCTTCCAAAGTTGAGTTCTCAAGGTTCAAAGAAAACTATTCCGAAAGAGTTGGTTGACGCAAATAATCAGATAAAGCTATAAAATATTATTTGGCCTTTACATTTTGTCCAGATTAGTATTCATAAAACAGAAACTCATATGACTTCACTAATTGCAGGTCTTTGAAAAGATCCATGAAGAGTTGAAAGCTCGTTCTATGTTGCGTACGGCAGAAGAAACAAAAAAGAGGCTTTTGAGTGAAAAATCATCACTTGAGGCAAAAATTGTAGAGTTGGAAAAGAAGAAATCAAGTGAGGTATATCTAAATATCTCTTGTTTTGCATTTTCAGCTTGAAGAGTTGTGAATCTGAGTCATACTGGTATTAGAGCACTGCCTTCTTCCATCAATAATTTATGTCAACTACAATCTCTAATACTACAAAATTGCAATGAGTTGAAAGAGTTACCAAATATTGATAATCTTTGTCATTTGCAATTGCTTGATTGTTCATATGATTTGGCTGTCTTAGTTCGACTTCTTTTGATGAGATATTGTCTGCATCTGATTTGGAGAGTAGTATACCAGCATGAAGTTGATTGTGAACAAGAAGAGTTTTGATGGATTAAAATCACTACACATAGAGAGTTGTTCTTGTGATTTCACATTCAGTTATTATCTCTTTTTAAACCCAATCAATGCTCTTGGTCAGGTTTGATAAGAAGGGAAAAGGGAAGTCTCCACGAAGCTGGAAATTGTTTAAAAAGTTTATTTCACAAAATTATTCCAGGAGATTAAGATTACGTTTTACTTCCTTTTGTTTTTTTGATATTATTGGGGTTGAAGGAAGTGAACAGATGATCCTTTGCCAAATCTGGAACATCTCACTCTCTCTTCTGTACATAATTTATAGTGTCTCTGATTTTGGTCATTTTCAAATGAAATATGGAGATTTATCTGGAGATTTATCAGGAGATTTATCAGGAGGATTAAAGTGTGTTTGGGTGTATTAGTGAGTGCATTCATGTGAATATCTCTGCTTTTTAGATTTATATTTGTGTATTTTATAACTTACTTTGTCAAATTATAATTATATTTATCTTTTATTTGCAGGATGAACATGCATAATTGAACCATTGCTTCAATACAAGTACTATTGGAAGATCGGACTATTCAAAAGTTATAACTAGTAGGATTAGAATATAATTAATGACTTGCTTATTATTTTTTCTTATAAGTACAAACATATGTAGTAGTATTTAGTTCTTTGGAATATCAATCTTATATTGACCTTTGCAAATTTATATAATTCTTAATATAAATATTTGTGAAAATTTTCTAAAAGAAAAGTGTATTGTGTATATAGCAGCTATTCACAAATTTTTGCTAAAAGTGTAGAAATATTTGTATAAAATTTCTAAAAAGAAAATGTGTATTATGTATGTAGCAACAACTCACAAATTGTTGCTAAAGGTATATAATAAATATGTTTATTGCAATAAAATTTATTGTTGCTAAAAGCCTTCCCAACACATTACTAATTAACTTTTTGTCAATTTTTTACAACAATTGATATTGTTGGTAAAAAAGTTAATTTGTGGCAACACTAAATTTTTTTGCGAAAATTTTTATAAGCCACAACTATATTAATGTAAGGCAACAATCATTTTGGCTGCAGCAAGTTAGTTTTTGGCATCAATATATTTTGTTGTTGCAAAAACTTTTCGCATCAGCGTTTATTGCAACAACATGCAACAACTTTTATATTGTTGCCAAAAGTACTTTTTGCAACAACATCCTATATATAGCAACAAAACTAATTGTTGGGAAATGCCTTTTTTCTTGTAGTGAACAAAATTCATGCATAGTTTTATCTCCCCATATGTTGTCCCACCAAAGTAATTAATAGCCCTAGGGTTCAACCCCGGGGTGGACTAGGTGGACCCTAGGGGTTCACCCGAACCCCCTTGTTAAAAAATTACATTGTATATATAACGTCAAATTTGATTTTATGCATATATATATTAAAATGAACTCCTTGAAAACAAAGTACAGACTTGGCTCAACAGATAAGAGGTTCAACAATTGCCCCTAGGTCATGAGTTCGTATCCCATGGACAACATTTTTTCCCTCCTTAAATGCTTTGGAAAATGGAACTTTTTGGGCTTAGACTTTCTTCTTCTTTTTCATTGTTCCATTTGGAGCTGGAACCTAAATAAGCCACAAAAACATAAAAGTGACCAAAATAAGCCACTACTTTAGTAAGTAACTAAAATAGGCTTAGTGGAAGAAAAAATTCCACTTTATCTAATATTCTAAACGTTTTCCGTTAGTTTCATAACGTTGTATATTTTAATATATAACGGAACTATTTCCTACACTTTATAAAATGGAACTATTTCTTACACTTTATAAAGTGTAAGTTTTTCTTACACTTTGTAAAGTGGAACTTTATCTTACACTTTATAAAGTGGAAGAAAATCTTACACTTTACAAAGTGGAAGAAAAATTCCACTTTACAAAGAGGATCACGTTTTTGCAAAGTGTTTGTCATACAATTATATTGATTTGACATATCATAAAAACGGAAAAAATTATTACACTATGTATTTTTATTTTTTTATTCTGAAAAATCCTCCAATCTCTATTTAAGGATCCGTTCAACTATTTGATAGCACCTACAACATCTTTTCTTCTATATTTGTTCATTTCAATCTAAAAAAAAAATGTCTTCTAAACCAAAAGTTAGAGTTTCGATTTATTGGGATGGCGAAATTATACATGACGGAAATACCGTTTTTTATAATTGTCCTCCCAAACACAATGCTAAATATTCAATTAATGTTCGATATCATAAATTTCTTTCATCAATTTATAAAAGAATGGGTATAAACAGTACTGTTTATAATTTGATTATAGTCGGAAAATACCCTACTTCATTTTTATCACAACGACAAGTAAATTTTGGAGAGTGGATTATCTATAATGACGAATCGTTGACCAACTTTTTAAGGGTTCCAGATGACTACATAGATCAAATCAAGTTAACAATACTTGAAATCTATGTTAGGAAGGAGCCTAAAACTAGTCAACAACGTTCTCCTTTATTGGTCGATGAACATCCCCAATTAGAAAATTGTAATAGCGTTGATGGATTTTCGATAACTCAATCTACTGATTTTCCTAACATGACTCATTATCAAAATATTCTTATCGGTCGATATGATTTTGATTTGAACGAAACTATCAATGAAAGTGACTGGTAATGCTCAATAATTATATTTCGATTATTATTTGTTGATTTTGTCAATTATTTATTAATTTATATGATTTAATATTGTTGTTGTTATTATTATTATATATTTTGTAGCGGTTTACCTTAACAAGATAGGAATATTGCTCCAAGTTATGGACTAGATAATTATTTTGGTCAGTCCTCACACTTTGAAATGACGAAAAATGTTGGGACATCCTCAAATTTTCATGTCTCGCCTACTTTTGATGCAGATGATTATCAGTATGTCCAACACTTGATTTTTTATTTAAGTAAGTTAATTGCATGAGATAAATATTTATATTTTTTTACATATATAGGGAAAATATCACGCAAGATGAGCCCATTGATCCCGTGAATATCGATGATCACTACAAGAAAAACTGCCTATAAGGAAGGGAAATCTCGTTCTTAAATGTCCAAATCTGGTCGCAAATGGCCTATTACGACGGCAAAATGTTGGTCGCCACTCGTCCTAACAGGCTTCTTCGCTAAAGGTTAGTTGCGACGGGTGTTTATATCTGGTCGTTAAATGTTATTAGAGATGGCAACTAATATAGTCGCTAATGTACTTTTAGAGACCGTGAATCCCGTCCCAAATAGACAATTTTTATATTTGAAAAATAGCTATTTGTGACCATTAAACCTTTTTTGTGAAGAGTAAGTACGTGGTCCTAAATTACTCAATCGCAACAGGCAAATTCCTTGTCCTAGATTAATCTTTAGAGACGAGAAATTGCTTTGTCCTAGATTAACCTTTAGAGAAGAGCAACTACCTCATCCTATATTAATATTTAGAGACAAACAACTACTGAGTCCTCTAATTTACCACGAACTGTACGTCAACTTCATATCATAAAATTGATAAATTTCATCACTAAATACAAGATGATGATAAATATACTTTCAATATTTGCTCAACAAAAACACTTAATCAAATAGCATCCCGAGCTAGACTATATTATCAAGTTTTACATAACGTTCTTGGCAAAATAATAATGAGCTTGTGCATCTTCTAAACTTTCATCTTGACTTGTAATTTCAATCTTCAAAAATATGTAAGAACAAAATTTTTCAAAGATCATAAATACCTATTGGTATATAATATTATCTATGAAGTTACACTTGATTAGTTAAAGTGCTCACCACAAAAGAAGTGTAGAATTCATCAATTCTACAGAAACCTCAAACAAAGCTGCAATAGCACAAAAAAGATTATTAGAGAAGTTCAATATGATGGATTTTATAGACTTGAGAATACTCAGAGGAATTGGGTTGAAAGAATTGAGAATACTATGAACAACTAAGAAACTATGATGAATTAACACAAAGAATAATCTTTATGGAGGGTTGTAATCGCATAACAGTCTGCTTAAGTTGATATCAGTTCTAGTGGTACGTATGTGCTGCGCTGCTTATGTTGTACCCATACTTACAAAAGCCTCAATAAATCAGCTCCATATGTGTCAAGCTTTCTATGTTCAGATAGTTTGAAGTATAGGTAGTTGTTATTGGGTACTATGTTCTGAATGTTCTAGTATTGGTCATGTGATATTTAACTTATCTCCATAGTATCTAGTTCAATTATGGTAAAAGTATTCTAAAAAGCATACTGATAATTAACAACTCTTTGATTGAGAAACACCAATTCTCACTGCCATAAACTGTAGAGAAACATCCTGGAGTGATAAGACTTTAGCCACGGTGCTACACAAACTGAATGTTGGCAGAATCGATTTTGGTCAATTTTTGGGGTCACAGATGATTGGAGATAACACATTGATGATCATTTTATACAACATATAAGAAATATCTAGTGAGGGAAATTGTTATAGCGAGTAGATATGCAGGACACGTGATAGACGAGTACATTGGGATCTGATGCTTAGAAGAGCCTACAAGGTTTACGTGTATACAAATTCCAACTAAAATGATCTACAAGCAGAAGAAAACATATGCTAGCTAGCACTCATCAAGTGGGAGTCGTATTCATTTAATTATCACCTATTTGAAGCAGGAAAATAAAAGAACAAATGAAGTTTAGTTTCACGCAACAGTGCAGAGAAGTATGTGAAAATAAAGCAAGAAGAAGATGTGCATCAATGGCAAGAAGTCTAGTTAACTTATGGTTCCTCGATTAAGAAGTTGATGTTTGTTATTGCAAGTGCAAGAAACAACATCATGCCTGATAGTTATGCAGAAGTGTTTGAAAACAGAGAAAAAAAATGTGCAGCAGTGAAATGTGCAGCAGTTAATTAGTTGTTCCTCTGTTAAGCAACTAGTTCTTCTAAAATTACAAATAAAGCAACAACAACAGCATGCCTGACAGCTATGCAGAGAAGTGTATTTATAATAGAGTAAGAAGAGTATGTGCAACAGTGACTATACACAATTGAATTCGAGCAACTTCTAAAGTGACTATACGGTGATGTCATATGCAAGATATGTGACTTTGAAGAAGTTCCCCATTTCACGTCTCTAGCCTTTACTTCACCACCAAAGTAAAATACAGGGCTATGATTTTGAGGTCCATAACATTTTTTTACTATCTCTAAGCTCGGTAAAAATGGCTCGGCTTTCACTATTTCTTTGATCTGAGCCTACAACGTATATAAAAGGACATATTCAGTTAGAGCCCATAATATTTAAAGCAATTTACTCATTCAATTTATCAAACACACATGTTTTACAATTACTTCAGGTTCAACAAGCTTGTTACTTTTCATACAAGTCTGAATGAAAATAGTCTTCAAATTTTGTGGGTTGCCAGCTTTCTCACCCATTACATCAAAGTAAAACATGTCAAATAATAGTTCAAAACAAATGAAAGGCACAAAACTAAACATTAGGAATTGAAAGAACATTTACCAACGATACAGAGAAATAATTTTGAGACTTAACCATTGATTCTCTACACTGCATTTTCTACACTATTGGAAGCTATTCGATCTGCTGTTGTAGACATTTGATGGCAGTTAAGAACCACGATAAAAGGGCTAAATACCGAGTCATTAAATACACTACATTTGTTACCTCAATAACTACCCACATGTGATCCAGTTTTTGTTGCGAAATATCACACCATGATTATACCCCCAATGAACTCATATTACAATCAAGAATTATTTATTCCAAGTGTCCCAAAACAGATTGTTATTTGTTCCAACCATCCGATTATTGTAAAAGGTTAATTTTAGAAGTTGATGCCTTAATATTTGAGCTTTGTGAACGGCGTTGTGGATTCATAAGAACATCCTCTTAACATCTCCAGAGATATGTTGCAGTAGAAAATGATCATGAAGGTTATTCGCAAGACTTTGGAGAAAAACCTTGTTAATCTATTCATTGAAATTACAGAGAACACAGAGGATTATAACAAATATTATGAGAAGATGACTGATATTTGCTCAATTATGTACACTAGTAGAACTACAGGAGAAAAAAGATGACTGATATTTGCTCAATTATGTACACTAGCACAACTACAGGAGAAAAAAAATGTGTCATTCTGACTGATGGTGCTTCCATTGGAGAAGTTCAGTCAATGGATGAACTTCTCCCTAAAACAGATAAAGAGGTTATTTTTAGTTATCCCTCTTGTTTGGCTTAATCATATAACATCATATAACAAATCTCCAGTTGATTTATATACTTTCTACCTTATTCTCATTGGTGCAATAAAATCTAAGTGTGATCTCAATCTTGATCAATTCGTGTTAAATTCAGGGAACCACGAAGTACACAAAGTTTTGATTCCATACACTAGCTCACATATTTGATCTATTAATTGAGACATATTCCATATACAGGGGTGTTTCAATGGGATTTTTTCAAGGTGTAAGAAGCATATATTCTTTATATAGTATATAACTTATAGTTTCTTAAAACACTAACTTGTACCTTCTATGGAAATTGATTCAACTAGATGTTTGCATCTGAATATAGAAAACAACCAGATAATAAAGAAGAATATAAAGAGTAATTTGAACAAAACAAACATGACAGGGAATTAAGAAAGGAAGAAAATTCAACGCTGAAGAAGAGGCATACCTATGAATTTAGATGGAAATCAACACGCAGAAAAGGGTAGAGTTTCATTACCTACAACATGTGCTTTCTCTATTTTGAGAAAATGCTAAAGAAAACTGAAAGTATTAGCACAATGTTTTTTCTAGATAATTGCGATTTGAATATCTGCTACAGAGATTGTGATGAAGTCAATTTAGGGCTTTTCTGTATTGAAAAATATGAAGTGAATTAATTAATTGTTCTGTATTGTGAGGAGTTTTGTTTTAAAGAATTTTAATAATTTAGGTAAATTTTTGGAGCCTGATGAGTTTTTGTGAAAAAATGAAAATGCATTTTTTCCCGCTTCTCACCACTATATTTACATTTTGGGACCAGTTAGAACTTTCTTTAGGGACTACATTTTGTACCTTCACAATAACATATAAAATTAGGGACAAGAATATAATCTCATTCTAATACATGTACATTTTGAGACTAGATTATTAACTCGTCCCAAAATATTGGTCTTAATTAACAGATTTTCTTGTAGTGGATCGTGACCTTCCAAATTACGGCACACCTTCAGCTAGTGATAGTGATGATTTGCCTAATGCCGAGGAATCAGGAGATAATGTTTCATTTGAGGCATCATCTAGTGATGATGATTTTTAATGCCCAATCGGTCGCTAAGACCAATGTCCATGAGTCCATTTCGTAATCATGAAATTCCTTATCTTGATCATCTTCCAGATGGTCCAAATATCTTCGGCGATACACATGATGAATATTTATCACAACGTACGTGGTGTGAACCGGAATATTTCATGAATGGTGCTATTTATATTGAAAAGGGCATGTTATTCAATTCAAAGAAGCAGTTGCAGAGAGCAGTTAAGCTTTTACATTTAAAGATAGCGAGGGAGTACTTTGTTATTAAATCGACAAAGAAATCATGGCGACTTGTTTGCAGGCGTGTAGAACAAGGATGTCGATTTAGGCTAACTTCTTTTAATGATAAACATACTAACATGTGGAAAGTTGGAAGATACATTAAAGAACATACATGTGATATGGGTACGTGTCGCGATGGACATTTCAACTTGGATGTTGAGATGATTGCTAACGTCCTCCGTGTTGATGTAGAAAAAACACCAAGGTACTATTTTATCCTTAGATGATTTTTCTTTAATAAGAACATATTCATTTTTTATTTGATAATTAATATTACTTTTACTTTTCAGGTTTCCCATCAAAGACTGTCAAACAGCCGTTCTTAAAGCATATGGCATTTCGATAAGCAGAAGAAAAGCCTATCTTGGTCGCAAGCGTGCTTTTGAAAAAGTTTATGGTACTTGGGAGGGTTCTTTTGCCGAGTTGCCGAGGTTCATGGAAGCTTTGAGACACTTCAATCCCGGAACAATAGTTGAATGGAAAACAGAGCGGCGTGTCAATGTCGTTGAAGATGTATTCAACTATGTGTTCTGGACTTTTAAACCATACATTGATGGGTTTGTGTTTTCTCGTCCTGTTATATCGATCGACGGAACACATGTCTATGGAAAATATGATATCAAGTTGTTGATTGTGATTGCAACGGATAGTAACGGGTCAATATTACCTTTGGCATTTGCAATAGTTGCGAATGAGAGCATAGAGACATGGAGTTTATTTTTGGATCATTTGCACTTGCACGTTGTCAAGGGTCGTAGAGATGTAGCATTGATTTCAGATAGGCATCACGGAATACTCTCATCCGTGTATAATTCTCCCAATTGGCAGGCCCCATTTGGGTTCCATCGTTTTTGTTTAAGACATTTGAAGGCCAATTTTAAAAGAAATTCAAAAATGTTACTTTGAATAACCTTTTATGGGCAGCTGCAAATCACTGTCAGGAGAAAAAGTTTTTGAAAAAAATGGAGATGATCAAGGAGATTAACCCGAAAGCGTATGTGTGGTTAATGAAGAACGATCTTAACAAATGGACATTGCACAGGGATGGAGGTAGGAGATGGGGAATGCTGACAACAAATAGTTCTGAGTCATTCAATGATCTTCTTAAGTCGCCCGGGTCCGCCGATTCTTGCAATGGTAAGACTCACTTACAATCAGATTGTAAACCGATTTGTTACAAGATCAAAATTTGTCAATCAGCTAGTACAACAAAAGCAACAATGGATGCCTAATCCATTCAAGATTTTTGAGGATAATCGAAAAAAGTCACAGCGTCACACACTTATCAACTATCACCAACAAAAGGAAAACATATTTGAGGTGCAGACACATATGCATCATGGTCGTGGTGGTAATAAGCACATTGTAAATGCATCACAAGGAAAATGTCAATGTGGTAAATGGCAATCATACCACATTCCGTGTTCTCATGCAATAAAGGGATTTGACCAAATTGGGTATCAAGCATGGGAGCATATGGCACCAGAATTCAGCCTGCGTAGCTACAAAAAAGCCTACTCTGGACAATTCAATCCACTCGGCGGTGAAAAGTATTGGCCTGATAGCCCTTTTCTTATGATAGCAAATAAAAAATATTTACGAAAAGTGGGCGTAAATAAAATCACCCGTATACATAATGAAATGGATGTTC
The DNA here is from genome assembly GCA_029007595.1 of Solanum commersonii. Lineage (NCBI taxonomy): Eukaryota > Viridiplantae > Streptophyta > Magnoliopsida > Solanales > Solanaceae > Solanum > Solanum commersonii. Next base: position 2,450,064 of record JAJTWQ010000087.1, read on the forward strand.
CCACAAGTACACTCACTCGCAAGTGCTCAACATGCAAACAAATAGGCCATGATAGGCGCAACTGTCCTTCACGAGTTTGAAATGCCTCATATGGTGGTAGTAGCTAAAGAAAGATGTTTAACTTTGTTAATTTATTCTTATATCAATTTCTATGCAACTTTTTATTCGTATTTTTGATCATTCTCTAGTCATGTTTATATTTTCAATTTTTTTCATTCACATTTGAAAAAAAAAAATACATACACAAAATAATAACTATATATAATTAAAATAATAATACTATACACCCTCAAAAAAAAGATACATACACAAAATAATAATATTATGTTCCACAACCCTTTCTTGAAATCCGTAGAACATCTCGCGGTCTAAGTCCCGTATATCCATCCTCATCTTCATTGTCCCTCTTCCTCTTTTTGGCCGGAAGATCCTTTATATTCACATTCTTTACAATTCTTTTAACAACTTTTTTTCTTCCGGGTGTTTGAGGCATATCATCCACTGGCATAATGAAAGAAACATCTGGATATGAGAGTGGTGACAAAGTGGTATGTAAATAGAAAGTTAGACAGTGGAAATTGAAATTAATTGACAAAAATAAAGAGATCCATCTTAAAAGAGATCCAGCAATACAACAATAAATCCAAGCACACCAACACTATATATTCGTATGTTCCATTCTTTATTTTGGATCATAGAATCAGAACCAAGACTTCATTATTAAGACAAAAAACCAAACCAACCTAAGTTTCTTTATATTTAGTATAACCTGTTTCCACCAAGGCATGCAGTTTGGAGTGATTGGTTAAAATTTTGAACAGATACAAACATCATGACAACCAAAAGAACTGAGAAATGCAAAATTAAACCCAACTGATAGAAATATTATCTCTAACTGCTCCAAGCATTGATACATTTATCCTAAAGCTGATAATGTCAAAGTATGTCTTTACTACTACGTTTTCTATATAAAATCAAAGCATTAATAACTAATGTAAATATTTTAAAAGAAATAAATAACATAAACCTGTGTCACATCGGGATCCTCATTAACTGTCGGAAAGATATCTTCTATGATCGTCGTGGGGCTAGAATCCACGATAGATGAAGGCTCCGTAGTATGAATCTAAAAAATAATTAAGAGTTAATTTAATATAAAATCAAAGCATTAATAACTAATGTAAATATTTTAAAATAAATAAATAACATAAACCTGTGTCACAATGGGATCCTCATTAACTGTCGGAACGACATCCTCTATGATCGTCATGGGGCTCTCCTCCACGGTGGATGAAGGCCCCTTAGTATGAATCTAAAAAATAATTAAAAGTTAATTTAATATAAAATTAAAGATTTAATAACTAATGTAAATATTTCAAAATAAATAAATAACATAAACCTGTGTCACATCGGGATCTTCATTAATTGTCGGAACGACATCCTCTATGATCGTCGTGGGGCTAGAATCCACGGTAGATGAAGGCTCCGTAGTATGAATCTAAAATATAATTAAGAGTTAATTTAATATAAAATCAAAGCATTAATAACTAATGTAAATATTTTAAAAGAAATAAATAACATAAACCTATGTCACAATGGGATCCTCATTAACTGTCGGAACGACATCCTCTATGATCGTCATGGGGCTCTCCTCCACGATGGATGAAGGCCCCTTAGTATGAATCTAAAAAATAATTAAAAGTTAATTTAATATAAAAGTAAAGCTTTAATAACTAATATAAATATTTCAAAATAAATAAACAACATAAACCTGTGTCACATCGGGATCTTCATTAAATGTCGGAACGACATCCTCTATGATCGTCGTGGGGCTAGAATCCACGGTAGATGAAGGCTCCGTAGTATGAATCTAAAATATAATTAAGAGTTAATTTAATATAAAATTAAAGCTTTAATAACTAATATAAATATTTCAAAATAAATAAATAACATAAACCTGTGTCACATCGGGATCTTCATTAACTGTCGGAACGACATCCTCTATGATCGTCGTAGGGCTCTCCTCCACGGTGGATGAAGTCCCCGTAGTATGAATCTAATAATTAAAAGTTAACTTAATATAAAATCAAATGGAGAAAAATATAAATTTGGATTCAAACACTACAACCAATAAGGGCTTTGGCGGCAATAAAAAAGGCTACAATATCCCTTCTAAAAAGTCTTAATCTCCCCCTTTAGCATCTATTTTCGTTTCTAGTAAATTCAAAAAAATTATTACTAAAATAGAGCAATAGATAGAGAAAAAGGTTATTCCTCCCAATAATTCTCAAATGGGAAGATAAAATAAGTGAATTGTAGTAAGATCTTTGTGACTACTCCTCTTACGCTAATAGCATATAATATCAAATATTCAATACAAAAAAAGATCTTCTTCAACCTATCTTTCATTCCATTGAGGGACAAGAGGACTCTTAAAATAATAGAAGGAAAAAACCATGTATTCCTTGTCAAACAATTTCACAGTCGTTTCTAATGCAAACATAGAAAAAAGGGAAATAATTTCACACCCATCCCTTATTACATTTAACTCTACTTCTTACTCCTAAATCTACACCAAAACACACCTTCTAGCTCATAGAATCTATATAAATGAAAATACTAGTTTGAGAAAATTAAACACAAAGAAAGCATAAAAAGTATGGAACTGAATCAAACAAATCCAACCAACAATGCTTTGAGATATTCTCCATCATCAATAAAAAGCATGTTTTGTATTAAAGTGACAATTGATGGAAATTCATTAAACATGAAATTAAATTATTTCTTTACTATAAACTTTATAACAAATTAAAAAAGTTCTTTCAAACTCCATGAAGTTTCCACTAAAAATACATCTTATTAGGAACTACATCTTATGGTACTCTATCCACTTCATTGACCAGTAGCCCATACCCTTGGGTGCTAGCAAGGTCCTTATATATATCATCAATTTTGTAATGGAAATACCTTATTAATGTGACAAACTCATCCTTTATCTAAAGTTACATTCATTCTGTAGCAGAACAAGTTGTGTCAAATTTTAGCCACTTTTTAGATCATAATTGCAGCAACGCTCACCCTTTATCTAACTTACATCAATCTCATAATGGAGCACCTTCTAACAGTCCCAAGGTTCATACTATTTTAAACATAAATCATTTCCATATTTCAATATGCATTGCATTTTGTAATCCACACTAAACAGCTTTCACTGGAAGGATGTATATCTTTCAGTTGTGTCCTTTAGTTACAGGCAAGATCATCTTTGATATAAAATTATCCTTTAGCACTAACAATCTGCTCCAATATTGGAAGTCCTGGTTGCTATCTTTGGGGCATTGGAAACTTCTTCCAGCTCCAAGGAAAATTCATTAATTGTTCATAATTAACTTGAATGTTTTGTAACAGCAAAGATTACATGGGATCACTTTTGCTCCAAAAAAAAAGACAAGATAGTCTCTTCCACCAGTCTTCTGACTAACACAAATATATAGGCAATTAACTCTAAGCTTAAATAACCCAAGCAACCATGAGTGGTGACATCGAAAGTACAGAGGGAATAACAGAAACAAATACAACTCACTCATGCAACTAACATATACAACAGAAAGAAAAGAACTTTAAACATTGCTTTTACCATTTTGAACTTGCCATCAATTAACTGTATGCACCTCGTAAGTTTCCACTTCACAAAAGAGGGATGTATTACCAAAAAGATTTGAAAATACAAATTTGATCTGCTTCTAGGACATGTTTTTTTCAAATAAACCAAAACCAGAAGCTCCAATATGTTCTAATTTAGATTACCCAGAAATCTTTCAATGTTATACCAGTCACGAGAAATAAATGTGATCTGCAAAAAATCTACTAACAAGATGGAATGTCACAAAGCCAACATGAAATTTCTTCTTCAGAAACAGTTGAGATCTTGTCTACTTATTAACGCTCAGAAACATTTCTACCAGTTTCTAGAAAATATAATCAATTAGACTATAAAAGGACGGAGGATCCACAAAATTAACTATCAACAAAGGCAGAGGATTCAAGTTCCATTACCTCAACAGTTGTACCGGTGGTTGCAAGTTTCATCCTACCATTATTTGGATCCTTATAAACAAGAAAATGACACATAAATCAGGACGGAGAGAGCATTATTCTGGAATTTTCATCTTTTATTGGACAACTTATGCAATCTCATATGACTGCAAATCCATTTAACATCTCTATTTGTAGATCCTTTACTGGTTCGTATACCTCTTGTATAAGGCCTTTTTTTGGCATTGTGATAAATGAAAATATTTACCTGATTCGATTAAAAAAAAGATGCAACTTCACCAACCACTTCAGTCTAATCATTGTTAAATGTTAATGTATCTTTTTTTTTTCACGTAGCACTCGACTTCATTAATCATTCCTATTTCAATTTATGCTACATTTCCATCTTAACTTTCACTTTACTAGAACACTAAGACTAGATCTATCCGAATCTAACTTCTTGTTCACTAGCATCTTTGACCCATCCTTCCAATAAAGCAGTAAAGCAAATCAGAAAGCTTGGATCAAGATACAAACTTTAACAACCCAATTCAGAAAAATAAAAAAATAAAAGAACCCTACTTTCTGTAATTAAAGGACAAAACTGTATTAAATACATAAATAATACAAACCTGCGACTCAATCGGATCATCAAGCAGCCCTTCAATAAAATCTTGAGTGTTATAAAGAGCAGTATCTTCGGTGTCACAATGGGCGCACTGGATGTGCCCTACAAAAATACATAAATAGTTATTTTGAAATATTTATATTAGTTATTAATGTTTTGAGTTTATATTTAATTGTTAATGCTTACCGCCATATCAGGTATATAATCTCCAAATGACATATCTAATAAATTCATGATGTCTGACGTGCCAAATTGATGGATACACAAATCATCAGCCTCTATTCCCGCCTCTACCTCAATGCCTGGAGGAATAGGTATACCACCGGCGCCACGTCCTCGTGCTCTACCTCTAAGCCCTCCACGTCCTAGAGCACGTCCTCGTGCTCTACCTCTAACCCTCCGCGTCCTCGTCCTCGTCCTCGTTTATCTACACATCCATGTCTAGGTCCTCTGGCACGTATATGTTCAAACAAAGGATCTCCTTCAAAAACTGGCTCTCTAAATTGTATTCTGGCCTCAAGCAATGTATCCCTAACAATCTGAGATACCACTTCACCATGTGAAGCTAAGGGTGTGTCTCTCTGCCACTGTAATGCAAGACTGTGCAACTTAAATAGTCCTCTAGACATCGCAATGCTAGTACCAGCAGAATGAACAAAGCCTGACGGTACATCAATCTCTAATGCAGGCTTACCTATAAGCAATCTTCCATATCGCATGTACCACAATTTATACCCTTTTTCGCTAGTACCATCATCTACCTCAACCACTAAACTCTGATGTCGATTATCCCAATCACGAAAATATTTATCCAACATTTCAAGAACCTCCGATCCAAGTCTCCTATGTTGATCATGCATATAGTGGTTGGTTCCCTAACTAGGAATCACAGGTACATGTTGGGGATGACCAAATTGACGCATCACTCTATCAGGTGCGTGCACCTCAACAATCTCTAGGCAAAGCATAGGCACACATGCCATCCATAAAGGCTCATCGACCGTACAACAACGAGGCAGTGTATGTAAAATCTCATTATATGGTGTCCGTCGAAACTATTTTTAAAATATAACAATTAGATAAAATCAACATTAACCACTTAGTATATAAATAAAATTATTATTGATTTACTTTTATATAATTTACTTTTATATGTAGTTTATATGATTTATTTTTTAAACTAGTAAAGAGTTGCAAAAATTATTTGATGTACCTGATCCTTCGTCATGCGGTCTAGCTGATCTCTAATCAGGATAAGAACATGATGTGACTCAGTATCCCTATCAATTTCACGCGTCCATCGCCTAGCATATGGAAGTAATACGTCCCCATCATGCGGCGGAGGAGCTAATGGTTGTATAGGCAAGATCCTCTCCCAACACCAAACCTTAATGTGATAAACAAAATAATTAAACTATCATCATTAACAAAAAAAATTAACAATTACATATATCTATTTTAATAATTTTAGAAATTATTTGTATGTAATTAAATATTTTAAAAAATTGAATATAGAAAAAATATTCTTGTACAGTGTAATGTTAAAAGATTCTTTATATTTGAATGTATTTTAAACATTAGTAAAGTTACCTGAAGGAGAGGAATAAATCCGCAAATGTCAACCGCATTACCGATAGATGCCCGACAAAGTGCACAGTACAAGTAGGCCAACACTGCACTTCCCCAACTATACTTACCTACGTCGTGGATGGGATCTAGGAACGCCAAGTATTGTAAGCTAATAAGGTTCCCCAACGTGTTCGGAAATAAGATGCCCCCCAATATAACAAGCATGTAAAGTCTAGAAATTTTCTCAACTCGCTCCACTGGAGTAGCATCTCCTATCGGATCTACTTACAACTGATCTCGCAAGTAGCCAGTAATGCTATGTATCCTCACCCGGCTCGCACCATCCATATCAGCAGGTGTTATGGCGCATCCTGTGAGTGTCTCTAATAAAGTACGCCATGGACGAATCCTCCGTGCAGCATCCTGTATGTACACAGCATCACCATCGATGCGCAAACCAAACAAGACCTGAACATCCTGTAATGTAATCGTGACCTCACCAAAAGGTAAGTGGAAGCAATGAGTCTCTGGCCTCCAACGCTCAACCATAGCTGTAACAAGGACACGGCCATACTACATCCTACCTACACAAACTACATCATACAGTCCTGACCTACGTAAGATCTCCTCAACACGTCCATGAGGTCGATGCAAACGAAATAAATTCCAAGCATCATTCATGCGCACCGTCCTCATAAGGCTACTAAATGATATCTCACCTTTCCATAACAATTCTGATTTATGCTCATGCTGAGAGAGAAGAAGTGTACGATCAGTCGGTCCAGGATTCACAACACGCTCTATTATATTCTGTAAGAAAAATTCTATTAAATCGTTTAATATAATTATATCTCGACAAATTAAATTGTGAACTATCTTCAAACGAATAATTGTACGAGAACTAAAGAATCTCTAACTTCAACAAGTCAATTAAATGTGTTATTTGTCGAGTCAACCACAAGAAAATAAAACAGAAAAAAAAAGAGATATTGTGAGCACTTTTTTTTTATAGAGAATAACTTTTCACATCCTTGTCAAGAAATAAGCTAGAATAGTAGTTGTGGAAGCTATAGTGTATTAACTACATGCTGCTACTGCTTTTGGCTTGAAATGAGTACTGTTCTAACAACAATTTTGGTGGCTTATGGCTTAAAGTTATTTTTCTTTGAAATTTGACAATTATAAGTTTCATTATGTCCTTTACATGTGCTTTCAATTTGAGACTTGATAGTGACGGTAAAGATGACCTCCAAGAATATCATTAACGATGAAATAGATGTGGGATTTTTTACAAAGTCAACTAACACTGATATAATTTTTACTCACATCTCATAGACTCAAACTATTACTATGCTATTATTTGGGAGGGAATTCAAACAAATTGTACTTTATTTTATATGAGATGACTTTCACCATTATCTTGTATTTGAAGTGATGTCTAGGATGACTCATGAATTAGTGAATACATATTGCAATTCATCGAACCAACGTAGGCATGATAAATTGATCAATTCATTTAGTGATTTTCTATTTTCAACCTTTGTTTTGTCTCTCATTTTTTTGCCATTACTTTGTGATTGGAACTTCTTATTGCACTATCTCTTTAGCTTGTCCTTTCATTCAGTAATGTGTGAAGGGACCAAGATGATATCTTCAATCTGTTATTAGGTTAGGTCCATTAGTCCTTTAAGTTGTTCTACTCTTTTTTTTTTTTGTTTTCCACTTCCTCCTATTCAATTGCATATTAGATTTGTCCGTTATGGCTCTTTCGAAAGTTGTTTACCTAGACAATTTTTATTTCCATCTCATATTTTTTTATGTTTCTTTTTTGGATGTGATTTTGATTTTGAAGCTTCCTCCACTTTTGACGTTTCCTACTACTAATGTGGCATTTGGAGGTATGGTCTTAACTAAGTGTTTATGATGAATGCACAACTGACCAAGTTTTTACTTTATAATTTTGTATTGGTGTGAATGCTCTTGTATAAAATACTTATATTCCATCTTCCCTCTTTTTTCATTCCACAACTCTTGATATCTAAAGTTTCTATTATAATTCAATTTTAAATATACTATAAAATCACATTCTAACTCCATGAGGTAGGTGTAATATCTACGTACATTCTACCCTCCCTAGACCTCAACTGTCATTCCATTACTCTTGTTGTTTTTGTATAAAATCACATTCTAAGAAATTCATTCATCAGTTGAATATATAAAACATATCCCTTTGTTCTCATTAGCTTAATATCTAAAACTTATCCTTGTATAATGTGTTAAATTTTTCCTAATTCAAGGTTCTTGTCCAATCTTAATTCTCATATGTCTTTCTATGCAGGACTGCTTTGAACCTCATGTTGCCAAATCAGGACAAGATCTTAAACCTGTTATGGTTTATGGGTGAGTATTCCTTTGCTTAAGTCATTGTGTATTTGCTTTAAGTATTCTCAATTGTATACCAATCTCGAATTTACTAGTTCTGCTTAATCACCTTGTTTTTAGGTATTTACCATTACAGTTTATGCTTAGCATAAGAAAATCTTATTACATGATTGCATAATGATCCAAAAGTTGGCAATATTGGTTTGTAATTACTTAACTATATTCTCCACTTAGCAAAATTACTCTTTTTATTGTCTATAAGTTTTTTCTCTCCCCGTCCCCCTATTTCTTTTTCCATAACTTGATCTATATATTTTGGTCTAGTTAACATATATTTGTACCTGAAGTACATCAGCAAAAGTTCCTATAACAGATTTTTATTTTAGGGGATTAGAAACGTAAATGTCTAATACTTTTGGTAATATAATTTGTAGCAAATGAGTAATGAAGCTAAGTTCCAACTTATTTCTAATCTATTATACTTTTGAAATTTTGAACAAATTACAACATCATTTTAAAGTAATGAAAATATGAGATGAAAAAAAATACCTAATTTATATAATTTGTAGGGTCGGATTGTTATGTTGTACTCCAATCTTTCAAGATTTTGATTTTTTAGTGTAGGGCCGCTTCAGTTGTCGGATTGGGACCATCAACCATTAATCTTCAAAGTGTCAAGTTGGAAGCCATGAAAGTGAAAGGGGAGAAGAAGAAAGTGAAAAGGTAAAGTAACTTTTTATAAAGTGTAAGATTTTCTTCCACTTTATAAAGTGTAAGAAAAAGTTCCACTTTACAAAGTGTAAGAAAAACTTACACTTTATAAAGTGTAAGAAATAGTTCCATTTTATAAAGTACTGTAGGAAATAGTTCCGTTATGTATTAAAATATACACGTTATGAGACTAACGGAAAACGTTTAGAATATTAGATAAAGTGGAATTTTTTCTTCCACTAAGCTTATTTTAGTTACTTACTAAAGTAATGGCTTATTTTGGTCACTTTTATGTTTTTGTGGCTTATTTAGGTTCCCAGCCCGTTCCATTTCTTCTTTTTAATTTGTTTTTCTTTAAATTTATTAGACACATTCTTTTTATTTTTATTTTTTATTCTTTTTATATCTATTATTTTATTTTGTTTCAACGTAACTCTTTTTTCATATATTAACTTAAATAACTCTTTTAAAAAATGATGAATTATATTTAACTAGAAATTGATGAGATAGAAATATAATTTGTTTTTAAATAAAAAGGTAAATTAGATGTAATTGAATGAAGAAACTTAAATATCGTCAACATCCTTTCAAAAATATTAATTTATAGAATTCATGAAATTTCTTTTATATTTTTAATTCTATTTTAGAGAGATGAAAACTAAACATATTTAATTTATTCGTTATTTGTCTTTTTTACAAATTATGACTAACCTAGTAAATTGAACTATATGAACTAAAAAAAATTGACGATGCTATTTATTTATCTTCTGAATATGCATTATAATATTAGTAACTCTATTCTTACACACTTTAAGAGAATCTTGACGATTTTCATAGTAATATGTGATTGAGTGGATGCTAATTTAAATTTTTTAAAAAGTGAACAATTAAAGTAAGACATTACAAAATAAAAGTATAAAAAGAACAAGAAATTTTAAGAATGCTCGATGGAGCATGATAAAGATAGAAAGAATTGATTAATACGGCATGATAAAGTAAGTTAAATTTAGCATGATAAGGTAAATATCTTTCTTCCCCGTCTTGCTCCCTTTTTCGTCATTTAATTTTTACGTGTTTTAGGAGTTAACTTATGTAATACAGTCAATTTACTAAAATTCTTATTAATGTATATTCGTCCTCAATATCTTTGATTAGTTTAGTCTTTACTTTTATGAACCAATGAAATATTTATGGTTCTTGTACAAAGAGCATACCGAGGGACTATTACGTTCACCGCGCACTTGCATTACCACCTGAACTTCTCCTTTATACTTTGAACCCCCTGAGCAAAAATTTTAGGACCGCCACTGGTTCAACCCATAAAATCTTATAATCATTTTTCATCTTTTATCCTACCTTTGCATAGTAGTTGTACCCCGTACCCTACTTTTTTATAGGTCTATCATTCAAATTATGGATTTTTTTATACTATGTAACGACGGAAATGACACAATCTGTCCAAATATTGCATTCATTAAAATAATATGATACGATAAAATACAACACAACACAATATAATACGATACATTATGATACAATAAGTAACAATCATCTAAAAAAAGTGTAAATCAATTTTAATTTAAAGTGAAAATCTTTCACATAATTACATCTAAAAAAAAAGTCCACTCCAAGCATCTCCCATGAAAATCTCAGTTCAGTTGTGAATTAAAAAAAAGTAACTGCTAAATAACGTCCAGTTAAATTCATAGTCAAATAAAAAAGTAACTGCCAAATAATGTCCACAAAAATTAGTGGTCGTATCATTTTTAACCAACGATAGTTGAAAAAAAGTAACTATAAAATCCCCATAATATTATCACAATATTCAATCCAAACACAAAAAGCTTTTGGTCTTTCTGGCAAAATATTTGAATTGTTTGGATTCATTTCCAACAATTCAAATCTTTTGATCTTTCTTAGTAGCAATTCATAAAAAATAATGGCAGCAACACAAACCATGATTTTTGCCCTTGATGACACTGACCACAGCTTCTACGCCTTAGAATGGACACTTGATCATTTTTTTGGTGCATCCGATTCTCTTTTTAAGCTCATCATTGTTCACGTTAAAACCACTCCAACTTCCGTCGTAGGTCTTGCTGGACCAGGTACGGATTCAAGATTTTAATTTCATTATTTCAAAACTTTGAGTTTAATTTTACACAATACACTTTAAAACTCTGGGTTCAAAGTTGAGTGACTTTCTGAGAAGAGAGTCTATAATTGAGTAATCATCTAAGATGTTATCTAAATTTTTCATGTTGTGTAGGAACAAGTGACGTGCTCGTAGTGGTAGAAAACGATATTAAAAAGACAGCTCAAAGAGTTTGCGAGAAGGCAAAACAATTATGCGAAGCTAAAGGGATGAGTACTGGTGTAGAATTTGATGTTGCTGAAGGAGATGCTAGAAATGTGTTGTGTGATGCTGTTGACAAGCATCACGCCGCTATTTTGGTCATGGGAAGCCATGGTTACGGGGCTTTCAAAAGGTAACATCATTATACCTCTTCTGTTTGATTTTGACTTTACACAAAATTTAAGAAAATAAAAAGAATTTTGAATTTTGTGATCGAAATTCTTTACTTACATTTTCGACAGGGCTGTTTTGGGTAGCGTAAGTGACTACTGCTCCCATCATGCTCGTTGCTCCGTGATGATTGTGAAGAAGCCAAAGGCAAAGAATTGAAAATTTTGATTAATAAAGGAAATTTTGGAGGGAGATTAATTAGACCAAATCAGAGAAAGGGACATACATCCATTTCTCTATAGCTATGCTATAAATTTGTAATCAATAGAATATATGTAGCTAGCATATAATTGGAAAAAAAAATATCATATCTTGCTAGCTTCATGAAATTAGTCATTAGCAATTTATAGGCATACCCTCTTTTTTTCTTTCTCCCTGTTTTTTTTTTCACTTACACCACATGCATGGTGTTTTTTGTTGATCTTTTTGCAATTTTGACTCAATGGAAATGAAATTCTCCATTCAAATTGATGTGGATTGATTGATTCTTCCTACATTCTTGAGAATTATGTATACGGAAAAGGTTCAAAAATGCCCTTATCGTATTGGAAATGGTTCACAAATGTCTTCCTTCTACGTATTGGGTCAAAAATGTCCTTAAGATATAAAAATGATTCAAAAATGTCCTCTTTCCATCTATTTGATAAAAAAATAAATGCCCTCAACTTATTAGAAATGACTCAAACAAGCAAGATTTTTTCAAAAAATTATAATATGTAAATAAAAAAAAAACTCACTGAATCAGATAGATTCATATCTGAAAGAGGTTGACAATAAGTTCTTTCAAAATTGACTATTTGCCCCTTTGTTAGAGGTGTTCCAGAAATGTCTGCGATCGAGTAAATAGCTTTTCGGAATATTTATAGCATCCTTTCTATATAAACCCATTTATTCTTCTTTAAAAAATTTGTCTTTCTCCCACCAAAAGGAAAGAAAAAAGAAATAAGGATTTCCCCTTTACTTTGACAATGGAATTCTTCCCCCAGTCCCCTTCAGAAAAAGGGAGTGGGCCTAACCCTTGGGGATGCGCTAATACATCTAAGAAATTATTCCACCTAACGTACTCCCCTCTGGATGCAGGAATAGCAACATGGACTAAATGCCTTGTCCAAGCCAAGGAACTTATGCATAATTAAAAAATAAATTACTTACATATCTAATTAGAATTAGGAAAAAATTATTGAGTAATTTCTAATATGTTCAGGGATTTTTTTATCTAATAGGTAGAAGGAAGGCAAAATTTGACCATTCTAATAGGTTAAGAATATTTTTTTATCCAATATGTGGAAGTAGGACATTTTTGAATCATTTCTAATTAAAGAAATGGCAAATTTGATTCAATAGGTGGAAGAAGGACATTTCTAAACTATTTCTAATACGTTAATGACATGTTTTAACTTTTTTTCCATATATTTTTTGTTTCTTTAATTCTTCAAACGTTATAACTTGTTCATTCTTGAATCAAGTGGGGTATCATATTAAAATTGACGAATCAAAAGGTGATGGCAAACGAGATCGTCAGCTACATTGCATCAACCAGTTCACATAAAGTACATCGCAACTTTCGTATGTCATTTCTATTTCAATCCAGAATCACTTATGCGCCATCTTTGTAGGGAAGGGAGATGGTGATGTATAGGGCTTGGGCGTTTGGTTGGTTCAGATCGATTTAGAAAATTTAATTTTTGATTTGGTAAATTTTTTAATTCAAACTAAATTGGAATAAGTTTTATTTGGTTTGATTTTTATAATTTCAGTCTAATTTATTTCAATTTAATTTTTTGATTTGTGAGATTGCGTTCACTATATTATTATTGTTGAACAAATTCACCTCCTTCGTAAAATTTTAGAAACATGGTATTCGTATTTGAGTTTGGTATGAGACGTTAGTATCATTTGATATTTGGTATTTCCCAAATATCGAATTATTTACTTAATAAAGATCGATCAAGTATCAACATGTCCATTAGTCATTAGTACTAGTCCAAAGAAGAAAGTTAAAGAATGGACATAAACAACCCAAATACATGTCTTTTAGTTGTATCAATTTGTTTTTAATTAATTATTGATGTCTTCTTATTTATTGATCTTCAATTATATTTATATTGTGCCTCAATATAAAAAAAATAGAAATGATTGAAAACATAGTACTCCCTCCGTCCCATTTTATATGTCATATCTTTCTATAAATAGTTAGTCCATAATACTTGTCATTCCATAAAATTAATGCATAAATTACTATATTGTTCCTTTTTTACCCTTGTGAGTTAATAACCTTAAAAATATATATTTGTCCAACTTAGAAAAACTAAGTAAATGATTCATGTTCATTGGTTAAATTAATTCATATTCATTGATTGAAAACTTGAGTTCCAAAAAAATTAAATAAGGGTAGAAGAGTAAAGTTACATCATTTCTTAATGCAAGTGCAATGTAAAAATATGACATATAAAATAAGACGGAAGAAGTATTAACTTTGTAATACAATCGACTGCTCCATACCAAATTAAAATTTAATTTATGAATTACCGAATTACCAAACTGAAATTTAAAATTTTGATATTTAATATCAACTTTCAACTAACAATTACCGAATTCTGATAACTCGAACGGAATAGCGAATGTCCACCCTTAGTTCAGTGTTTTACTGTTGGAATTTGAACAAGCCGAAAGATAAACCAGAGTCGGCAGTCGATATGATGACCACTGGTGTGTGTGAGTCATGATGACAACGGTGATGAAAAATATGATAAAAAATAAGTTTGGTAGGAATAAAAACTCTGCCATAGTTTTAAGAAAAACTATATATTATTATTACTTATACTTTTAAATAATTACATATCTTACCATTAGTTAAGAATTTTCTACATATTTTATATTTAAATACATGTATTTTTGCTATCAAATATTCCAAAAATTGGGAGAAAAGTTAGCAAGATTCGTATGTATGTCAGATACATGTGAATCACATGTATGTATTTGGAGTGATTTATATGTATTTAGTATATCAGATACATGGGAGAGTGGCGAGCGAGATGGAAGAGAGGCGGGGAAGGCGAACGAGATGGTAGAGAGGCGACGATGACAAACAAGATTTGTTATGTATTCAGATACATATGAATCTACTTGGATACAATGTGTCTAGAATAAATTTACACCTAAATGTGACCCCATATATCCAAGATATATTTATTTGTACTTATGAGGCACGGTAACACTTTATTTGATTGATTGTTACGTATTGTTTTATAATACATCATATTATATTGTATTGTATTATGTCATATTGTATTGTACTGTATTATTTTAATAAATATAATATTTGGATAAATTGTATGATAAATCTAAAATATAAGTAGATCTACGATAAAAATAAAAATAAGATAAAAGATAAAATATAATTATTATTAAATACTAATAAGTAAAAACAGAATAATAAAAAAAATTAAAATAACTACACGACACCAAATGGATCTTATGCAAAAATAGGTAGGATACAATAAATTTTAAATAACCACCGAAACAAACATTATTTAAATTAGGGAAAAGGGTCAAAAATACCCTTCAACTTTGATTTATTGTTTGACTTTACCCTCGCCGTTAAAATGAAGTTAAATTTACCCTCGCTGTTACTAATTTCACCAAAATTACCCCTCAAATGGATGGAAAACCCCAAATCAACTAAAATTACCCAATTTTGATTAAAATGACCCGATTTCTCTTTTAATCTGAACCTGACTCGCGAATTCATACCAAATTAAAACCCTAAATCCATTTCTCTAATCTTCCTCTCCTTTCTCAGTTGAAACACCCTATTATCAATTAACACCCATAACTTAGAGGCAAAAAAGCTCAACTTCAATATCATTCTCCTTCTGCTCACAAGGTAAGTCATTTTCTATTGAGTTAATTTCATTTTATTATGTTAATGGATATTTAACAATGAAAGTTGCTAGCATATCACATTAGCGGGTAATTGAAAATAAATAATTTGTAATGTCGATCGGTAAATTTAGAGAAACTTTTGTGTGTTTTTTCATTTCAGAAATAGAGTTGATTGATCAATGATGAAGATCGAGGTGGGAAAATCGACAATGGTGTAGCCGGTGACTGAGACGCCGCAATTGAGGCTGTGGAACTCTATGGGAAAATCAATGATGGTGTAGCCGGTGACGGAGACTCCGCAACTGAGGTTGTGGAACTCTAATGTGGATTTGGTGGTGCCTAATTTCCACACACCAATGTTTATTTCTATAGGCCAACATGATCTCTAATTTTTTTTGACCGAAAGGTGCTTAAGGAGGTATTAAGCAAAGCCCTACTGCCGTTTTATTCGATGGGTGAGAGGCTGTGCAGGGACGAAGATGGCCATATTGAAATTGATGGTAAGGGCCAAGGTGTGCTGTTTTGCAGAAGTTGAGTGATGGTGTGGTGGATGATTTTGGTGATTTTGCGCCGACGTTGGAGCTTCGAGGCTTATTCCGGCAGTTGATTACTCAGAAAGAATGGAATCTTATGCTCTTTTAGTGTAATGGGTAAAAGAGATTGGGTTTTAGGTTAGAGGGGTCGGGGCATTGCGTTTAAAATGGGGAATGGATCTTTTTTAAAAATTTGGGTTAGTTTGGGTCAATTTTGGGGATTCCATCCATTTGAAGGGTAATTTTGGTGAAATTAGTAACAGCGAGTGTAAATTTAACTTCATTTTAACGGCAAGAGTAAAGTCAAACAAAAAAGCAAAGTTGAGAGGTATTTTTGACCCTTTTCCCTTTAAATTAATTAGGTCGGAACATCTACAATCATGTTGGTACAGTTTTGGTTTCTTCAGAATCTTCGTCAATATAACCCTTTCTCTCCTCTTCTCGCGGGCTCTCGTTTCTCAGGTTCGTTCCAAACAAAGTGAAACCTCTCTTTCTTTTATAACTTTTTGGTTCCATTTATTATGTTGATTTTACTTCTTACAATGATAGGAAATTCAATCCCTTATCTCAAAATACTTTTCTGATTGTGATAATCGTAATGAAAAATATGCCTAAAATTATCTTCTTTTACATGTCCCTGTAATGTAATTTATGGATTTTCTTTGTTGTTAATTAGGTGTAATTGAAATTTGAAGGGGGTATTTGTTCTGTAGTTATTGGGTTTACTTTTGTTTGAAGTTATCTGTTGGATATATTTCGGCTTACAATGCAATGCAATTCAAACCTTATTATGTATTTATAATGTTGTGACAAATAATAATAGGCGTTCATTTACATTTCTGTGTGCTATAATTTCAACTAATTGGTGGGCTATCTTGGTGATCAGGGTGAATTTGAATTGTATGTTGGTGGCTCATCAAGCTTTACTAGGTGTGTGGGCTCTCTGTTTTATTGTTTTTGTCTTTGCATTTTATGATTCGGTTTGCAAATGTTAGACCAACAGCAACAACATACTAGTGTAATCCCACAAGTGCGGTCGGTCCGGAGAGGGTAGAATGTATGCACACCTTACTTTTACCTTTGTGGGAGAGAAAGGCCGTTTATGCTAAACCATCAATCATAATCTCAATAACTCCTCGAAATGCTTTTAGTATTGTGTTGTTGATGACTAATCTTATGTTTCTGTGTATATTATTATAAGTGATTGGTTTTGCTATTTTGGTGGTCAGGTGAAATTGAATTGCGAAACAACATTCTGAATGACTGTTGGAATTATGTATTCTTGTACAACGGGTTTTGGTTTTAAAGCTTAAATTTCACCTTTTTTGGATCATAGTTGAAGTTGAGATAAGAATGGATGGTAACAAAGATGAGGCCTTAAAATGCATCAGTATTGCTAAGGAGGCAATCGTGTCAGGCAATAAGAAGAAAGCACTTAAGTATATTGGAATTGCATGCCGCCTTGACAGTAAACTAGATGTCAATGATCTTTTGGTTGCTTGTGAAAAGCTTGATGCCTCAACTTATGATCACCCTACTGAGATTATTGGAGATGTTTCGACTGAGAAACATGTCAAATCTGATGAGGAGAGGAACTATACTGAAGAACACATGCATTTGATTACACAAATTAAGAGAATAAAGGACTATTATGCAATTCTAGGTCTAGAAAAGAGCTGTTCAGTTGAGGAGATAAGGAAGGCATACCGGAAGCTCTCCTTGAAAGTTCATCCTGACAAAAACAAGGCCCCGGGATCTGAAGAGGCCTTTAAGAAAGTATCCAAGGCATTTAAGTGTTTGAGTGATGATGACTCAAGAAGGCACTATGATGAGACGGGTTTGGTGGAGGAATTTGAGTTTAATCAGCAGCATAATCTTAGACGTCGAAGGAGAAGAATGGACCACGACTTTTTTGAAGATGATTTTGATGATGATGAGATTATTAGGGCATTTTTTGGTCAGTCTGAAATGTTTAGGACCTCTTATGTCTACAGGTCAAGGACCAATGTCCGCCACCAGAGGGAGAATTTAGGTTCCTCTGGGCCTAACTTAATTCTCCTCCTTCAAATGTTACCATTTTTTATCATCTTTTTACTTGCTTATTTTCCTTTCTCGGCGCCTCAGTACTATTCCTTGCAGAAGAACTACTCTTATCAGTTTAAGAAGATGACAGATAAATATGGTGTAGAATTTTTCGTTAAATCAGCAGAATTCGATAAGAATTATCCTCTTTGTAGTCCTGCTCGGGAGAACATTGAAGACAATGTTATTAGAGATCACAAAAGTACGCTTGGTCGTTACTGTCATATAGAACTCCAGAGGCGACAATGGAACAGGAATTACCCAACACCTCATTGTGACAGGCTTCAAAACTTTGGAGTAGCTTAAGGTCAGCCTTGTTTCTGCTTGCTCTTTCCACTCTTCTCTCTGCTGAAGAAGTTTTTTTCTGCTTTGACAATGCTAATGATTTTATAAACATGAGTATTATGTTATATGTGGACTTCTGTGTCATCTTTAGAAGCTAAATTATTCAACATCCAGTGGGTAAATTACACATTTAATGCATCATTCTAGTGATCGAGTCATGCCTGTACATCCCAATCCTTGTAAATTGCTTTTAAACCTTCACAGGTTATAAAACAATGCATCAATAACAGGAAGACATATCTCACATTCTGATAGTACAAAGACTTGAAATGGAAGAGTGAGAGACAGATGAAATTTAGCTTTCATCGCTTCTCTATTTCTCCCAGCTACAACAGTGCTTCCATCCGGAATTCTCTCGTTTACTCTCTCTGTCTCTCTATACACACACATTGTATATTATATATACATATAATATACAGCCAATGAAACGACCAACTTATGGATCATCAAAGGTTGATTCCATCTCTAGAAACTCATTGTGTGAGGAAAAGTAATGGGGAATATCCATAAAGTTTGGATTTATATCTTGTTTATTATTGAGATTTTATCTTCTTGAGTTTCTCTGGAGTGATTCTATTCTGATTTCTGTTAAAACCCTAAATGGAGCATTCCAGCAGAAGTGGATTCCAACTCGACCATGGCATGTGAATATGCTCAAGAATAAATTATGGACAATTGCACTTAATTGTGTGGACAAGTGGTCCATGAAGTAGGTTTAAAACCAGGAGTCTCAGATTCAAATCTCAAAGGCAAAAACACTAGATCATTCCTTCTTATTTGTCTCTTTGTGGATAGAGTTACTCGATACCTATGATAGATGGGAAGTAGCTAGTATCCTGTGGAATTAGTCAAGGTGCGCTCAATTGGCCTAGACACCTCAATTATAAAAAACATCATGTACAATTTAACGATGAGATGAGTAAGGACATGTCAACTTATTCTCTCTTCAGTGATTGCAATCGTTCAACCTACCTTTTCTCCTTCTGAAGATAAGATAACATGGGAATGTAGTTTGTTTTTACTCCCTTTGTCCCATCTTAAGTTTCACTTTGTTTGTGTGAAAATAATGTCATTTGTAATGGAACCATCATCCATATTGCATCTCAACTTTGTTGAATGTTAGATTTTAGTTTGCATGAAAGTATTGCCTTTTGGAAGAGGAACCATCCATTGCAACTCAACCTTCTTGAATGTTAGCGCAAAAGTTCTCGTAAAGTCCTTTTATCCCTGCTGAGGCAAGGCTAATGCATTCTATTACATCCTCTATTATCTATTGTGACACTATTGGGCAGTAAGAAATATAATGCTGAAGGTATGATCGGACTTGGACGTGCTAGTGATGAATGTTGTTTTACAGGATTTGTTTTCTTTCTCTCTTCTAATTTTTGGTTCATATCTACTGTTTTGTGTGGGTGGAGGCAGTGGCGGACCCAGGATTTTCGTTCAGGGGGTTCGAAAAATAAAAGTATAAACGTGTATATAAGCCGTTAGAAATGGAAATCTTGAATTCTTTTGGGTTTAAAACCAAACTTTTAGCACATTTTTTAAAGTAAAAAAAAAACTAAAAAAAACTTGAAAAACAGAACTGAAAATTAAAAAAAAAAAAACTAAAATAAACTGAAACTGAAAAATAAAAAAATAAAATGCTTTCACTGGGATTCGAACTGGTGACGTACAACTTAATTTCAGGGGTACTTGCCACTGTGCCATTAGTTTCTCTTTGTTATTGAGAGGGTTCACAATATATATATATCTACAGAAATACAGAAAATTTACCTTATATATAACGTGTAATTTTTTGTCGAGGGGGTTCGGGTGAACCCCCTAGATACCACGTGGGTCCGCCCCTGGGTGGAGGGGTGGGGGGAGGACTTATAGCCTCTTGGCCTAAATTTTGAGAATCTCCTTATTTTGAGAAGTGTTGTTCAAGAAAGTACTTATTGAGAGTAGTAGTTTGTGTTTGACTAATTTGGATAGCGCCTTTGTCAATATTAGAGCAACAATTTGTGCTTGACCAAGATTCAAAAAGTGCTTCAGGGGAGAAGATACTTTTTCTCGAAAGCACTTATTTTTTTCTAAAACTTAAGCACCTCAACGCTTAAAAAATAAGCATTTTTTGCTTCTCAGCAGTTCAGACAAACATGCTATTAGATTGTTAATATATTTGTTTCCTTGTTGGTTGACCGCTGACATGGTACAGGAATTGGAAGAACAGGGAGATGGAAAGATAGGTTATATTCTGGGACCTGGCTGTTGGGGTTCTAGTTAATTTGAATGCTTGAAAAAATAAATTGAAAGCTACTGGCTGAAGAAAGCTGTATTGGTGTATTTTGTCAAGAAAGCTAAAGAGTGAAATTGTTTGCTTGCATTGCTTAAAACTGCAAGATTGTATTTATTTATTGGACGAGTTTGAAAATTTTATGTAACATCTAGTCATAGATTATCTTGATTTCACCTTCAGATTATGCAAGTTGGGCTGACAGCTTCTTTTTTTATCTAACGACTTTTGTATTTTGATAAATGTATTACTTTTTTTCTCTGGCTTGCCTCCTTAGCCTGTGGTTCTTATGGTATATGCATATTTCACCTCAGCTCTAGCAATTTCTTTCCTATTTACCTTCGAGTAATGTCCTCCACATGTACATGGATAATCGTTGGATTGTGTGTAATGTGGCCTAATCTTCAAAGTATCATTTTCTGATCGATATGGCTAGTAATTAGTTGTTTGTTTGCTCTACTTGTATTGCAGGTCTGTCGACGGTGTGCATGGAGCTATAAGGTAGTGGTAACCGAAGACTTGTAGTAAGCTGTGAAGGAATAGGCTCTTCAGCTTGGTTGATTAAGTATGACCAGCAGTCTTATAGTCCAGTTATATTATTCCCTTGATAGCAAGTCATAGCGCGGTTGAAACAACATCAACGAGGCTGCCAGCATAGGGAATTATTCAGGGGTCGCAATATATAGCTTCACATTCAGAACTGTGCTCGGAACACTGTCCATAGAGCATCATATTTCAGGCCATTATGATGTAGGGCTTTGGGAGGGGGGAGAACTAGTGTTTTTGGGTGAACCAAGTATTCATTGTTAGAAAGCTCGTCATGTGTACGTGTTTTGCATATGTGTATTCATTCTATCAATGTTTGACAAGCATCCTACGATCTTTCATACCGACAAGTGCTATATTAATCATGTTTATATATATCATAAGAAAGTTTATTCCTGATGTTCCAGTTACCTATTACATTGAGTTATATTGTTCAAAGATGGACAAATGTTTTCCTTTAGAAGCCCATTTAACCCTATTTATTTTGAGAAAATTAGTGAAGTGTATGTGTGTATCGTGTTAATTGATACTATAGATATATATTTATATATAAAGTTATTTTAGGTATATTATATTATTAAGTTGAACAGATAAATAAATGAAACATGAAAGTAGTTCAAATATAAATATGAAATTTTATGTATATAGATAGGTAAATAAATATATATGATGTAAATAGATAGATAGTTTCTAATTTATAGTTTTTACTTTTATTTAATTAAAAAAATGTAGATGCAATAAATTTTTCAATCAATATAATAATACATAGATAAATTAAGAGAAAAGTAATACGGACAGCCTTGAACTTGATATAAATTATTAGTTTCGTCCCCAAATTATTGACGGTTTTAAAAATACCTCTCTACTTGACTAATTAAACTTAGATACACCTTTGATCTATCACGGGGCATATCAAGTGGTCTCAAACTCTTATAGGAGCATGAGGTTCTTAATTTAAAAATCGAGGGAAGTGTTCAAAACATTCCTAAATTTGATAAAAATTTAGGGGCGTATTTCACTTATGTGGCAAGATCGGTAGTGTATTGAAGTTCATTTAGTCAAGTAAAAGAGTGGGTTTTAAGGTTGTCAATAGTTGGAGGATAAAACTAATACTCCCTCTGTCCCTAATTACTTGTCGACTTTTGAATTGGCACACCTATTAAGAAAACAATTATTGACGTAGTGAGTTTACCATTTTACCCCTATTAATTATGAAGTGGGTCAATTAAAAATTTAAGAATTTCAAGAAGTTTTACATCTTTCAAAGTAATTAATTGAGGGTATAATAGGTAAAAAAAAATTGTCCTTTCTTGATCTGTTAAAATGGACAAGTAATTAGGGACAACTATAAAAGGAAACGTGGACAAGTAATTAGGGACAGAGGGAGTAGTTCACATTGAGTTTAGGGCATTTCAATACTACTCTCATAAATCAATGAAAACAATAATATATAAAACATAAAATAAAACAAAGATACTTCTATTGTTTTAGGAGCCATTTTATAGGAATTAAGCGATTTTCTCAATTTTTTATATGTATTTAGCTCATAAATTTTTTTGTGATATGACTTCCCATCGATCTTTTATAAAACCTTTACAAAGCCCTCCCTCCGTAGGGAGTTGGCGAATCAGTGCGTGAAACCTCACCATTTTTGGTCATTTAGAAAACATTTTACAGAAATTAAGCTATTTTCTCAATTTTCTCATATTAAATTATTTCTATTTTTATTTTAAAATAAATTTTACTAATATACCACCCCGTCCATTTTTAATTGTCATAATTTTCTTTTTAGAGTTAAACTTTAAAAAGTTTGACTAAAATTTTACGATGTATTTTTTCATCATATTGATATACAAAAAAATGCAACTTATAGTACTTTTTGTATAGTTTTTGAATATCTAAATTTTTTGTTTAAAATATCAATTTAATGTAATCTAATTTAACTTAAAAAAATTAGTCAAATTAACTTTCGAAAAGCGCAACATAACAAATAAAAATGAACAGAGCGAGTACCAAACACCTTAATTGTTTAATTAGAAAATAGTTCATTTTTTAAACTCCCAATCACTTGGCCAAACAACTCTAAAGTAAAATACTGCTGTGGGAAATAAAAAGAGAAAATTTTACATATAGCAAATAAAAAATTGCTAATTGTATGCTATAGCAAACTTGGTAAAATTGCAGTCCGTAGCAAATTTATAGTTTGCTATGGACTTTTCTTTCTGTATATTCGCTTGTCAATTTTTATTTTTTTTTTTTATACATTTTGATAGCTTAAAAAAGAAAAGGGCGTTAATTTCGGTTAGAAAAAAAGGAAAAAATCACCGAAGTCACGCA
The DNA here is from genome assembly GCA_029007595.1 of Solanum commersonii. Lineage (NCBI taxonomy): Eukaryota > Viridiplantae > Streptophyta > Magnoliopsida > Solanales > Solanaceae > Solanum > Solanum commersonii. Next base: position 2,473,922 of record JAJTWQ010000087.1, read on the forward strand.
CGTTCGTTCTGTGTTGTCTTCTTACGAACGAGGTAGTCGCCTTGATTTCTTCTTAGGAGGCGACAAACAACTATCAACTTTTTCTTTTCCCTTGTTATTTATTGGACATGGAGGATCCTGAAAATCATCGTCCGAAGCATTTGGTACCTTTGTTCGTTGGAGATGAATCGATTGAACATACTCGGGAGGTAATTCAAGAATCTTGAGTTCCATTGGAGTTGGAGTTATATTCTTAAAAACAAGCCGCAAAATATAGACATGTTCATATTGACATATTCATTATACAAAATGTTTACTTAATCAACCGTGAAAACATATATACAGTTTATATATATATACACATTAGACAAGCTTATATGTATAATTATACGGTTTATAAGCTTATATATACAAATGAGCTTATGTTTATAAAGTTCACATACTTATAGGTATATTTATACATTGTCAAAAACTTGTATAAATAATAATACATGGAGCAAATTTATACATATAGTTTTCTATAGCACAAACTGATACATATATTTATACATTTGTATATTTATACAGTTATATATGTATACTATATTTATACGAGATAATATATTATACATAAAAATTGTACAGTGCGCACGGATTGTTGTCGTCTCTGAACATGCCCTTAGCAAAATAGCTTAGACGATGGGAAATCTTTTTTTGTCTTCCAGTTAAGTATCCTAGGGATGTGATGAGATACCTTAACAGCAATTTCCTTATCAAAATTCGAACAACATTCATAAAACCACACTTGCAAAGCAAGTGGGAAACCATACAACCTGAAATACTTCCCATCGTGTTTGATCTTAGTGTGCAAATGCAGAATCAACGGGGTCAAAAGCCTTTTACCCCATGGGTAGTCAATGTATCCGCCCGATTCAACCAAATCAAAGTCTTTCCTATCAATAATAAAAGATCTTGGTGGAGATTTGAAATTTCAAACTAATTTTGGGGAGAAAATTTGGGAGAAATTGAAGGAAAAAAAAGAGATATAAACGAGAAGAAGATATTGTATAAAAGGAAGAGAATAACGTGAATTTTTTTTTTTTTTACTTATACAATTCGGTGGGGCCATTAAATAGCAAACTGACCGAAACTTTGCTCCTTAAAGGAAATAAATGAAACGGTAGCTACTGTATTTATTTTACATTAAAAGTTTGCCATTATGTACAATTATCCCAAATAAAAATGGACAGACAGTACAGTTCCTGACCAAGTGTGATATTTTCAACTTTTTCTTTGAGACCAATGCAACATGCCCATGTTCAATCCCACACCTTTTCTTTCATTCTGCATTCCCATTAATTTTTGGACATTTAAATTTCGTATTAAGTTAAATTATATAAATTATATTTAGCATGAATACATTGAATTGTTTTTTGACTTTTCGCGAGTAAGTGAAAATAACTTTTTGAAATTTTCCACATTTCAAAAACTTTTGAAATTATATGCCAAATATGATTTTCAAAATTAACTCCAAAAAAAGAGTAAAATAATACTCATTGGCCAACCTATCACTAAACTCTAGAAAACAACTAGTTATATTTCTTCTCAGAGACGGAGCGAGGTAGGGGTTCATAGAGTTGTCGAACCCAGTAGCTTTTTCGTATATCTTGTATTTATACTAGAAAATTAATTAAATATATATGTATATTAACCTGTGAACCCCTAACAAAAATTGATTGGACGTCTCAGTGAATCCCTAAACTCTTAATTCTGGCTATGCCTTTGTTTGTTTCTTTCTTTCTAAATTATGAAGAGAGTAATGAGACAGCTCCCTCCGAGCGCAGCCGTGGCCGACAGAGACGGCTTGACTAGCCGGCGGCAACCATCTACCAGTCCACTTTTCTGAGTCCTTGATTGTGATGGAAATTTACTATAATATCCTCATATTGTTGAATATATATACCCATAGGCCATAATAAAACAATATATTCCCTCCGTTTAGTTGTCTCTTAATTTAAAAATAGATTTTAATTTTTATTTGTCACTTTGACATATTAAGAAAATATAATATTTTTGTTTTATATTTTACCCTCTATATTAAATACTTATTTTCCAAATCATTTTTCAGGATATTATTTAATAGGGGATAGTTTGATAAAATACATATATCATTAATTATTTTTTTAATGAATGTGTGAAGTCAAACGGTAACAAATACAAGTAAACGGAAGAAATAAATAAGAGAAACAAGAAAATGAAATACCTCAACTACTCTCAGGAATATGAATAAGTTCTCATGGCCCTATTTTGGTTTTGACATTATACCCCCTAAAATATCCAATGTACTATACATTTTATTCAAGATTCTGTCAGTAATTTCTAAATGTATGGTAGCGATATTATATAGTACACATGTGTGGTTGTTTTCAAAAAAAACCTAGCTTTATTTCATTTGGACTTATTTAATACTCCCTCTTCTCCCATTTCATGTAAAGATATTTGACCTTAGCCACCATAGAGTTATAAAAAAATACTTTCTCAGTTTTAATTGAATTGGTCTATTTTTTCTTTTTAACATGTTTAAAAAAAGAATGGTTTCTACATAATATGTTAAGATAATAAAATTAAAGAATATGTTGGTATATTTATCATATTTTTAATTTAACATTACAAGATTTTTTTAAAAATCTTTATTTTCTTACACCTCGTTTGGATGGTTGTTATCTATTGTAGTGTATTGTATTGTTAGTCTAAATACAATATTTATTTTGATTGTTACCTTACCTTTTCATAGTAGTTATGCCTTGTACCTTGCAATTTCTTATAGATTTATCGACATTATATAACGATCGAGAACAATATAATCTATCCAAGTGTTGTATTCATTAAAACAATACAATGTGATACAATACAATATGAAACAATACATAACAATTATCCAAACAAAGTGTTAAACTCCCTATTAAGTCAAAATAGATCAAACAAACTAAATAATTTGAAATTTATGATCTAAATCAAATATATTTATGCACTTATAAATTATCTCATTATTAAATTTATCTTCTTTTTTTTTTTTTAAATATATGATTTGTTTTATAGGATACGAAAGTATGAAAGAGGAGAATATTGGAACAAAACATCTGTAAACTAATAAAATAAAATTAAATACAACTGACTACAAATAATTAACTTGTTCGGAGGCGATTTTGCATACATGAAAATATTCTACGTCCGTACAATACTAGAGAGCCGGCGGACCGGTAGGCTTCACTATTTACATATAGACTTCAAAATAAAAGATAGATCTAGCCAAAGTAGTGTTTAATTTCAGTCGCCGGAATCATCATCGCCACCGAAGATGGAAAAGCGGTTATAGAGAAGGAACAATGTGAGTGCGAGAAAAAGAGCAACGCCAACAGGGGACCCACTTACACGGTGAATGGAATTAGGTTCACCGGTGGAGAAAATGGTGTTGATGAATGAGCCAGTGTCGGAGGAGAGGAACTGAATAGTGAGGAGGAGGATAATAGGGAGTAAGAGAAGACCTATTGGGGTAAGAAGATCGGAGATGAAATCAGTAATTGCTTCGCCATTTTCACCGAGGATTGTTGGGATTAAGAGGACTGCAACTACAACTACGGCTAAGAGAATGCCGTGTGGGGGTCCATGCCGTTCTTCTTCTATCATCGTTCTTGTTTAAAAACTTTTGAATGTGAGTTGTTGGTTTTTGCTTTTTAATTATGTTGTGGTGATTACCCTACCTACTCTATCTTTAGCTTTTTTATACTCCCCTCTATCTCCATTTCAAATTTATATGACTCATTTTTCTTTTTATTTACTTTCTCAATTTTAAAAAGAATGATCTATAAACAGACTAAAAAAAAGATCATTCTTTTTTAAACAAATAGAGCATTATTCTCTTGTTCATGGTCTTTAATTATTCAGGTCTAATTTGACATATCTTTTAAAAAACAGTAATTAGAGGAGTAGATTTTCTATATCATTTCTAATAATTATAAGTTATCTAAATATTGAAAAATTAATATTTAGTAACAAAGATAAAATAGACACAAAATAGTAAATTATCTTTTGATTTTTCAAATTGGATAAGTAAAGTTGGATATCTATTTTTAGTATATTGGTTAAGTAAAGATGGACGGCGGAGGGAGCACTAAAAATATGATATATTTATATATTTAGTAACAATTTAAATTTAACATATTTATTTTATCTTTAATAAAATAATTTATAATCACACAAATATTCTCTAACTTATTTTAGATCATAAATTTCAAAAGTTTATCTTTTTTTCTTGAACTACATGTCAATCAAACTACATTACATTACATAAATTAAAAGGGAAGAAGTGGCTTGTTTTTAATGGGTTTATAGCTTTTCGTTTTATAAAGCTTATTTTTTGTTTATTTTTATCTTAAATTTTATTTTATTCAAACGTTATAAAAATAGTTTAAAAGGAGTAGTATTTAAACATGGTTGTGCTTTTTAGTTGGTGTTTACGTTTCTCTTCTTTTTTGGTAAAAAAGGAATTAATGAGTAGATGGGACCTTTTTGGTCCTCTAATTAATTAATAACATGTACATACGCGCTTATTAATATTCTTGTTCTTAGATCTCGTTTTTGTAGCTCGATAATGTTGACAATCGAGAATTGATTTTAAATGGGTCGGATAGCGGGTCCAAATCAGATTTTAAATTGTAATCGAAATGTTAAATTTTAGGAGTAAGGATTTACTCCCTCTGTTCCTAATTAGTTGTCCATTTTTTTCTTTTTTAAGTTATTCTTAATTACTTGTCAATTTTGACAAATCAAGAAATGACAACTTTATTTACCTATTATATCCTCAATTAATTATTTTGAAAAAGGTAGAACTTTTTGAAAATCTTAAATTTTTAATTCATCAATTTCAACATTATTAGGGGTAAAATGGTAAATTCATTGTGTCAATCATTATTTTCTAAATAGGTGTGTCAATTCAAAAGTTGACAAGTAATTAGGGACTTGTGTCTTATCCAAATTTTAGTATTATCGTATCTGAACTAATTTTTATAAAAATGTATAGAAATTATACTTTTTAGCATGTATCTAGAACTAATATAATGTATTTGAATGTTATTGGGTGTTAACTCATCATTAAAAACTGTAGATGGATTATATTAGTTAGGAATACCAAGATACAGAAAGGATTAGTAATTGAGATTATGTAAGAGTATGTTCCTATCCACTGAATAACTAACTAACTATCAAGAACGAAGTAATCTTTTACTTTGGTTAAAGGCCCTTTTTATGAGAAAGGAGAATAGGAATGAAATAAAAAAATCGAAATTAGAAAGAAAATAATCTAATTGCAAAAGTAAAAAGGAGGGATGTCTTTTTTTTTCTTCCTTTTTTCTTTTTTTTCTTTTTATTCTTTCTTTCCTATAATTCAATTTTGATTTTATATAAGATTGAATTAATCTACAGATTCATACATATACAAAGTTGGCATTATATCTGATTCATCTAAACTATGACATGAGCTTGTTGCATAGTTGTTGTATTTGATATCAAATTAAATGTATCTGAAAACTTCATGAAATATGTATCATAGTCATTTATCAGATATCATATACATGTTCAGTGTGTATCAGATACTATAATAGATAGTTGTAAAAAACTGATCATTTACTAATAGTTACATATTGCATATATAGAAGATACATGTTGGTTACATTACAAATTTATGAAGTATATATTAGATACATGAATTATGTATAAATTTCAATGTATAATGGTAACAATGTCAAAATCAACTCCTTCATGAGCACTAGCAGCAACAACCTCAGAAGATGACCCAAAATAGAATATTCAAATCATAAGAAGCTCTATTTTGAATAGCTTCTCAGTAGTGTGTTGTATAATTATTAACAATTCTCTTGGTTGAAGATTTTTTAGCATTTAACAAAGTCTTATTCAATCAACTTTCAAAAAAGAACTTGGTATAACTATTCATTTCAAAGAAAATAATTATAAAAAAAATAAAATCGAATACATAGCTTAAATAATGGAGAAAATCAATTACAAACCTCAAAATTCATATGTGTAGTGCTCCATTTTCATTTAAAGGGTGGTGAGTAACTGAAGAAAAATATGAGAGGAAGAAGGAGGAGAGAGAAGATAGATGAATATGGAAGGAGAGAGATTGCACTGATGAATGTGGGAGGGATAAGGAGAGAAAACGGATTGATTGGGAGGCGTAATTTAGGAATGTGATTAGATAAATAAGAACTCAATTTTAGGTTATTTTAAAAGAGTGTTGTATCTCACTTTAAATACGATACAAAATTATTAAATAGTGTGATGGTAGATAAGTATTTGAAAATATAAATTAAATTAGTGTATCTATAGTTGTATTATTATACAGTTTTTCCATTTTTAAAACAATGAATTGGTCTTTGGCCCAAAATTTCACCCTTCTAATGAAATGAATGTGTTTTGAAAAAACTGGCCCAATTTTATTTCTATCAAAGTGTTTAACAGAAATTTTGGGCCTAACAGCTAGTCCATTTCAGATTACTAAAATCAGGCCCAAAAAATTACAAGATATGAAATATTACACATGTTATTTTACTTCCTATTCATTCATCATACTCAGTGTATGCACAAATTATGTTTGCTCTGTGTAGATATACATACACACTACTTTTCTTTACCACATATTATAAATTGCTATTATGTATACGGTATTTTGTACATATTGTTATTATACATTTATTTCACACCCACTGCCTTATTTTTATATATCTTAATTATATACACATAAATAAAATCATAAGCTCTCATGTGCTTTAAACAACATATGTATATTTTACTTTATGATATGTATATGTATTATCATCCTACTCTTGTTTGACTAAATATGTTGCGAGTAGGATTGAATATGTTATTAAGTAGATTAAACTTGTTATCAGTCTGAGTTGCTTTAGCTAAGCTTGCGATAATTCTTTGGTAAATGACTCATTAAAAGAATGTGACTTCTTACTTGTGAATATGACTCATTCAGACCCATGAAAAATTGGTATAACTTTTGTCATTGTAGATACATAACATATACCTTAGATCCTTCACAGTTACAACTAGATGTTGGGATCATCAAACCAAACTCATCTTTCAACTTAGAGTAATAGATTGAAACTGATTGAGTTCTTTGAGAACATGTTGAATTTTCTTGATGAATACTGTATGATCTTTATCTTCTCATGGATTTCTTTTGATGAATATTGTTTCTCAGGCTCAAATTCAGGGAAAATAGTAGATCACTATTTGTCAATAACGATTTTATATATAACGGTATAAATTTAGAGAATTATAAAATAATATATTTCAAAAACTTGTTGAGAATCAAACATACTTTAATAAGGAGAATGACGCGATTGGTGACATCACTACAAAAAAAAATGAAAGTATTGCAACGATTTTATTACGACGGTTTCACAAAACCGCCACAAATACAAAATAACACGATGGTATAAGGTTCCTTATAGTGAAAATTACAAAAGTATACTAGTTAAGACTTTAATTAACAATATATACACATACTTATTTTTAATTACAAATGAAGTTTCTAAATTACAAACATAGCATATTTAATTAATTTTCGTTTTTAATTATTTATTTATTTTTTATTTTAGTATATGATTTTTGGGGATTCTGTGCCTATTTTTGGGGGATGATTATCATGTATTAAATTTATCTCACCAATTAATGGTTATTACTTAGTTTTTCAAAACAAAATTATCTTTCCACCTCTTCAGTTTTCCAAGAAATTATTACTTCCTATGCAGTTTTATTTTCTTGAAAATTTTGAAACTTCTCTCTTCCATGTTCTTCTTCATTCTTCTTTGTTCTTCTTCTCTCTCTGAATTCTGTTCATCTGAATTTCACCATTGCTATTTTTTACCTTTAAAATTTTTAAACGTGAAAGTTGCTCAATAGATGTTGGAACAGTGCTAGATATCATATAGACTAAAAATCAAAAAGTTCACGTAAAAAAAAATCAAAATACTTCAATGAATACAAATTGTAAACCAATTAAAATCTTTGATTTAGTTTCTTTCAACAGTATCGTAAGGATAGGAATACACATGGAGGTTTAAATTCCGCAATTTTGATAGTATCGTAGGATAGGATTACACACCAACCTTACAACGATAATTAAACCAATATCATATTATAGATAATATTTTCTGAATACTACACCAATATTAAAGAAATGAGAAAATAGTCAAATACCTCCCCCAATCTATTACCCAATTCTCAATTACACATCAATACTTTACATAGGTACTATTACCCCCTTGAAGTATTTTAAACAGAGATATTGACATCCTTAAGTGCTGATGTGGCACAACAAGTGTGTTCACTCTCCTGAAAGCAAGTGTAAGGCAAATAAATATTAAATGATTTGACAACTATCATTTCTTAATTGAATTCAATATAATTAATAAATAAATTTAATTAATTACAATCACATTCTCTCTAACCATTTCCTTCCTTTAGAAATTACACATCTGCAATTAAATTTTAACATGGCTGCCATGGCAAGCACCTATTCAATATTTTATTTTTCTTTTTGAAATCTTTTCGATTATGGTAGCAGCCCTTTCTTAATTGGAACTGAAAGTGGGTTTTAGAATTTGAAATTTGTGAGTTTTTTTTATTGGAATTGAAAGTGGGTATTAGAATTTGAAATTTGGCAAGGAAAATTTCATCTTCAAATCTATCAAAAAAAGCAACGGGAGAACCAACCAGATGCAGAACTAGACAATAATGACAGTAAGATATCATAATAAAAAGATTAAATATTCATGTTAAATTTATTGAATTCAACAAGGACAAATAGATTTTGTGCAAATAAATGATTGGAAAGCTAGAAGAAAGACGAAGGATGATGGGTGTGATGGAGATGGAGGTGGATTGGAGGAGATTAGACATTTGAGAACAATAGAGAAAAAATGGAATGATTTAGGAAGATGAATGGAATGGTGGAGAAAAAAAAATGAAAAACGTCAAAATTGATGTATTTTGGTAATAATTTTTTTAATTTTTTTTTATTCTGAAAAAATAGGTGCGTCTATTACACTCTCCAACAAAGATTTGGGGGTGACATTTTAAGGGTGTCAATATCTGTGTATAAAATACTCTAGGGGGTAATAGGACCCCCGTGAAGTATAAGTGTGTAGTTGAGAATTGGGTAATAGATTGAGGGGTATTTGACTCGATTTCTCTTAAAGAAACCATAGTTTTCTATATTAAAATAGGAAAATGCATAAGTACCCCCCCCCCCCCCAGCCTATGCCCAACATCCCTGAGACACACCTAACATTTACTAAGGTCCTATTACCCCCCCCCCCCCCCGAACTTATTTTATATATAATTTTCTACCCCTTTTCGGCCTACGTGGCACTATATTGTGGGCCCAGTGCGTGTTGATAATTTTTTTAAGAATAGTGCCACGTAGGCCGAAAAGGGGTAGAAAATTATATATAAAATAAGTTCAGGGGGGTAATAGGATCTTAGTAAAGGTTAGATGTGTCTCAGAGATTTTGGGCATAGGCTGTGAGCTACTTATGTATTTTCCCTATTAAAATTTACAACTATTTCATAACCATTTACATAAATAGATTTGTGCATAAAAAAAACAAGTTAATATCAAAAACTCGCAAACATGAATGTTTATATCATTCAATACACCAATAATACAATTCATCCTACCAACACAAAACTAAAAGTTTCAACTACATAATGTTTTAAGTAAAAATAAAATAAAACCAACACACCACTGTTAAGCTTGATCCGCAAATTTGGGGAAAGTCTTCTTGTTATGCCCGAGTGTACGACATTTACTACAAGTGACTTTACTTTTCTTGCATTTTCCTTCATTGAATCCTTCTTCTTACGATCATTATTTGATGGTCTGCCTGGTTGCTTTCTTGCAATTGGTGGTAACATTATCGCTTCCTTCATTGGTTGCTTTCTTGCTATTGGTGTTTGCATCATACATCACTTATTCAATATTGTAATCCACGTAATTTTCTGTAAAATTACAAATTATTAATCAATTTCCAAAATTAGCAGATTGGTGTTCCTAAAGTAATTAAATTACACCAAATCATCTACACCATCTCAACTAACAACTACATATAATAATTTACCATCACAAATCAATAAGCTTTATAGCCAATTTAATAATTCTTCAATTTTGTTAGCTATACCAAATCAGGCACCAATAAATGTACGAAAATATTTATTGCGAATCATCTTTGGTATTCCAAACGGCTGAAGAGACATAAATTAGTGGTCTAGACAAACATTTTCACCAAATCAGTTACCAAAATATATACCATAATTTCGTTGTATAAACGTTAATTTTCTTCAATTTGTTATCTATACCAAGTCAGACAATAAAATATACCAATAGATGTACCAAAATAATAACTTGCAGTTGGTGTTTCTACAAGGTCTACAAGATACTAATTCCACCAAATCACATACCATAAGTAATTTGAGAATTATGATATAAAATTTGTTATCTATATCAACTCAGACAATTAAATACACCAATAGATGTACCAGAATACTAACTTGAAGTTGTTCTTTGTATAAGGTCTAAAAAAATACCAATAACAACATATCACACACCAAAATAAATTATTGATTTTTGGTGTTTATATAAGAAATGCAACACACCACTAATATTTTGACAAAATCAGTTACCAAAAAACATACCATAGTTTCGTTGTATTTAATCAACACAAAACAAAATTCATAATACAACAAAGTTGTGACCTATGGTGTTTATAAAAACACAATAAATAATATCTCTTACACCAAACTATCTACACTATCAATATCACATAATAATCTATCATCACTTGCACGAAAAAAGAGAGATGATAATGGTGTTTCTAAAAACATACTACATAATACCAATAAACCACATCATATCCACCATGTTCACTATCAATTAAACATAATAACAGACTAAAAACGATTAATAATTTTTATTATTTATTAAAGAAATAAATCCAGCCAATCGTTGCACCATACTATTACCCAAAGCATATCAATTTTATACTAAACCAAAATAACATACAATTGAAACCAACGACTAATTAACAAAATGACTAAATACAGATTATGAGAAAAAAAATCAAATCAATCGTTAGTTGTTCAAATACCTGATGCGTCCCATCGCCCGTTGTGTTGTATTAGAGTTGAAAATTTATTGGTATCCATGTTCGAATAGTAAATTAGCATAGAAAGAGAGTTTTATATTTGTTAAAGACCTTATTTCATGGGAGAGAATATATAATAATCTGAGTAAATCAGGAAAGGTAAAATAATTGGAGAAAATCAAGGAATATGTGATAAGCGTGGCTGACTATTTCTACGTTTTTAAAAAATATATAAATTCTAGTTTTGAAAAAAAACTATTGTTATATAAGTGAAAAAAAAAGTATTGTTATATAGTAGTAATTAAGGTACTTAAGTTGTATACTTAAGTTTTTTGCCCTTTTTTATACGCCATATTAATTATTTCAATAGCAGTGATTAGGACTTAAAATACGACGCTTAAACCGCCACACTATGTTATCTAAATTTTTAAATTTTGCTTAGTATAAACTTTTAAGACATAAAGTTCTAAAATTGAACTTACAATTTGTAAGGCATAACTTGTGCCTTGAGATACAAGTTTAGTAGTTATGTATGATCTTCTTAAGATATAATGTTCTTATTAGAGGATGTAATACATGTATTAGTTTTTGAGCTTTTGATATTATTTAATTCTTTGTTTGATAGAATTTTTAGTCTTTCATTATACACTTTATTTAGTATTATATTAGATGATGTATAACTACTACATAACAAATCATTACATCAACAATACATAAGATATTAATACATGGATAAACATGGGTAAATACAGAACTACCACTAAACATCAAATCAAATCGTGAATAGGAAAAAATCTCATCATAATTAATTCAATAACGTTAGTATACCCTAGTTGAAACTATTTTTATACACTCTACCAAATGACCTCTTAAGGATAAAGATTTGGATTGCAAATTTAATAGTACTAAACTTATGTTGGAAATCTCATTTTTTCCAACAACTTATGCCCAAAGTAAACATTCTCTCAAAAGGTTTGGACCGTAAAATTAAGTCAGTATTAAAGAGTAACAAAAATAAAATTAAATACTATTAATTTAAGAGGGAAAAATTAAAAGACATAATAACACTTTAATATAGTTCATAAAGTTTCTTTACATAATTTATCCAAGGTTTTCAATGCTTTCCTAAAATCCAAAGGAGGAGCTTAAGGGCCCTAGAGGACTGTCATGGGCCACAACCCCCTCTTGACCTCCAGCCAAATGATACATCTTGATGAGATAAATTCAACACAACAAGAATCGTCTCAAAATTTCATTCATTGCTTTGAGAAATTAAAAATTACAAACGCAATCACTAAAGCAAAATCTCAAGATTAAAGTGTCAACAAGTTTTAAAATATTTTTCAATCAAATTATATTGTGATTCATGATGTATCACCTATTGGGTATGATAGATCATCATTAAATCTACCTCTCCACAAATTTGCAGAAGATTTTGTCTTGCAGTTTGAGAAAAATCAATCAGTAAAGTTTGATGATAGTTTGATTTGTCAAATAAAAATAATATGTTATTATATATGAACGTATAAATACCTCTTATAACTTTGTATAATAATATATATTGGATGTATGATTTAGTGTATCAAGTTTTAAAAATTTTGGTAAGAAAATATATGAAAATTTTGTATATTATTTTTTACATAATGTATATTATTGTATATCAAATTATATTTTAGGTTAAATATTTGAAATTTAAATTTTAATGATTTCTACATAGGAGCGATAGCAAAGCCAATCCGGATAGACTCACAATAATTATAATATAGCAAAAGTGCTAGTTATATGCTCCCGAACCCTCATTTTGATTGTTTTTCAAAAATGTTGAGTCATATACTCTCAACTTCTCTAGAGAAGCAAAACTGAAGCGGATAGAATAGATGGTCCAACTACATACCTTTTTCTTTACATCTATAGTTGTGCCTCGTGGCATGAAAACATCCGTACTATTAAAAAGAATTATATTTTTATGATATAGGTTAGATGTAGGTTAGAAGCAGCCACCATGACCTATCAGGAGTTTGGATTTAAGTTATTCCAATTTTCAGCCCTTGAAGTATTAGAACTAACAATTGTTATGAAATGAAAAAAATAAAATTGTGAGTGACAAACTTAAGAGATAGAGATTCACCTTGTGCTATTGAAGGAATTTGAAGCAAGTCATGTTGTTGACTCCAAATTTGAGGGAGTTCGATTTTGAAAGTGACAAAATGTGAATGCCCTTCTCAACTATAAATCCTTCTAAACTTGAAACGAGCCAATATATTTGGTGTATATGTGTATATGCAGTATGAGATTATTCTTATTTATGAAGACCCAAGCAAAATTATTGTTCCATCAACTTGAGAAATAGAATTAGGCATTACTAATCCTTTGATCATCTTGAAAATTTTGCCTATGATCTAATCGAGACCGGCCCAAAGATAATATCCGTAGTGTCATGTACAATGAGCAAAATGGTCAAGGTATAAATCTTGCATTATATTATTATACATACTATCCATTTTCTATAAGTATGACTTTGTATTCTCACATCGTATCTGAAATAAAAGGTATTCCATGAGACAATAATAAGATACAGGGAAGAAGCAAAATAGAGGAGGATCACTAAATGAAGTCATTAATCACAGAGGCAAAGGCATATTTGAGGATGGCAGAGCGATCTATTTTTACTGAAAAATTGGGAGTGCTTCACGTAATTAATGAATTAAAAACATATTATTATTGAAATGGTTCCACTCTTTTCTACAAGCTAAGAGGGAAAACATTATAATTACTCACAAGGGTACTGGAGTACACTTGTCAATTATCATTAAAGCTACTCTCAGCCTATATGAATATATCTTCATTCTCACACGGTATAACCTCACCCTAATATCTCTTCCGTTATCATCTTTCCGTATTTTTCTCCATGCAAACATAAAGTTGAAATTTTTACTCAAAATCTCGACGGAGCAGAAAAACGCAGGGACAATGAATCCAAAAGATTACTAAATAGTGCGAATATGTCATACTTCTTCAAAGTATAAACGATTTTCAATTTCAACATTTCATTTTTAGTTCTTGTTTTTTCATTGACCGATAATCAGTCTTTCTTGAAACTTCTTTGTGAGAATTGTAATGAAACAACCGAAGAACAATGCACATGTGTAAACCAGGCGATGTACAACAACAACAAAGAGTACAATCACATCATCACGGTAGTTTATTTTATGTTAAATAATATTCATATTTATTTTACTGTTGTTTCATACTTTTATTTTTTATTTTTATCAAGGACCAGGAATCGGTCATTCGTGGTGAAGGGAGCCATTCCAATGGGCATACCGCGATTGTTGATGAACTCTTTAGAGGTTGTGACTTCTACATGGTGGAGCTGGTAAGTGCCACCGGTGATGATTTGGCTCCACAACCACCTATGCCTTCTGTTTATAAAATGATAGCTACTATCATGCTTCAAAGCGGTTTTGAGCCATGTTTCAGATTGGGGAAGCATTTCCAAGGGATCACCGAGCCTATTCGAATTCCCATCAGAGCAAAGTTTGTTTTGGGGTATGTCCCCACAGATGATGATGAAGCAGAGGTGATGAACAAGAGTGTTGACCGAGCGTTGGCCAAGCCAATACCTCATTTGTACCAATCATTCCTAGTGCGAGAATATGTCAATGATGGTGGTCTCGAGAAAGAAATCTGGGGCCTTTTTGAGGAGGTAGACGCAATCGTCGAGGAAGAGGCCGGGATGTCGGGGATCCGTGATGCTGAATTAGATGAGTTATTGCCAAATTGGAACTCCACGCCACTTCTGATTGCCCACTCATCTTGGTAGAAAAGACATGTTTATGTTTGTTTTAAAAATTTGTGGTAGTCCGGACTTGGTTCATTTGCTTAGATAACACATTGACGTATTTTCCTGGACTTACAGGGATATGCCAGGTCTAAGTATGAACATGGTGTCTCATAAGTTGCCGATCAATCCAGATTTAAGTTCGATTAAGTAGAAAACTCGTAAACTTAAGCCAGAGCTAAGTTTGAAGATCAAAGAGGAGATTACCAAGCAGATTGAGTCCAAAGTAGTGGAAGCGACGTAATATTTGACTTGATTAGCCAACATTGTTCCTGTTGCCAAAAAAAGACAAAAAGATCAGAATTTGTGTTGACTATAGAGATCTCAACAAAGCTAGCCCGAAAGATAACTTTACATTGCCAAACATTGATATTCTCTTTGATAACTGTGCCAAATATGAGATGCAGTCATTTGTAGATTGTTACGCGGGTTATCACCAGATCCTGATAGATGAAAAAGATGCAGAAAAGACTGTCTTCATTACGTCTTGGGGGAGTATATCATTATCGGGTGATGCCTTTTGGTCTCAAAAATGTCGGTGCTACGTATATGAGGGCTATGACTACTGTCTTTCATGATATGATTCATAAGGATATCGAGGTGTATGTAAATGATGTCATCATCAAGTCCCGCGAGAGTTTGGATCACTTGACTCACTTGAAGAAATTATTTGATCGCCTACATCGGTACAATTTGAAGCTAAATACCATTAAATGTGCTTTTGGGGAGCCAGCTGACAAGTTGTTGGGATTTATAGTCAGTAGGAGGGACATTGAGCTTGAACCTTCCAAGATCAAAGCGATTCAAGAGTTACCTCCTCTGAAGACCAAGAAAGAGGTGATGAGTTTCCTGGGAAGGTTGAACTACATGAGTCGGTTCATATCTCAATCCACCGTGGTGTGTAATCCCATCTTTAAGTTGTTGAAAGAAGATGCCCTGACCAAGTGGACTGGAGAATGTCAAACTATTTTTGATGCCATCCAGAATTATTTGTTCAATCTACCGGTGTTGGTTTCTCTACAAGAAGGAAGTCCATTGTTACTGTATCTGTCTGTCTCGGATAACACATTTGGATGCGTTTTTAGTTAATATGATGAAACTGGGAAAAAGGATCGAGCCATCTATTACCTGAGCAAAAAATTCACTCCATATGAGGTCCGTTACACTCTTTTGGAGAAGACCTATTGTGCTTTGACTTGGATCGCTCAAAAGTTGAGGCATTATCTATCTTCGTATACCGCATACCTCATTTCTAGGATGGATCTTTTGAAGTATATTTTTCAGAAGGCGATTCCGACCGGGAAGTTAGCTAAATGGAAAATGCTTTTGAGTGAGTTTGATATTGTGTTGGTGACTCAGAAGGCGATAAAAGCACAAGCCTTGGCTGACCATCTTGCGGAGAATCCAGTTGATGAAGAGTATGAACCGCTCAAGACTTATTTTCTCGATAAAAAAATGGCATTTGTAGGCGAAGATCTTTCTGAAGCATACCCTGGTTGGAGAGTATTCTTTAATGGAGCGGCAAACCACCAAGGGAAAGGTATCAGAGCGGTCTTAGTGTCAGAATCCAGTCAACACTATCCTATGACTGCTAAACTCCGATACGATTGCACAAACAACATGGCTGAATAAATAGCTTGCATCCTTGGTTTGAAGATGGTCATCGACATGAATGTTCATGAGTTGCTTGTAATTGAAGATTCAGTTTTGTTGATTAATCAGGTTCAAGAAGAATGGGCTGTGAAGAACCCAAAGATCACACCTTATGTGCAGTTGATATAAAAGTTGTGCAAAAGATTTTGCAAGCTTGAATTGAGGCACACTCCCAGGATTTAGAATGAGTTGGCCGATGCTCTCGCCACCATTTCCTCAATGATTAAACATCCAGATACGAGTTATATTGATCCTTTGGATATAGAGGTAAAAGATCAGCATGCTCATTGTTCACATATTGAAGCGGAACCATATGGTTTGCCTTGGTATTTTGACATAAAGAAAAATTTGGAGACCGAAACTTATCCTGAGAATGCAACGTTTAACCAGAAGAAATTGATACGTCGTATGGCTAACAATTTCTTTTCAAGTGGGGAAATCCTTCATATGAGGACTCCGAATTTAGGTCTTCTAAGATGTGTTGATGCTAATGAAGCTGCGAAGCTTCTAGAATAGATACATGCCGGAGTTTGTGGTACTCATATAAATGGACTCACCTGGCAAGGAAGATCCTCTGAGCCAGTTACTTTTGGATGACTATGAAGCATGATTGTTGCAAGTTTGTGCAAAAATATCATAAATGTCAAGTACATGGAGATTTGATTCGAGTGCTGCCTCACGAACTCAATGTTATGAGTTTGCCTTGGCCTTTCGTAGCTTGGGACATGGATGTCATTGGTCCAATAGAGCCATCCGCCTCTAACGGACACAAATTTATTTTGGTTGTCATTGACCACTTCACTAAGTGGGTGGAATCTGCTTCGTATAAGTCGGTGACAAAGAAAGTTGTAGCTGACTTTGTTCGCAACAATTGGATATGTAGGTTTGGAGTACCAGAATTCATCATTACTGAGATATGTGAACAATTTAAGATTATTCACCGAAACTCAATCGCTTATCGTCCCTAAATAAATGGAACTGTAGAAGCCGTCTACAAGAACATCAAGAAGATTTTGAGGAAAATAATTGACAATCACCCAGGTTGGCACGATATGTTGCCGTATGCTTTGTTGGGATACATAACGACTATCAGAACATCAATTGGAGCAACACCATACTTGTTAGTATATGAAACAGAAGCGGTTATACTTGCCGAAGTTGAAATATCTTCATTGAAAATCATCGAGGAAGCTGAATTGAGTGATGTTGATTGGGTTCGCAAGCGGATTGATCAATTAACATTGATTGATGAGAAGAGAATGGTTGTTGTTTGTCATGGTCAACTTTATCAACAGAGAATGATTTGTGCTTTCAACAAAAGGGTACGAACCAGAATATTTGAAATTGGTCAGTTGGTTCTCAAATGCATTTTCCTCATCAGGATGAGTATAAAGGGAAATTTACACCAAATTGGCAAGGACCTTACATTGTTCGCAAAGTGTTATCTGGAGGTGCCTTGGTCCTGTCGGAGATGGATGGCACCGAATGATAGAAACTTATCAACTCAGATGTTATCAAGAGATATTATGTGTAAAGTTTCAATTTGCATTTATGTTATTTCCTTCTAATCGTACTATTTGCTTGTAATCGTTTTGTTTACTTCCTCCATTTCTAAAAGAATGACCTCCTTTCCTTTTTAGTATGTTTAAAAAAGAATGACCTCTTTCCTTTTTTGGTAACATTTTAATTTCAGCTTTCCACGTGGCATGTTTAAAGCCACAAGATTGAAGGGCAATCTAGTACATTTGACATAACTTTAATTTAGAACCAGAAAATTCAAAAGTCTTCTTTACTTTCTAAAATTTCGTGCCAAGTGAAACCAGGTCAATCTTTTTAAAACGGGGGGAGTAGAATTTTACCCTCTGTAATGAACTACGTCTGACTTGAATTCTCAAGAATGAGATACGTAGGCGGCCTTTGTCGTCCTCGATCACCTCTTTATCCCTTTTAATATTTCTTTGTACTTGAACTACGTTCGACCTGAATTCTCAAGAGTGAGATACGTAGGCGGCCTATGTCGGCCTTGGTCGGTTCCTTGTTTAAATTTTCTATTTTCATTTATATTTGAAGGGTAACTACGTTGACCTGATTCCTGTTTCAACGGGATATGTAGGTACCACAACGGCTCGATCATATCTCTCGTAAGATTTCTATTTTTCTTTACTATAGAAACTGGGATAGAATTTTTGAGAGGGACTCAAAAATTCTCAAGAAGATGATCTCTCCAACAAGTCAAGGCTAAAGTTATGTTGAGAATTGTAACTAGGACATAATTTTTGACAAGATCTCAAAAATTCCATGTTTCGTTCATCAACAATTTAGTATATGCCAAGGCAATTAACTAGGACAAATATTTTTAAAGATGGCCTCAAAAATTTCATTAGGGTTCATCGAAAGTTTAGAAAACCTTTGAATACTTCTTAGCAAGTAATCAGATAGACCTCGAGGCATCAATTTCAAAGACGTTCATTAAGCTTGACGTGACATGACACTTGGCAGTGACCTTTACCAAATATTACTTTTTGAAAATCTATTTTTCTTAAAATTTTTCTTTCATGTTTCAATTATTTTTGCATAAAATGTTTGGTGTTATCTATCAAGAAGCGGGAGATCAGAGATAGAAAGATCGACATGAATTAGTTCACTTTAAACTAACAATTTTTCTGTGGATGCAGAAAAAGTGTTATGCTTCTTACATCAAAGAATTGAGAATATGAGTAGCATTATTTTATTCAAATTCTCAAGAAGGCGAGGTCCATAATGAACATGCAACTAGGTTCAGAGATGGAAATAAAAACCTCGAAGAGAGCAATATTACTGTTTTTTGGCAACTAAAGATACCTAGAGGATGTTATCTGCATCATATTATCAAACATGATAATATTCCTACCCGGAGAGTTATTTATATCGTATTGTCAAATGAGATGATACCACTACTCAGAGGATCATTTATATTGTATTGTAAAATGAGACGATACCACCACCGGAAGGTCATCTGCCTCACTCAACGAAGCATTACCTTCGTTCAGTGCCAAGAAGAAAGAAAGATTCATGCATCACAGGGAAAGAGGTCATGCATTGCAAAAAAAGAAGTCATGGATCGCAAGAAAGATTCATACATCGTAGGAAAAGAAGTCATGCATCGCAGGAAAAGATTCATGCATCACAAGAAAATATTCATTCATCGCAGGGAAAGAAGTCATGCATCACAGGAAAAGATTCATGCATCGCAGGGAAAGAAGTCATGCATCCCAAAAGAAAACGTCTTGCATTACAAGAAAATCAACATCGGCTGCATAATTTTTATTTTCAAGAACAATATCAAGAGAACCATCAGCAACGACGTTAAGAGAACTATCAACATATTTCATCAGCCTATTTTATTACTTCAATAGCAAAGGAAGAGTACATTGAAGAGTTACGTTGCAACTATGAAATACAAGCTTTATTTGATTTACGTCAAATTGAAAGAAGCTGACGTCAAATGTTCAAAGAGAACAATTAAGTGTCCACGTGGTTAAAGACGTCATCTCTCTATTTGAATTACATTTTATGCTAATGAGTTTTATCTCAGTCTTTTTCGAGAGCATCCCAAGAAAGATGTAGCACAACGTGGAACTTTTTCTTAGCAGTGAACTGGGACATAGTCCGGAGAGGATCGGAGTATCAAACTCTTAGGACGCGAGCTGAGGAGAGACTTCCACCACAATCAAACCACACCCCTATCAAAAGGCATGTAGGTTTCTCTTTGAGTTTTTTGGCTTCAGTTTCGCATCCGAAAAATTTTGATTTTCGCTGGAGGTAGCTTTCCAATTCGAGTGACAATCGCCAAGAGCTTTGGAAATTACGTATGCGTAATTTCTTACTTATGGGTATGAAGCGCGACACATCCATGATTAAGAGGTTGCAAACCTCCTTTTCATACTCGACTTATTTTTTTTTACTCTTCCCAATCGAAGGTTATCTTGCATAATAGATTTTCTTTTCGACTGATCGAATCGAACTACAAGCAGCCTGATTCCCCAAGTTGAGGGTAAGGGTGTACAAAACCGAACTAAAAATCGAGCCAAACAAAAAAAAACTTGACTAATGGTTTGGTATTGGGAAAAAAAACCCGACTATACTTGGGTTGGTTTGGTTTTGACTAAAAATAGTAAACCCGAGACCAAACCAACCCGACATTATATATATAATTTTTAAAATTTATTTTATACATAAAAGTATTTACTTTGATGTAATTTCTAAATATTACTTATACGTTTTCATAATTTTTATCTTTTAACATATGTTTCAAGTTTTTTTGAGACATAAATTTTTGAATGGTGTAATAAAGGTTATAGTCTATTGATATTAGTAACTCTAATAAAGGCCAACTCGAAATCAAATCAATACTAATACTAACAAAATAAATTACTTCAACGCTAAGAATGACAATAATGTTGAATATTTGTTCTTTAGTTTTACATTGGTTTAGACATTTAAAATACATCCAATTTTAATTTTTCTTTAATGTTTAAACATGTAGTTAATACTTATTAGACTTATTTTAGCATGATTTAGTACTTTTACATTTTGATCATTTTCATTATGACTTATCAATTTGCAATATTTATTTTATATGATTTCATTATTATTTTTATTGAATATTTTAGTGTCATCACTCATATCGTATTTTGTGTTATTTTCTTAAGAAACACCTTAGATAGTTGTATTTTGATTGGACTAAAGAAATATTTGGAACACAAGTTAATTATATGTTTGTATGAATACTTTACTGGAAAAATCTAAAAACCTGAAGAAAAAATTCTGAGGTTTATTAGTTTGGTTTGATTTAAAGATTTAAAAATTCGACACAAATGGTTTGTTTTGGTATTTAAAAACCCGAACCAACCCGAGGTTGAAAAATCCAAAAAAACTCGAGTTTTATTAGTTTGATTTTGTTTATAAATTTAAAATATTTATACAAATGGTTTGGTTTGATATTTGAAAAACCCGAACCAACCCGGTCATGTACACCCCTAGTTGAGGGATATGTAGGCGGGATCAGTGTTAAAAACTCGGATGTATTCCAACATTCGCTCTTAAATCTTATCCTCAAGCATTTCAGTCCTTTCATAATTCAATTTTGGGATGGCTTTTGAATTCTTTCAAAGTAGTGCATCAAATCAAGCTTATCGAACTACAAGTGGTCTGAATTCTCATATAGTCTGAGATATGTAGGAAAACCATTTTCGGGGTTCGGCCATAATTTCTAAAATCCATACCAAAATCTCATTTTCAGAAAAGATAAAGACGTGGTCGGTCAATATTGGATTAGTCAATTTCATTTTTCTCGAATTTCTTGCATCAATCCAAGTAAAACGAGGGACAGTTGTTGACACCCAATTTCGCCCCTTCCCATAGAAATTAATTTTTGAGCTTCTTAGATTCCAAACGATTTTGAATAATTAATTAATAAATTTCAATTTTTTTAAGATTTTAGAGTAATTTACTCATCTATATAATATTTTAGATAATAAATAGTTTTATATGACTTCCCTATGTAATTAATACTTTGCAAATATTCGAAAACCATTTAAAAAGATTTTACACTTTTAGTCAAAATATTTTGTTAATTTAGTTTGGTTCAAATTATAGTTATAATTTCGAGTTAATTAGTTTGCAATTAAATTAATCATTTTATAATCGAATCAATTATTTTATTCCATTAAGATTAAGAAGCTTATTAGTTAATTTCTATAAATTCGTCTTATTTAGATTTTGGTTGAATTCACCAATTGGTTTCAATTCGGCCAAGTTTTTTACTTGAGTTGGTTACAATTTTAATTCTTTGTAATTACAATTGTAGCCATTTTCCCACCCTATTGTTTAACGGGAAAATTACATGTATAAACAAACATATAGTAGTTAATTACTTAACATAGTTATAGTTTGCCTTAATTACAATTCACGACATACTTTTAGCTATAATTATGCGGTTCAGCTTTTTAGTTTTGTATAATTCGCACATTTGTATAATTCAGAATTTGTATAACTTTTATATAATGTAATTTTTGTATAATATAATTTGTATAATTGTTTACACAACAGATGTTTGTGATTGTATAAATTCGTTATTTCAATTTAATATAAAAATAACTGAATTATACAAATAACCGCGAATTATACAAATCTGCGAATTATACAAACTCACAAATTATATAAATGAGACAGCTTACTATAACTACAACCCGTAAATATGCGAACTATAGTTATGTGGCATAATTAAGTTTATTATTGTGGCTATTTGCTAAAGTTCTCCTTGTTTAACCCATCAGGAGAATCAATTATTTGGGCTATTTTCATCATTTTTAGCAGCCCAAAATCCTTTTCTGTCACACCCCAAGCTCCCCCCGAGACGCGGACACAGGACCTAGGACCACAAGTGATCCCAAGCTAACCCTGCTGGCATGATCATAAGCATACTAAAGATAATAAATTGATGCGGAAGCTAAATCATAAATAAACTGAAGAGATGGGGAATACCCATATACTATAATTGAATATATCAAATCGAGAGTTTAATACAAAAGAAATATCAAACTCAAAATACTAAGTTGAATCTAACTATGTCGAAATAAGCCTCTAAACCGACTAGAAATGTTGGGACATGCCCCAACTAGATCTAGCAAAACGAAACTAAAGATTAAAAGCGATAAAGGTAAGCATGTCACTAGTCCTCGAAGAATGAGGACTCACCATTGATCTCTTCTTGGGCGAAGATCGGGAATCGATCTAAGCGTGATCTAGATGCTGAGAACCTGAAACTACATCACGAGAAGATGTAGCGCACGTATGCGTCAGTACTTGAAAGGTACCGAGCATGCAGGATAGAGTAAAGCTGAAATAACATATAGCTAAACAAAGCAATAAAATAATGAAATAATCTGAACATGATATGGATACTGAATATACTGAATACTGAGCTAACTGAATGCAATGACCAAATTTATAACATGCTGATACTGAATACTGACTGTACTGAAATATGGTCAATGCAATAGAGTCTGACTGAACACTCTGTTCATCAAATCCATGAAAGCTGCAGGAGCATTGGTTAGTTCAAATGACATAACTACAAATTCATAATGACCATACAGAGTTCTGAAGGCTGTCTTCGGAATGTTACTATCTCTGACTCTAAGCTGATGATAACCTGATCTGAGGTCTATCTTTGAGAAATTACTAGCACCCTGAAGTTGGTCGAACAAGTCATCAGTGCTGGGGATGGGATACTTATTCTTGATTGTGACCTTGTTCAACTGCCTATAGTCAATGCACATTTTGAGAGAACCATCTTTTTTCTTTACGAACAACACTGGTGCACCCCATGGCGAAATACTAGGTCTGATGAAGCCCTTATCTAGAAGGTCTTTCAACTGTTCTTTCAATTCCTTAAGCTCTGCTGGAGCCATTTTGTAAGGAGGAATAGAAATAGGCTGGGTATCTGGAAGGAGATCAATTCCAAAGTCGATTTCCCTTTTGGGAGAAACTCCGGGAAGATCTTCTGGGAACACTTCTGGAAACTCACTAACTATAGGAACTGACTCAAGAGTTGAGGATTCAGAACTAGAATCCTTAACTCGAACTAGATGATAGAGATAACCCTTAGAGATCATCTTTCTGGCCTTAAGGTAAGAAATAAATCAACCCATAGGCGCTAAGCTACTACCCTTCAATTCTAGGATTCGTTCGTCTGGAAACTGAAAACGAACAATCCTAGTTTTACAATCGACTGAGGCATAACAGGAATGTAACCAATCCATGCCTAGAATGACATCGAAGTCTACCATTTCTAACTCTACAAGATCTGCTGAGGTGACTTTACGAGAGGCGTGACAGGGCAATTTCTGTATACTCGTCTAGCTATAACTGGGTCACCGACTAAAGTAGAGACTGAGAAGGGTTCTGAAAGAGTTTTTAGACTAACACTGAATTGGACTGCTATATAAGGAGTTACCAATGACAAAGTAGCCCCTGGATCTAATAAAGCATAAACATCAATATCAAAGACTCGTAACATACCAGTGACTACATCAGGAGAATCTTCCTGATCTTGACGAGTCTGAAGAGCATAGAGCCTGTTTTGGCGTTGTCTGCCACTATTACCAGAATAGTTACCCTGTTGAGTCGGGAGACCTGTTTGGTCTTCTTGAAGTAGAGGCGAGCTCTACCATTATTTCCTCCTTGACCTTGTCTTGAAGGACAATCCTTCAATCTATGACAGGTGACCACACCCAAAGCATCCTTCCTTACTTGCAAGGCACTCACCCGGATGGTTCTTACTACACTTCGGGCAAGTTGGGTAGGTTTTGATGCCTGAAACACTACCTTGAGACTTAGAGCCTGACGCTCTACCTTTCTGATCATTACGGAACCTGGGGGATGGAACACTAGCTGATGAAGGGGCTGGTGTCGAAGAGTTCTGCTGAAACTGCGAGCGATTTCCACTACCCGATTTCTGTTGGGAGCACTCGTAGTTACCTGTTTTTGCTTTCTTAGTCTCCTTAGCTCGTTCCCTAAGCTTATCACCCTCAACCTGCTGAGCATGAGTCATGAGCCTAGAGATGTTCATGTCTCCCAACAACATAGCATTCCTACACTCGGTTTTCGCTTAGTCTGACACTCCATACAAAAACTTATTCATCTGAGCCCTGGAATCGGCAACCATGTGAGGAGCATACCTGGAGAGTTGGTTAAACTTGAGCCCATACTCTTGGACAGTCATATTATCCTGCCTCAAGTTCATAAATTCCTGGGCTCTTGCTTCTCTCAACTCTATGGGGAAAAACCTATCCAGAAAGGTTTCACTGAAATAATCCCAACTAATAGGAGTGGCATCTGTACCCCTGTTCTCCTTTCACTGAGTGTACCAGATATGAGGCACATCTTTCAGTTGGTAAGATGCTAACTCAACCCGATCATTCCCAGTGACCTGCATCTCCTCAAAGATCTTCTTGATCTCATCCAAGAAATTCTGGGGATCTTCACCAATCTGCGATCCTGAGAACTCAGGCGGATTCATCCTAACAAAGTCACGGACCCTTGATGTTGCTGATCCACCATTTGCATTCGCAAGAGCTTGAACCCACTGATTGTTCTGGTTGGCTATACTCTGAGCCAATATCTGAATGACATTCCTGAACTCTGCATTTGACACTTCTTGATCAGGGACTGGAGGAGCTGCGTTTGCGTTCCTGGCATTCGCATTCCTGACATAAGCTCTACGAGGAGGCATGATCACTGAAACGTAGAACGTCGAGTTAGAATGTAATTAGATCATACCTTACGCACGATAAGAGTAACAAGAAAGTGAAATTTTCTTAAAACACTTCATAGCCTCCCTCTCATTAGATGTGGTGCACTTCATACCCATGAAAAGGACTCTACTTAGTGCGGCTTTTCAGACATCCTAGGACCCTTAAACCTAATGCTTTGATACCAAGTTTGTCACCCCCCAAGCTACCCCAGAGACGCGGACACGGGACCTAGGACCACAAGTGCTCCCAAGCTAACCCTGCTGGCATGATCATAAACATACTAAAGATAATAAATTAATGCGGAAGCTAAATCATAAATAAACTGAAGAGATGGGGAATACCCATATACTATAATTGAATATATCAAATCTGAGAGTTTAATACAAAAGAAATATCAAACTCAAAATACTAAGCTGAATCTAACTATGTCCGAAATAAGCCTCTAAGCCCCGACTAGAAATGTTGGGACATGCCCCAACTAGATCTAGCAAACCGAAACTAAAGATTAAAAGCGATAAAGGTAAGCATGTCACTAGTCCTCGAAGAATGAGGACTCACCACATCGATCTTGCCGGGCGAAGATCGGGGAATCGATCTAAGCGTGATCTAGATCTTGAGAACCCGAACCTACATCACGAGAAGATGTAGCGCACGTATGCGTCGTACTTGAAAGGTACCGAGCATGCGGGATAGAGAAAAATTTGAAATAACATATAGCTAAACAAAGCAATAAAATAATGAAATAATCGAACATGATATGGATCTTGAATATCTTTTGAATCGAGCTAATCGAATGCAATGACCAAATTTATAACATGCCGATACCGAATACCGACTGCATGAAATATGGTCAATGCAATAGAGTCCGACCGAACAACGGGAGCTACTAATAACCGACATAAAACCATATGAGCTAAATGTGGAGTCCGATGTATACGCCCCATCGAGAGGACCCAATATACCCTGTCAGAGGTATAGAGGCATGCTAACGTGATCACTAAACTGATGTTGCCCACAGATGGGACTTACACCTACGTGGCTGGTAGTTCTGGGACTATATAGGTACGCTGAACCCTAGTCTAACTCGGTATTATGCGACTCCCAATGAATTAAGTGATTAACACATTATGACTGAATTTTACGTAAATACTTGGAAAGCTCGGCGAACATGCAAACCGAGAATGCAATAATTAATCGATAATGATGCATTCATAAAGGCGAGGCATGTAAGGCGAACACTGAAATGTCGACCTAGCATGTGTAATTCAAGCGATGAAATACATAGCTAGGGTTCTGAAATTCATGCGATAAATTGAGCAATGACATGATAATCTGATTCGGAACATTTAAATAATTAATTCATGATGATCTGCTATAATTCTAGAAACCCTAGGTTTATTCATAATCATGGAATCAAGAATCTGACTGAATTCTAGGGACTTAATGGGCAAAAGGAACCCACTAGTAAAATCCCACATACCTGGTGAAGAATTTCACGGAGAAATCTTTCGATTTCGGGCCGGAACCTTGCTGCGTTCTTGAACTAGGGTTCTTGACCTCTTTTCTCTTCTCTAGCTTCTAATTTTCTAAGTTTGATTAATGATTTTGACTAAGGTATGTTTTAGTTATGTTTCTAGGATTAAACTAATTAAAACCTCATGATTTAGGGTCTAAACGACGTATCTAAGGGGTTAAACAAAATAGGAAAAGACCAAAAGACCCCTGAATTAACTGCTGCCGGAGTGATCGACGGAATGGACTGACGGGCCGTCATTCAATCGACGGACTGTCGATTGGATCCGTCAATTGAGTATGCCCGACAGGGCTTCACTAGAACAAGCATAACTTTTTACTCGGAGGTCGGATTTTAGCAAACTCGGTGGCGTTGGAAAGATAATTCAATTATATATCATATAATAGGTAATGTGACACACAATTATTTTTGTGATAAAAGTTATGACCATCTGAAGTTGACATATCGTAATTTTCGGCTAATCGGGCCGCTAATCTCATCTACGGTCAAACCTACGAGGCATCGTGGATTGAATGACGGTCCGTCTGCCGGTCGACCGTAGTTCGTGTCAGAGGCTGGGTAAAGAAGGTCTTTATCCACGGACACAGACCACGGACCGTGGGTCTGTCCGTGAGTCGAGACTTAGCCAAATTTTCTGAGCTTGGTTGGGGAGGGGTTGCAGTGGTGAACCACGGACCACCAGCACGGGCTGTGGTCTAACCTACGATCCGTGGATGGCAACCATGGGTTGCACCTGCAACTTTTCAAAATCTGCATTTTGGTCTGTTGTTGGATACGGGGTGTTACATTTTCTTTAGTTACTTATTCTCCAGCAGCCATAACCTTCGTTCCAGCCCACAATACCAATATTTTCGAAACCAATTCATGTTTCATCCCACGTCAAATCCAGCCCAGACCCAGCCAGACACGTACAATACGGACAACATCAATACACGGAACGAATAGTGGCAAATTCTAGATGCAAGCGGTGCTAACTCTAGCAGCTCATTCCAACGGTAAAACCCAGAATCGACAAAATAATTCCAACACGGTATCAATCAAACAATGTCAATTCGAGCTATTCTAGTCGCCCTCGTAGACGGAGAAGAACACGAAAGCAGACGGAAATCAAAAGGCAGTATAATTCTTATCATCTTCCTCCAACGTCCCTCTCTTATCGTACTATTCTAGTAGAAAGGGGCACGCATTTTCGTCCTCACCAGTGCGAGATTACTCAACGTCAAGCTCAAGGACGAGAGAGTAAATCAAGACCCTCCACCTCACTCCAATCTGTTCAGATTTGTGAGCATCAATTGGGATATTCTTCCGTCTTTCGAAAAAAAATTGAGGGGGAATTCAAATTCATGGGCTTTGTTCTTATCCAATTTCTCAGCCCTTTTTCCCCAAATCAACCCTAATTTCGCCTATAGATAGTTCCCTCTTCTTCTTTGTTAAGGGTTGGAAAAAAGGTTGGAACAATTTGAGTCAATTTAAAGAAAAGATAGGTAGAGATACATGGGTTCTGAAGCAAAAATAGACTTGAAAATCAACAAATATTATAGAGAGTATTCAGGTTCTAGTTTCTTCTTTCGAACACAACATTCTTGCTGCTTATTGGAATTCTAGGAATCGTATCTTGGTGGTGGAAAATCATTTTTGGTCAGCTCGATTGTCTCAGTTCCTGCTCAAAATAAGGTAATACTTCTCCAAAATAACAGTTTATCCTTCTCTTTTCCTACTTTGATGTTTGATGTTGGAGAATCCTCATTCTAGGCTGGTTTATTACTATGTATATTTGAGTTTGTGGTGATCTAATGTGACACATATGTGCTTAGACGATTTCATGAGCTATTTTAGTGTCGACTCAAGTTTTTTGTTGTTATGCATCGAATGTTGGTGTTTCTCTGCTGTTTTAATTCTAGTTTGTTTCGTGGTTTCACTTCTTGAATTTGCTTCTTGAATGTTGTTGAGTTTGTTAGTATTCGACGTCATATTTTTCCTTCTTCCCCCTCAAGTTGGATGAATGAATCAAGACGTCAAGATTTCGAGTTTATTTACTCTTTACTTGCTTATATACATGTTCTGCCGACTTGAAATTTATATTCTCCTATATCTTTTTTGAGTTTGATCTGGAATGATGATTTCTGTTTATATGAGCGTTCGGGGAATATAGCTTGTATGTGACAAATTAGTCAAGTTTCATATTTGGTTTGAGTTGAAATCTTCCCAAGATACAGTGGTGCCTTGTTCCTGTATGTGTTTATTAAGCATGAGTTGTTTTCTTTTCTTCTTTTTAAATAGCTTTTGTTGATTGAGTCTTATTTTAGAAAGATTATAGCCTTAAAGTTTGAGTTTTAATTCATTCTCGTTTAGCTTTAAATGCATGCCTTAGTGTGTAAAAATTGTACTGAAGCTTACTGTAGCGTTCTGTTGCATGTGTCTGCTCTCTTTCTTTATTTAAAGTTGTGAAAAATGTTTTAAAATCCCACTCTTGTTCAGTCTTCTAGTCTCCTTAGTTACTGCCATGCTCATTGTTTCTAGCAAATATTACATTGATTGTTATAGAGAGCTAGCTGCTAGTTTGCTTCTTTATTGATGCTTCCATAGTTCCATTGATACCTTAGTGTGAATAATGACCTTAATTCCTCCGATTCATAGTTGTGTATTCTTTTAGAGTATTTCATGGCCATGCATTTCTTTTCATATCTTAACTCTTACTTTCTTTATGTTGCTGGTTGTTTTCCCTTCTTGTTAGATTTTTGACTTTAATTCTTTAGCTTAGCCATGTGGTTTTAATGATAGTATTCTAGTAGCAATTTATATGCAGATTTGTCTTTTTCTTTCTAGTTGTTTTTGATACCTTCCATCAGTAGGTTTAATTTAGATAATATCAATTTGCATTAATAACATGATTCTTAGATTCTTATATGATATGTTTGTTAGTTTACATCCTTAGTTGATCTTGATTTGGTTAAATATGCAGTAGTTTGGATGTCTTATGGTGTTTGGAAATTTTGATTTCATCAACGACAGTAGTTCTTTGGTAGAAATGAGCTTATTAGTTTAATTGGGATGAATTATAAAAAATTTCGAGTGTATGGTCTAATTATCCTCGAGTTATTCTAATCAGTATTTGGTTTCTGTAGTTTATTGAAAGAGTTTGTTCATTTGCTAATTTGTTTCCTCCTTTCCTTTATTGTGACATGTCGACGGAGTCCAATTTGGACTCAAATCTTTCCTCGTTTGCATTCCAGATGGGCCATAAAGGCCCCAAATCCCTTTTTCCCACGAGTCAGTCCCTATGGCAGGTTGCAAAATTGATGTACATGTTGAAGACGATAAATGAGGGCCCAAGTTAAAAATGTTGGTTTTAAAAGCCCCAAAATGGGAGCTGTATACCTGCCGTATACACTCATAAGTCTGAAACATAAAAATACAGGGCTAAGGAGAAATGCAGGTGTTGGGAAGCCAAATTTAAGCCGTATACACATGGTATACGGCCTAACATACAGGGAAAAGGCCAAAAATATAGCTTACATACAACAGTATACATCAAATGTATATCCAGATTTTTTCAAGAAAAATGGGCCAAAACCCCATTGAAATTGTTGCAGCTCTTTGGAATTAATTTGGGCCAAAGTCCAAATATAATCATAACAGGTTCAGGCGAAAATGAGCCCAAAAAGGCCCAAAGGAAAGTGCAGTAGCAGAATTTTAATTTAAAAGGCCCAAACTCATGTTTTGGGTATTTTTTAGTGTTAGGATAGATTCATCACATGCCCAAATTTGATATTTCTTTTCTCTTGTATTTATTTGTTATTGTATTGACTAACACCTCATTTGATTTTGGTTTGACTTGATTAATTCCCAAAAGATAGTCATTTCTTCTTTTATGTTCAAATTAAAATATTTATATTTTTATTTATTACTTAGTTTTATGTTATTAGTTATCTTCCAACACAAAAGTTAGTTTCTTTAAAAAGAAAAAAGTTTATTTCCTTCCAAATAAAAATGGGTTTTCTGTACTTCGTCAATTTTTCTAAAATTAGTCAAATCGATGGTCAACCGCAAGTTAGCGAGCATTTCGAGGATCTAACACCTACTCAAAATGTAAATTGAACCCCGAACCCTCTTTGAATTTCAAATGATTTTTAATCTGTTAAATCTTTTGAAAATCTCAAGTTTTCTTAATTTCTTTCTAAAATTAAATGGCGATTCTCTTTAAAAAATCGATTTTTCTTCAAAACATAAGCTAAATTGATTTTTCGAAAACAAGTCATTCTTTTTTTCAAAAACAAAAATGGCGACGTTGTGAAAAAATTGAAACCGACAAACTTAATTCCCGGATCTAGAAAAAAATGCATTGCTCCTAATTCAGGAACTTATGTCATCACTATGATTTTCGAGTGCAATGGGTTGATTGCCCATGAATAAATCTTTAATGGTAGTTGACTACTCTAACTGGTAATCTTGTAATTATTCATAATTTTTTTTCAAAAGCAAATAATTAAGTTTAATGATAATGATATTTTTTAATTTTAGATGCCCTCTTGATAATGATAAATTAACATTGTTGTTGAAGTTATAATTTTGTTTCAGACAGATTAGTGGAGAATGTTCAGGACTATGTTGATTCCCTACCAATGATTTTGAATGCTAAGGGGCGTTTTGTGGTAGCTGATTAGTAGAGTTTTTTTTTATGTTTCTATTTTTGTTTAAGAATTTTATTTTTTTGCAGTGTTTAAATTTGTATTCCCGTTTTTAGATTTCCTAATGTTTAACTTTCTGTTATAGAGTTTAAATTTTTATTGCTATTTTAAGAATTCTATGTTTTTCTATAATGTTTAAAGTTGTATGTCAAGAGAACAAATTTTTCACATCAATAAAGCTAAGGGGTCAGATTGGGTCCGTGAGAAGGAATAAGGAGTCTGATTGGGCCCCTAAGATGAGTTAGGAGTCGGAGTGGGTCTCTAAGAGGAATAAGGTGTTTGATTGGGCCCTTAAGAGGAGTAAGGAGTCGGATTGAGCCTCTAGAAATGAGTAACAAATCCAACTCCTTATATACACTACAAATAATAACAAAACATAAAATAATTATAAGATAACATATTCTAACACAAAAATGCAATCTAGACTTTCTACTTTATTATTAGAGAGATGGTAATAGAATTCGTTGAATTGAGAAAAACATTTTTAAGCACAAAAAAATGATAAACATAAAAAAAATATTTACAACTCATGAATCAACTAATCTAATCAATCTGAATCAACAATAATTTTGACCAAAAACACACCATATTGTCAAGTGTATGGATGATTTGGTGGCCGAAGCTACACAGAGTTTCAGAAAGCCTTAAAAATTATTTATTTGCCTCCACATACTTGCATTTAAGCGTATCAGATTCACTAACTAGATTCGCGAGTTTAGTAGGTGATCTTATCTTATTTTGATAAGAAAAGAGAAAGTAAATGATATAAAAGAGACTCAAGGAGTTCAATAACTTATTTATAAAAGCTATAAAACAAAAAAGACACTCATTTACAACAATAAAAAAAATCAGAAGAGTGATCTTGACTCATTAACATTAGTATCCATGGTTTAAAGTGAATTCTAATCACTTGCATAATCAATCAAATATCAAGAAGTCAATAATCACATAATAAATATAAAATTTAAATTCAATCGTAAATTATCATCGAGTTAAGCCCATATGAACAAGTATAGGATCAAATCAAAATTGTTAAATTTTTTATATTAGTCTTTTTTTAATTTTTCATACCAAAATCAACCTGTTTGTAGTTCTTCAAGCAGAACGCTCTGATCATAAATAATGTGTCATTACCTGATCTCCTCTCATCACTAATTGAAATTTCAAATAGTTTCCATTATTTTCAATCTGTTAGAAAATTAACTCAATATGAAATATCTACTTAAGATAACAACGAACATGTAACATATTGAACAAATAACTCAAAATGAAAGAGTTGGTCGCCAGGATATGCCATTTCTTTTTAAAATTAGTCAGTGTATATAAGCTTTGTACTTACATTAATTATTCTTATTTTTTGGTAATAATTAGTTGTTATAAAATAAGCATAATCATCCCCTTCTACTTTCCTGTTTTTCTTTTGTTCTTGCTTTAATACAAAAACGGTGATGAACGATCGAAAATACATTGTGTTTATATGTCTAAGGCGCTCGACTATGGATGTGACATTATCAACCACATCCTAAAAGTAAAACAAACTTGTGGTGATATTTTTTTCATTGTATAGATGATGTTTAGTTTCTCATAGTTCTAATTAATTTATTTCTCACATTCAGTGCAAAGGAAAGAACCAGACTGTAACAATAATTTTCAATTATGAAAGGACTTTGACAGTGGGTGGAGTTTATGTTCCACTTATGCTCTTTGAATGTACTAACAAACAAGTCTCGTAAGGATACAAATTCAATGGTGGTGAGAGCTTTACTACAGTAATTGTCTCCATCAATTTCATTATAATTTAAGTATTTCATTTTCACTATAATAATTTTAATAATGAATGCTATTTTTTTTATGTATGATTTGAATGAGGTCATCATGAACGTGAATCTGAATAATATTTACTTCTATGAAAAATTTGATGAGTATGGAAATCAGCCGACCATCAAAAATAGCAACGGTAAATTCACTTTTTATCAACAATATTGATCCTACGGAATAAATGTTTTAGGATCTTGGCAAAAAATAAAGTTTATTTTGCCAAAATGTTAGATGATACTTAATACTGATCATGTATGCCTACAATAATTTTATTTTGGGTAATACTCTCCATTTGAATAGTAGTATGGCTCCCTTTAACATCTTGTCAATTCTAATATTTCAAGGGTTGAAAAATTAGACAATTGATATTCAAACTCCTGATTGATTATGGTGACAGATTTCAATTTGATAATTTATAGGGTTTACATTCATCTAAAATATTAGTTGTGCAAGATTGCAATTGTGTTTCACGTGTCCTTTGGCGCTATACATAGACGCAACTTGATATGCAAATACCTAAAAAATTGGAGCTTGATTTTTCATGTTTTTCAAATCTTTTATTATCCAACAATTTTAATTTCTCTAAATTTATTAGATTCTAAATACAAAAAGTTATTGATCTCTATGCAATCATTGATACTTAGATCCTTGATTACATGAGCGGATACCTAGAGGTTAGGGTTCACTCGAACCTTCTCCATTGAAAAATTACATTATTTATATTACACAAATGAATAGCCTAGTTAGTGACAAAGAAAAACTTTATTAATTTTGGACCCAATGTGGAGCTTTCTTGTTGTTGTTGTTGTTGTTGCTGTTGTTGTTGTTGTTGTTGTTGTTGCTGTTGTTGTTGTTGTTGTTGTTGTTGTTGCTGCTGCCGTTGTTGCTGTTGTTGTTGTCGTCGTCACCAATAGTTTCCTTTTTATTCTATTTCACCTACTCAATTTTCATTAGTTAAAATTTAATAGGCACATTATTTTATTTATTTTATTTTATTCTTATTATATCTATTGTTCAATTTATTTTTACGTAATTATCTTCTTATGTAATAGTTCAAAAAAACTCTTTTAAAAAAGGGAAAATTACGCGAGTTGGCAAATATTACTAGGTAAAATCAACGAAGGTATAGTTTAATTTATTTATTATGCATGACTATAGTTTTAGTTTTTTTTTGCCATTAATAATGGCCCCCACGATTTCCTTGTATACCAAATCAACAACAAAAAAATTAGCCTTTGTATATGATTTTAACAAACTCAATTTTATCTTTCCTCTCACCATTTCCTATTTTCTCTTAAAATCACTCTTACACTTTCAATTTGAAATTTGAATTTCACTCTCGCCCTCCTAATAGTGTTTTCACTTTTGCAGGTAACCGCCTAAATCGTGTCTCAACCTTTTTCTTTTCATTTTTTCCTTTATATATGTATTATTCTTGTTAGTTTTTGGATAAAAAATTTTCTCAAAAGTCTCTCATGACTCATCAGATTATCAAGTTTTTCAAAAATAAAATGGATGATGGAACTCCATCTAAGAGGATTACGAGAGGTATGTCATTGCATGTTTAAGTTGTTGATAATCGATCTTCGTTTTCACTCAATTTAGCATATGATTTTGGAGTTAGTGTAAGGTCTATTGTAAAATCTAGACAAATTCTAGAGGAAAAATCTATTGAAGAGTTGAGATCTAAAAAAAAAAAAGATCCAATTGTACTGCAATAAGTTATCAACAATGTCATGGCAAGTGTCATTAAAAATGTTGAAGGAGGAAACAAGAGGAAAGCTAAACGAGGTTGTGTCTGGTTCATAAGATCAGGACAAATCCGAAGCACATCGGGGATTCTTATAGAGAAAATTGTATGAAATAGCAAACTATTAATTCAAATTAAATGTTATAGCCATAGTTTCTTTTATTTGTAATTTGCAGCAAACATTCAATGTTTTTTGACATCCCATTTGTATATCGAAATATACAAATAGACTCATTCAGTATACATATGTATTGTATAAAAATTAATTGTAGGACCCATTTGTATACCGAATATACAAATAGACTCATTCAGTATACATATGTGTTGTATAAAAATTAATTGCAGGACCCATTTGTATACTGAAATATACAAATAGACCCATTCGGTTTACATATGTGTTGTATATATGTAGTAATTTTGTTTATATACAATTTTTATGTTTAGTTTGTATACCGAAATATGCAAATACAAATTTTTATGTATATGTATACCGAAATATACATATTAATAGCCATAGCAAACATAAAATTTGCTATGGAGCGCAATTATACAAACTATAGTTATAGCATACAAATATGATTTTTATGTTTGCTAAACCTAAAATTTACTCATTTTTATAAAACATAATTGTATATAGCGATTTGTATATTGTGGTAGTTATATACAAAATTACTTGAGGTTTATGCATATTTTTGTATATTTAAGTATTATATTCATATACATATACTCATATACATATAAAGTTTTTATAGTTAAATAAAAACTATTTATGTTTGTATATAACTATAAACTTTATATGTATATGAATATAATACTTAAATATACAAAAATATACATATTCCTCAAACAACTTTGTAATCTCCACTCGTTCTGTTGTTTTTATAAAGATTTTGAATGTAAATTCAACGTATTATTACTAATGTACTGTTTGGTCCATTATTTGTTCGAAATGTTTCAACCACGTAATAAAAATAATAATTAATAAAAATAGTAGTGGACTTTACTATATATTTTAAAAATGATCTATTTATATGATAAGTAAATTTAAATAATAATTAAATAATATTTATTAATAAAAATTAAAACTCATTTATCTATATAGATTAATAAAAATAAGATAGAAGTGAAACTAAAATATACACAAACACGAATATACAAACCCACAAGAATGAGAAAATATAAAAATATTTCCACATACCATACACATTTGTACATCTTTGATTTAGTGTATGTAAAATAAGAAGAGAGATAGGCTTTCAGCCATTTACATACCGACAAATACAATATGAGGTTTATATTGAAAAAAAATTATCGTGAAAAATTTGAATGAATTCGTGAATTTGTGTATGTGTGTAAATGACAATATAATATATTATTTTTATAGAAGTTAAGTTTGAAAGAAGTGAAAGAAGTTAAAAATAAAATAAATAATGGGATATAAAAGAGAGTTGATCCGATGGTAAGTATTCCTTACTATCAATTTTAAGGTTGTGAGTTTGAATCACTAAGGAAGCAAAATGTGAAAACTCCTAGGGGAACAGTTAAAAAATAAAGAGATGGCGTAACATGGAAAAGAAGTTATTTGTACATCTGAAAAGTGGAAAAGTATTGTAATTGCTATTAATAATTGGTCAGTTTTAATTTACCAATATTTTACGTTTTTGTT
Organism: Solanum commersonii; assembly: GCA_029007595.1. NCBI lineage: Eukaryota > Viridiplantae > Streptophyta > Magnoliopsida > Solanales > Solanaceae > Solanum > Solanum commersonii. The sequence continues at coordinate 2,511,363 of JAJTWQ010000087.1, forward strand.
AGGTGGTTTCGTAGCAATTTTAATACATTTTTTGGGGCGGCATTAGCCGCCACGAAAACTAAACATTTGGTAGCGACTTGTGTTGTTGCCACAGAAAAGTATCAGGCCACTTAGTATAGCCAACGATTCATGGGCCACCATGACAAGTTATGACGATATATTGACATTCTGAGGCGATTTGTGTCGCCACAAAAAGATTCTTTTCTTGTAGTGATTAAAGCTCCATAAATGTATATTTCGTGCTATAATTTTGAGTATCAAGCATTTTAATTTTTCTTTTTTGTTAATTATCTCTTTCTATGTTGGAAAAAAGGACAAATATACCCCTGAACTATCGTAAATGGTATGCAGTTGCTCTCCGTCATATTTTTGGGACATTGGTTCCCCTACCATCCAAAAACTAGAGCATATATGCCCTTCACTCTAACGGAAGACTAAATAGGGACACGTGACGCAATCTTATCCGTTGATCCAATATTTAATAAATATCGGTCGGTGGATAAAATTATGACACGTGTATATCCATTAGTATAAAGAGTATATATGCTCTAGTTTTTGGACGGCAGGGGCACCAATGTCCCAAAAGTATGACAAAGGGAATCTGCATACCATTTACGATCCCAAAAGTTTGACGGGGGTATCTGCATACCATTTACGATAGTTCGGGGATATATTTATCCTTTTTCCCTTCTATGTTATGATTTGTGTTCAACTTTCTTGACTACAAGTTTGCTTGAGATAACCATTGTATATTTTGTAAGTTTGGAACTAATTTTACAAGTTTTTAGTTGTCTGGGACCTCTTTTGACTTCTTTTGACTGCTCATAGGTTAGGAAATTCTTAGAAATTGTGCTTTGCAAATAATTTAGAAATTGTGGCTTGCAAAAATGCTCATATGTCAGGAAGTTCCTTTTGTGTTTGATGCTTTCGTATTTTAATAGAAATATTGATTCTATTTAAATTGATTACTGGTAAATTTTATGTCTATCAATATTTTTCCTGATGGATACTTCGGTGCACCAGATTTTGCTTCTTGGTTTTTCTTCAACTCATTTTGACTTCTAGATTTACTTTTATATTACACCAATTGTGCATTTTTTGGTCCGCTACTAATGGTTCTATATTTTGAGATCTTGGGCAATGTTCAGTGGCTTTACATGTTTGTGTGGAACTTGTTGATTCTATTCACATTTGTTTATCATGTATGGATGTCTTATAAGTCTCATAGTTACGAAATTATTATCTGAAATAACAATCATACATCTATGGCAAGTGCGTTCTCTACATTAGTCTAAGTTTGTTAAAGATTAATAATAATAATAATAATTTTTTAAAAAGTCTCAGTAAGTTTTTTTTTATTTAGTTATATCTTTCATGCTATTTAAACAATAAATAGTTATATTTTCATCACATTTTTGGCAACTCTGTTATTGAATCTCTCAAAATGATTTCATGACACTTACTGCAGGTGACGGGGCAAGAAGATTACTGGATGGATCTTACCAATATAGATCGTGTGAGTCTTCATAGAGTATTACTTCTAGAATATGATATGGTTATTTCACTTCGAATGGATATTAAATATTAGTATTCCTTAATATTTTAAGAATCTTATTATGTAATTTTGAAATGCTTATGTCATTTATATATGATGATTGATTTGTTTCACTAATCTTTCTTATATGTTTTGTGTCAATACTATTGTTTTTTGAGAATGGATTGGGTCAATACTATTGTAAAGCAAATAAATAAGCTTTGAGCACTAGACAGAAGTAGAAATGGAATGAAAATATAAGAGTGTAAAAATGGAGCAACAGTTGATGCATTAAACACACAATATCACATTTAAATTGCGGCGGTCAAAAACCGTCGGAACATAAAATTATCAACCGCCAGTTCATAGAGAGCACAATTACGGCGGTTTTCTCAAAACCACCATAGTAAATTTGTGACAGACATAATTATATATGGCGATTTCCAAAACCGCTAATAAGCAATTAGCGGCGATGAAAACCGCCGCAAAAGTGGCCAATTCATGCAGAGTAGTCTAAGAATAATACGTAGTTTTCCTTCATAAATAATATCATTGTGACATTTCTGACTTGTTATCAACGGATAAATTTTGTAATATGGGTATGTATATCTGCCTTAAAATTTCAAAAAATAAAAATAAAAATAAATTTGCCCCTCCTTTTTCGAGTAAAGTGGTCACTTTGAAATGTTTCTTTATGCATTTTTAAAGTATTTATGATCTAAAATATAACTAAAAAAATATTTATTTTAAATAGTCTTCGAAGCAATCCTCTATATTTTAAAATAGAAGCTAGCCAACTACCAAGGCTTTTACTTGAGAACCCATTCAAAGTCATTACCATTTTTGTTGCAAATAACACTGTTATTAATGTATAGGAAATGACTCAAAAATATCCTCCTTTCACCTATTGGATCAAAAATGTCCTTCTATTCATCTATTTGGATAAAAAATGTCCTCAAAGTTAAGTTTAAGCCTAAAATTACCCTTCCTTTTAATATAAGCTGATGTGGCATAAGTATTTTTTAAAAATTAAAAATGTGGCATTATTTTTATTTATCCACATGCAATTAATTAAACTCAATTTCATTCACAATCATACCCATTTCTAATTAAAAGACCCAATACTTTCTTCATTTTCCTTCACCAAAATTATTTGGAGGAATTAATAAAGTACTGATTTTCAAGATATGTTGAATTTTACTTGGTTTTCAATATTCTACAATCCCGTTTTCTAGCACAGCCTTGTACATTATACTTGTTCCACTGGCCCTCAAAATGTAAGCAGATGCTGTTAGATGTAAGCAGTGTTTCTAATTCGAGTTCCCTTTCTCCATCAACATTACTAATTCACCTGTTTTCTGCTCTGTATGCACTTGGATGGTTCTGATAACTTGTCGCCAAGTCAGATTTTGCTGATGATGATGACCCAATTGAGATTTTTTAGTTTTTGACTTGGATGCTTCTGATAATTCGTCGCCATCTCCTTGTTTTTGTTTTCTTAAACAAGTTCATGACCTTAACCAGTTATACTCTTCCGAGGATGATGCCCAACACTTTATTAATTCACCAAATAATTTTGGAAAAGGAAGATGAAGAAAGTGTTGGGTTTTTAAGAAATGGGTTTGGATCATTGAGTATAATTGTGAATGAAATTGGATCTAATTAATTACATGTGGACCAATAAAGTAATACCACATATTTAATTAAAAGAATTTTTAATGCCACATCAGCTTCTGTTAAAAGGAAGGGTAATTTTAGGCTTAAACTTAACCTTAATGGTATTTTTTATCTTATTCAAATAGGTAGATGGGAGGGCATTTTTAATCCAAATAACAAATTTATATATATACTGTTATGAATTTTTAAATATTAAACTAATTATATTCCGTCAAGAATTTTTAATATTTGCTCTATAATTGAGCTTAGAGTCTATACACCTTTTCTCTTAGGGTGTCAGATAAAGATCTTGTTTTATTTGCAAAAGAAACATGTGAGTTTGAACCAAATAAAAAACAATTTTAAAAAAGGTCCAGAAAATCAAAATCATGCCTCTCTGAAAAACAATGTTGCACTCACCCTCACACTTTCTTGTTTAGCCGATTCCAAAAAAGAATTACATGTTTTTATATTTAATAATTATTTAATTTTTAAATATTTATTTTATTTCTAATGAGATTATTTATAGTTATATAAATATTTATGATTTATTTTAGATCACAAGGTTTCAAAATTTTTTTAAACTCCATATTTAGTCAAACTTCATCATATAAATTACGATAGTAATATCATAAACTAATAATATATTTTCCCGTAACTGACAAAAACTTCTGTTCTTTCCCTATTCCCATCTGTATTGGACCTTCATTCAGATTTGATTTATTGATTGTTAATTTGATGTTTTTCTCTCCTTTCGTTTATTACTCTTATAATATAGATCATTGATCAAAGACAAAGACGATTTTATTGGTTTTTATTAGTGTAATAACTAAGTAGTATGAGGGTATTATTTAATAAGTTGACACCTTTTGATTTAGAGATTTATCTAATTATTAGAAACATATCTTGTTTATAAGTTCAACAAAATTAAACCATAAATTTGTAACAATCAACTTACAATTTTTTAGCTATAAATATATTTGATTTAACCAAAGATAAAAGATTATTTTATCGTTAATACTTTTGTAATCTCTAAAATACTAGCCTCAAAGAAAAGCCTCCTTCCCAATTCTATTTTGTCATTCATCCTTTTCCATGATAACATCTGCATATTTTGGGTGTGTTTGGTATGAAGGAAAATATTTTCCTAGAAAATGTTAAATTACAGGTTTAAACACTTTTATTAAATACATAATTAATTATATGTAAAAATTTATTCATATTCAAAAATGTTACTCAAACTCTTATGAGTTACTTTCAATTAATTAAATTAAACGGGATATATATATTATGTGAATGATGTACTGCGAAAGAAGATAAGTGTCAATCAGAATGTCATTTTCTTAGGAATATTGGATGTGAACTATTATTATCTGGACCATATAAACACATATTAATATCTCAATCCTTTTCTAATATCCAAAATTCTTGGCTGAGTTGATGTCTCAACAAATCTAAAGGATTAAAAGGGTAATTATAGTGTACCAAATTACGCCATTAATGAATCAACAAGAGAATTATTGATTGATAATTTGTCGTTAATTATTACCATTACTTTTACTATGATGAGAAGGAAAGGAGGAGAGTTTAGTAGAAAAAATAACGTTTTTCTTTTGTTGGGGGTATTATATTTATATTATTTTATTATTGTTAGAAGGGCATAAAAAGGGACTAACCAATGCAACAGACGTCAAGTCTTTTTCATGACACCTTGGCATTCTTTGCCATTCTCACACCAAACATTTTGATCTTATGCCCCACAAGGATTTATTAGTACTTCTACAAAAAAAAAAAAAAAAAACTATATATAAGTTTCTCTACTAGTTAGAATTAGTGGTGTCAAATAAATGATTAAATTTAGATAGATTAAAATAAATTATGCTAATAGATTGATTTGTTCAAAAGTTATTTGGATTAAAATGAATTTAAAAACTTGTCATAATTCAACCTATTCAATTCTTACAAAATTTAATTTGTTTGTTTATAATTTATTTAACTACTTCATAAAACCCTTCTTTATTATATGACACAATAAAAAATATCGATTTAAAAGAATCTTGACAAAAAATTCATGAGTTAATTTGGGCTATCAATCGTGATATTAGATAGGTCAAAATGAGTTAAAGCTAAGATTGACACGTCCAACTTAGATTAAATGGGTTAGACAAACCATGTTTCATGAATTAATTATACCCCTAAGGAACCAATCCAAAAATAAGAACATAAATATTTGAGGAACTTTCAAAAATGAATATAATGTAGGCTTAATTAAAGATCTATATCTATAATTTGTTTAATTACGATTTATAATTACATGTCAATGGAGGAGAGATACAAACGAGATTTATAAGAGAAAAGAGAGAGTCAAGAGAGATGATGAATACATGTTGTATTTATTGCATCAAATTGTATCAATGAATACAATTGTATCAAGTGTATCTATTCTTTGTGTATTCATTCTGAATAAGTGTATTTGTAATTGCATTTGTTCCTTGTGCATTCACTTTGTATCAAGTATATTAACGAATACAATTGTATCAAGGGACACAATTGTATCTAGTGTATTTGTTCCTCGTGTTTTCACTCAGCGTCAATGTATTTAAGTGTATTATCTGCAACTCGTAGAGATTTGTATTAATGTATTCAATTATATTTTATCTTTATTATACATCTATCATGCCTTGTATACTTTTTCAGAATACAATTGATACAATATTGTATGATCTCTCCCTCGTTTAAGCATAAGAATCAGAGTATGAAAGCAAAAAAGGAGTAGAAGTTTCCTCCATCTCTCACCTAATTATCTATAAGTAATAACACATTTAAACACCAAAGTCCTTTGTTGCTTAATTATTGGATCTCATGAATTATGGCGAGAGATAGAGAGGGAGGGGACAAGAAAGGGAGAGAAGGGAGCGAAGGAGGAGAGAGGTGATCAGCGAGAGTGGGAGAAAGGCGAGTAAGAGAAAGGAGAGAGAAAAGAGGCAAGCGAGACTTTGAGAGAAAAGAGATTTGCTATATATTCTAAATATAATTATATAATGTAATTTTTTAATTATAGCTATGTATAGTAAATATACATATTTACCTTAGTAAATATACATATTTTTTCTAAATATTTTGAGTGGTGATGCGTTTACAGTGATATTAAGGATTTCTTATAATAAGATTTCAATACTTTAAAGAGAACATATTAGGTGGGTCAATCTACATATAAAATCATCGAATTTATCTATTCTAATAGAATACTACTTTTTTTAAAATCATATTAAAGTAGGAAAAATTAGAGAAATCTCACCTTTTAGTTTACTTATTATCATTATCTCCTATAAGTTTTATAAATTTTCAAAATCTCTCATTTTCGCGCATCAGATTAATGTATTAGCGCTTATATTATATTATAGTTAATGTCACAACATCATATTATAGTATCTCACGCATCAAATTAATGTATCAGAGCGCGAGATACAATAATATAAGCGTTGATACATTAATCTGATGCGCGAGATACAATAATATAAGCGATGATACATTAATCTGATGCGCGAGATACAATAATATAAGCGCTGATACACTAATTTGATGCGCAAAAATGAGGAATTTCTGTAATTATAAACTTTTAAGGGATAAATTGCAATTTTGCCTTTAAAGTATGTGATTTCTATAATTTGCCCATTAAAGTAACTGAATCATAAGAAGTTACCCACTATAACAATATGGTCACTTTGATTTGATGTATAAATTTGTTCGTTAAATATCTAGAATATTCGTGATCCTACATTATGAATCATGTTCATAGTTATTTATCTATAACCTAAAATTTAATAGTTTATAGGGATTCTCTATCTATAACATGTTTAGAAAAACTAGTCCTGTTGCAATTACAGAATTGAAAATTTTGATTTTCTTCCTTTAAAGCGATACACAAATCCGAATCGAAATACTGAAAACATGTAAGCCAAAGATTTAATACAACATTTTCTTTTTTAACGTAAAAAAATGAATAGATATTATTGTAGTATTTTCTTGGGGAGCTTTTCAATTCTAGATAAAAATAATGTTTTTTTTTCTCTTTCTGAGAGAGTCGAGGAATTGAGTAAGTAGGACAGTATATATATATATATATATATATGATAGGTGAGAAGGTTCCAACAAGGTCACGTGAAATATTTTTAATAGTATACGATTTCTGAGGAGTCAAAGATTCTAAATCCAGAGTAATTTTCATGTGGCACTTCTTTCATTAATAATATTTTTATCCTTATTATTATTTTTTCCATTAATCTGCTATTCATATTGGAGGCGGACTATTTTAAATTAACCATATAATATAAGGTTTTATTCGGAAAAAAACGCTCCATATCAAAGATTTTTATATATTCAAGACTCAAATTTAAAATCTCTAATTAAGAAATAAGCAATCACATCCACTGCATCACATGGAATTATTATCATTATTATGTGACCACATATATATGACACCTTTTTACATCCTAATATTTGGAATAACAATTGGAGCACAACTTTTTTTGGCAGTTGTTGATGAGAAAGATGTCAAAGTTTTTATTTTCTTGGTTATGAAGTTTTAGTTTCCCAGTCAAAAATTTACAATTATCTTTTTCCTCTTTGTTTTCATACTTTTGCTTTTAGGAAACATATTGTAAAGCATATGTCATAATGTCATAATTTGCGCATGAGAAGAGTCCACAATTTACAAAGGATTATATCACTATGTCACTAAAGCACTTTCTTCTTCTACTTCTACTTTAATTTGTTGGATGGACATAATAAAAAAGATTTATTCCTTAATTGAGAGTGTTATGAAGAGCTTGTTTTCAATTAAATTTCACATATAATCTTGCAAATCTTACATACTTTGTGCACATTATAATATTAATTGATATTTGATATAGTATTAGAGAGAAGCTAAAGATGTAAACAAATTATTGCGGAAAAATTGACTTTTTTTTTTATTTTTTATTATACGTTTTTGTTTTAATGTAATGCATTCTCAGAAAAACATCTTCTTTGTTTTTCTCTTTTTTGATTGATGCGTGGGAAATCGACACATACGAAAATATCACTACTCTGTTTCATATTAATAAGGATGCCCTATTAATAATTTACTTTCTTTTATACATGTTTTTAAAAAAATTATAAATAAAAACAATATTTTTAAAATTATCAATAATTTACAAAATAAAATTAATAATTCGTATTGAATTTAGGTTGAAAAAGAAAAGAAAAGGAAGAGGAAATGGACACGTACGCGTCTAACAGCGCAAATATTTAGAAGAAAGGCGACAAAGTTCACATTAGACAGAATGCCACGCCACAGAAGCAGTAAAGAAGATAAATAAGTACCAAAATAACAAAAAGGGTTAATATTTTATTAATTAAATGACTATATAACAAAAAAAGAGAAGCTTTAAAATAATTAAATGACATTAAATGACCATATCAACACCTTTTTCCACCAATAATTTTCCACATATTAAAGTTAAAGAACTCCACCGTCTTCTACAGGTGCACCATGATAAAAAGCCAATAATAAAACAAAACGTTTATATTATCACCTAGAATTGAAAGAGACAATAATAGAATAAAGCACTCCTAAATGTAGAATTAAACAATAATCACGCTTAGCACTGTCCAATTATTTCATCAAAGGGGAATCTTGCAATCTGTTCAATTAATTACCACGAAGGATTATGGTGTGATGGATAAAATTCCTCTCACCTCTATCAGAAGTCGAGTTCTGGACTCGAAAAGGGAAAAACCCCTCTCTTAATAGACCTGATCTAAAACGAATCTGATTAATCAAATCAAATAGTAAATGATTATATACCGAAAAACTCCTAGACACCAACACCAAATTTAGTTGGCATTAACTATATGAATTATCTATATCTGATCCACTCAATTCAAGTTACCTTATTCATTATTACTCAGTAAAGACAATAACAACCTCAAACATTTGTCCTTTATTTCTGTAATGTAAAACTTTCCCTCCATTAATGGGGGCAACGACCATATCTTTGTCTGTAGCATAGGGTCCCCTAAAAGACACAGAATTTGGCAACAATCACGAGCAAAGAATACAGAAAAAGTCACTCTACTACACTTATCTGTAAACAGTATTTCTTCTTCTTCTTCACGAGGCCAAAATGTCACATAATTCAATGGCTTCTCTATCTTCTTCCACTCCTCCAGTATTTTCATATGATGATGATAAACTAGACCTCGAGTCAGTACGCAAAGTCGTTGCTGTTATAAATCAGCACATAACTGCATTGCTTGCAGATACAAAATCTTGGAAATCCTTGAAATTGAAATGCAGTTCCAAGCTTGATGTTTGTAGTAATAGAGGTAGAGGGTATCTCGAGTTTTCGGAGCAGTCGATATTGTCGAATCTTTATTGGGGGATAGAGAGTATAGAAGCAGCACTTCAAGCAAAATGGAGTCAAGAGAGAACCTCAAGGCTGCAGAATTCAGAGAATATGCTTCAAGTGCCAGCATCACTTGATGAACATAGAGAAACAGCAGGAATTCCAAACAGTTATTTGACAGGCTACTCTTACTTTTACCTCGCTGTTGTTAGAAAGCTCCAAGGGGATGAGTGGCAGGTTGCTATGCATTTTCTTCAAGCTCTTGCTGTTTCTCCTAGGCTTCTTCACACTGAAATTGCTACCGAACTCTGCAGACGGTTATCCGTCTTATGCTTTGAGCAAGAGCCACATTCCAAAGATGAGAATGAGGTCTATGCTATGATGGTAAAGATGGCCAGGAGATACAAAGCTTGGCTTATGTATTATCAAATTATGTCCTCTGGAGAAGACGCCTCTCTGAGGAACGGTGAGTCCAGCAGCATCGCTTCAACTCAACATGAATTACAACAGATAATGTAAGTTTCCTAGACTATGTTACAGATAAGCAGTCGATATAAGGCAGAATTTAAAGTGCACACTACATTTAGCAATTTCGGTAATAAACATTTCTGATAAGAACACGCCTTGGTGAAGCTTTAATACTTGAGAAAATTTCAGTGGAAGTGAATAATATCTGGTGAAGACCTATTGGAATGGATTGGATGATTATGACCAAGTATGATTAGTTTTTAGCAATTTATGAGTCGAAGCTTTAAAACTGACATTTTAGAAGCACTGGATTGGAACATTTCAGTAAAAGCTCATTCTCATCCAAATTATGTCTGTTTAACAGGAGTAAATCTTCAGATTCATGTAAGCATGAAAACAAGCAGTGCAGCTCTTCAAATGTAAGTATAACTAATCCTCTTGGAAGTCTGAGCACGACACCAAAAATTCTGCCTTAGACACATTACTTGATGTGGTTATGTCACGTAGAGTAGGCCAAATGAAGGTCACAAAAATGAAAATAGAACAGAATCTCTACAGACACTGTAGTAATGGTCAAGATAAGGGTAAACAACAAAATGTACAGGGGTCTCAAATTCAAAACTTGCATCAGTGTTTTCTCACCTTTCCCTATGTTTAGTCAGTCTATGGTCCTAATTCTCCTGATAATTGTTTCAGTTTGTATGACTTTCAAATTAATAGAACATGAGTGCAGTTTGAGAAGGTGCATCCTTTTAATGCCCAAAATGATGCTAAGAATGAGGAAGAGAAGACAATTATCACATCCAACGAGTGCACAAAGGAAAAACAGGTAACTACTACTGAACTAAGGAGTGGCGTAGCAGAAACACCCAAGAACTCAACCACCAAATGTCTCAAAGATATATTGCTTGATTCAGAGTCAGAGACATTTGATTTCAGCGGCAGCAGTTCTGCAAGTGAAAATTTTCATGAGGTAATAGCTTGATAAAGACAGCCACGAAAAAGATGAGTTGAATTGAATAGCCCTTTGAAAACTAAACACTCACACAAGCATGCACACAATCTCATCATCTTTTTGATTCAGGAATATGCAGAAGACATGGAAATCGCTTCAAAATGGAGCCTAGAAAATCAGCAAACAGAGGCTTTTTATCAGTTCAGTCCCCACTCACCTGTTTTAAGATTTAGCCTGATACCTGAGTAGGTCTGATATTCACATTAACTCAACTAACTCAATGAATACAGGAACCAAAAATCCTCTCGCTCCTCACTGTTTTTGGAAAGCTTGGTTTGTAAATCGCAAGTTTCAGGACTAAGACACAACGAAGGAAGCAGAGTAGAAATCACTAACTCGCTCTCCAGAAGATTCTCCGGTTCGTTTAGTCATAGTGATTTATCAGCAGAAGGAATCAGAGGCCTCAAAACACATATACATTTGAGTGGTAACAATGAAGCAGCAACAATGCAACAGGGCTTACAGATGATTGATAGTAGATCTGATGGATATCCGATGTCCATGACTTTACGTGATTATCAGCTCTGCAAAACACAGCACCCAAGGATTTCTTCACGGCAAAAGAACAGGTGCAAGAAGACCTTAAAAGAAATATCTGAATATGCTGAAGAAAATTCTCAAGCAGAACAAGCAGCACTACTTGAGAAAATAATTTCAAAGTTGTGTTTCTCAGAAGAGTTTGGGGATTATAAAGACTACACAGTTGACCTTACAACAATATATGAACTACTGAACAACAAAACAGGACTCAAGTATTCTTTGCTAAAAGACATAATTATTGATCAACTTTTGAGGGCTATATCAACATCCAGAGAAGAACACGTGATACGAGAATCAGTATCAGTCCTATCAATTATAATTTCAAGGAACAGATCACTTGTTGATGACGTTAAGAGGAAAGGGTTACAATTGAATCATTTGGCAACTGCTCTTAAGAAAAATGTTCATGAAGCGGCTATACTAATTTACTTAATAAATCCATCTCCTGCAGAAATCAAGACATTAGAACTTTTACCATGTCTTGTGGATGTGGTGTGTGCTTCAAACAATTACAAATGTAGCCTAAGAACACTGCGGATAACACCTCCAGCGGCGTCATTGATGATTATGGAAGCACTAGTCACAGCATTCGACTATACATCGAGTGAAACACAATTAGCTGTGATCAGCTCACCCGAAGTACTCTCAGGGCTCTTGGATGTCTCCAGAAACAACAACCTGGAAGAGATTATTGCTCTGGCAGCTGTTCTTATCAGATGTATGCAATTCGATGGTCAATGCAGAAAACAGATAAACCATTCTGCTGCACTGACCCCATTTATCTCTCTTTTGAGAAGCAACCATGAGCGTGCAACGTCAATTGCATTGGAGTTTTTTCATGAACTGCTGAGAATTCCAAGGTATGAAACTATCTACCTATTCACCATTTTCTTTATTCTCTGCTGGGAAGATAATGACATTGATGATTGATCACGATAAGAACTCTCAAAGAAAATGAAAACTGAAAGGTAATCATCAGCATGGGAGTGGGGATAATGGCGACGTAATATGTAAGCTAAGCTTTTGTTCTTAGAATCAAATCAGTGACACCTTTACCGAGGTTTTAATTCACCATAATTTAGCATCTATGAAAGAATCCAACGAATCAAATTACTATCTCATCTAAAAATGTACCCTAATTAAACAAAGTGACCATAAACAATATCTTCTTCCTTATACAGCATACTTCTTAGAAGTAAGTTACTGCTTACTTTATACCTTAAAGATATGATCAAGAAGATTTCAGGACATATTCAATCTCTTTCGCATCAGGTCATCAGCCATTGAGGTGCTGCAGAAAATACAACAAGACGGAAGCAACAACAATATGTGTGCATTATCGCTTCTCATCCAAAAGTCACAACCAGAGTACAAAATTTTGGCAGCAAATTTGTTGCTTCAGTTAGACATGCTGGTAAGCATATTGAAGTGTTGTCTTTCAAAGCATCTGGGAAAAAAATGTGTGCGAGGATAAAAGAACGAGCAGGTTTACGTAACTAAACACCTGCAATAGAATAGCATATGTTGAGCTTAGGATCTCCCAACATATAGGGATATCACGATTTCATGATATTGGACACCGAAATACACAAGAAAAACAAAAAAATAAAATAAAATTACATTTTATAGCTTAAGAAAGTTACCACGAAACACTACACAGCAGAAAACCTGGAAATGTTTATTTTCTTTTATTCTTTCTACAACCATAAAGTCACAATTTACCTATAGCTGGTTGCATCCCTATATAACTAAGTTTATACCAATCCATATATCTTTTACATTTACTTACAAACCATAAGGTGTCACCATGAACCTTTGATGATGTCAAATTTTCAGGAAGAAACATCAGGTAAATTTGTATATTGTGAAGAGGCTATGGAAGCTCTACTCGAGTCAGTGTCGTGTGAAGAGAATTCTGCAACACAGGCTCTATCAGCGTTCATCCTATCCAACCTTGGTGGAACCTTCTCTTGGTCAGGAGAACCCTACACAATACCATGGTTGCTTAAAAAGGCCGGTTTGACATCATTGCCACACAAGAACATGATAAAGAACGTTGACTTTTCGGATAAATGTCTACAGGTAATTTTTTCTTTCAAGATCCAATTTAGCCTGGTGCCTTCTAATATTACCCAGTATTCTCTCCATTTCAATTTTTTTGTCTGGTTATGCATTTATGCACCCAGAGCTACCATTCATTACCATCGAAAATAATAATTTTAATCTTTATTTATTCTTCTTCATGAAGAAGAAGTTTATACTGTTTATATTTGCTTAGAGGCACTAAGGTCCACACTGAACTTGGCCACCAAGTATTTGTTTTTACAAATCCTTGAGCCAAGGGTCTGCCAGAAACAACCTCTCTACCTCCCTTGGTAGGGGTAAGGGTAAGATTTGCGTACACTCTACGCTCCCCAAACCCCACTTGTGGAATTACTGCACCCATGAGTTGTTTACTTGTTCTAAAGACTCCATGAACTAACAGGACATTGGCATAGAGACATGGTGTAGCAAAGTAGCGAGGCGCTTCTTAAAGTTTGGAAGTCCTCTATTCCATGCTTTAGAGAAAGGACTTAAGAGCGAATCAAGAAGTACCTCCCGAGATTATCTTGCTGTAACTGCATGGCTTGGGTCTGAAATCACAAAAGCCCCTGATGATTTGAGATATGCAGCCTGTGAGATTTTACTTAGTAGAATTGAGCAATTTGTTCATCCAGGACTGGAGCTTGAAGAAAGGCTATTAGGATGCCTTTGTATCTATTATTATACTTCCGGAAGAGGTAAATATCTAAATATGCACTAATCACCAAATGCATAAGTTGATTTGCTTTCACTTCAAATATGTGCCTGAAATGGGAAACTCTTACAGGGATGAAAAAGCTAGTCAACTTTTCAGAAGGAGTTAGAGAGTCACTAAGACGCCTTTCCAACATGAGTTGGATGGCAGAAGAATTACTTAAGGTTGCTGACTATATCCAGCCAAACAAATGGGTAAGGAGACATCAGTTTTCTTTCTTATATATTGTGGCTGTAGCCTGTATGTGATGTTAACAGCACCATAATGCAATCATTTGTACCAGTCATCTCTACCTGATCATCGCATCTAATACAAGTGAATGTATAGAACTTGCATCATAAACAAGTAAACTATAACTTCTTATCAAATAGCCACATCCTTGGAAGAACTGTAACAAGGTTGGCAACTATATCAGTTAACAAGTTGGAATAAATTCCATAGTGTCAAAGAGACTACTAGGGCCTTTTCCTGCATAGGAACCGAAATTTGTCCTTTAACACTAAAATGTAGAACAAGGATTACAGAAAACTTCAAAAGGCAGAGAGGCATTAACAAATATGTTTGGTAGATCACTGAGTCAACACCAGAAATGGAGGTGTCGTGTTGTCATGATGCATGCATGAGAAATAATTACTCCCTCGTTCCCATTTTACATGACACTATTTGACTAGGCACGAAGTTTAAGAAAGAAATGAAAACTTTTGAAGCTTGTGATCTAAAACGAGTCTTGGATATTCATGTGGTTGTAAATCATTTCAGTAAGGGTAAAGTGAGAATTTTTAAGTTATTTGTTTCTAAATATAGAAATGTGACATTTTTCTGGGACAATCCAAAAAGGAAAGTGTGTTACATAATTTGGGACATAGGGAGTAGTATATATCATGATACAATTCTTCATTTCTAACTCAGTTTTTCTTCACAATGGTAAGAGCAGAGAATATCTTGTGTTCACACACAGATTCTCGAAATGAGTAGTAGCCATAGTGGAGCAGTAACATCGCTCACCTACTATAATGGAGAGCTTTACAGTGGACATGCAGATGGTTCAATCAAGGTTAGCTACATTTGTGTGCTTCATACTTCTTGCCTCTAAGTTTAAGGTTCACATTAACAAAGAGGATAATGACCTCTTGTTAAGTCGTATTCTGGGATGATGAGTTGTGCCTAGATATGTCTGTAGAGTGCTCATTTGTGTTAGATTTGTAATGTAACATATCTGATGGTTTTACATCATAGGCATGGGACATCAAAGGACAAGAAGCAACACTTGTTAGGGACGTGAGGGAGCATAAAAAGGCTGTGACATGCTTTTCAATTTCTGAATCAGGGAATTGCCTGTTGAGTGGTTCTGCTGACAAAACAATAAAGGTAACCAGTAACCAATCAAATTTTATGTTAAATGTGATTGAAGTCCATGCTAAAAATGCATTTATTGGATGAGTTTTTCTTTTTCCACAGATCTGGCAAATGTTTGAAAGAAAGCTTGAATGTACAGAGACTATACTGACGAAAGATCCAATTCAAAATATCAACACACATGGAGAACTAATTTTTGCAGTTACCCAGAGCCACAAAATGAAGGTAGATATAAATGATCATCACATTCAGACAAAAGAGCCCAAGTCAAGTTTAGAAACAATTTTTAAGATGCTACATTACATTACCAAGACGTGTTCTATTATAGGTGTTTGATGGATCACGGAAGGCCAGTAAATATTTCAAGAATAAATCCATAAGGTGTGGAACATTGATAAATGGAAAGCTGTATATAGGCTGCACAGACTCAAGCATACAGGTCAGATCAAGGATCTTGTTTCAAAGTCATGTAATACAACTCATTCGGCAATTGAGTTACAGATATATAATTACTAAATACAGGAGTTAGCTATTCCAACCAGCAGGCAGCAAGAGATCAAAGCACCATCAAAGAGTTGGAGTATGAAAAACAAGGCTGTGAACTCATTAGTTGTATATAAGGACTGGTTATACAGTGCAAGTTCAACAATTGAAGCTTCACATATAAAGGTAACAAATCCAACTTGTTGATGTGGAGCAAGTACCTTTTCATTGACACCCCCACTGATGCAGGACTGGAGAATAAACAAGAAACCACAAATATCAATGTCGCCAGAAAAGGGAGGCAATGTGTTGGCAATGGAAGTAGTGGAGGACTTCATTTATTTAATTTGCAGTGCGTCGATGAGCAACATCCAGGTACTGGCATATCTTACATAGAAACTAAGATTTAAGTTTGATAATTCTAGAAAACCACGTTCCCAATGGAAAAGATGAAGCTCTATATACTTGATAAAAAGTACCTTGGGGCAGTAAATGATTCAATAATGAGCACTAAATAAATGCTCATTACTCAACTCACTTACACAAAATTTACCATGTTAAGTAATGCTTCATCTCTAAGCAACCTGCTGCATACTAACCGATGAATACATGATGCAACCAGATTTGGCTGAGAGGAACACAGCACAAAGTTGGAAGATTATCAGCAGGAAGCAAGATAACAAGTCTTCTAACGGCAAATGACATAATTATATGTGGTACAGAAACAGGAATGATTAAGGTTTGTCTATTCAACTTCTACTAAAAAAACGAAGAATTATTATAAGGCAAATGGAACTTTTGACAGTCCACATTGCAAAACAAACATGTTTATCATGTAATACACACCTTCCTATATGGAGTGTCAAAACTTCCACTACCTTTTTGGTAACTTCCCTTCAAAATTCTTTGATGAAGAAGGGCGCAATCTTTATTTGTTTTTTTCCAAACATTAACGGTACTAACTCATTGCTTTGACTTCTATTGTTAAAAATGGCAGGGATGGATCCCCCTGTAGTGGTATATTACAGGTACAGAATAAGTGTAGCAAAAACATAGTTTCAAGTTAGTGATTTTCACCCTGTATAGAAGGAGGAAGGAGTCTGATTCCATATGATGTAGAGAGAACAACCATACAAATGAGTGCAGTGTAATTATATCATTCTACTTCAAATAATTCTACATGCTAAATCAATCTTAGATGAATGCTTTGCCTGTTTTGCTTCTTTTTTTTTTTACTTAAAAAGGGATGTTAGCAAGACTAAAAAGGGAATTACCTTAATTCTTGCTGCACGACAATAGAAGTAAAACCTGCACCAACTGAATATATTTTATAAAAAATTCTCACAAAAAGTCTACTTAATAATTCACAGCCATGGAAGTAATTAAAGAAAAAATAAAATTTTTTGATCATGACCAGAGAGAGTCAAGAAACTGAGACTCCAGCAGCTTTTCTCTGGTCCTTTCCAAGTGTGCCTTCAACAGCAAGAGTTCATTCACGTTATGACATGCTTCAACATTGAATGAATCACACATACCACTCGACTCAGAGGATGAACAATGCGTTTCAATATTGAATGAATCCCAAATACCATTCGACCCAGATGGGATTCCTGAAGATGAACAATGCCTTTCAAGATTGTATGAATCGCACATACCATTCTGCCCAGAGGATGAACAAGGCCTTTCAAGATTGAATGAATCCCACATACCATTCTTCCCAGAGGATGAACAAGGCCTTTCAATAATATTGAATGAATCCCACATACCATTCTGCCCAGAGGATGAACAAGGCCTTTCAAGATTGAATGAGTCCCACATACCATTCTGCCCAGAAGATGAACAAGGAGGCCTTTCAAGATTGAATGAATCCCACATACCATTCGACTCACAATGCGCTTCAAGATTGAATGAATCCAAAATACCATTCGACTCACAACGCGTTTCAAGATTGAATGAATCCCTATTACCATTCAACTCAGAATGCGTTTCAAGATTGAATGAATCCAAAATACTATTCGACTCACAAAGCGTTTCAACGTCCCCACAGGTGTAGGGTTTTCCTGAGGAAGAGAAAACAAGAATGGCAACTTTAGCACCAGTCTTGGATTCAAGTTGCACAGCTTTCTTGAAAAGTCCTTTGCGTCTCTTCGAAAATGCCACCATTCTTGCAGATTCTTTTGTGATTTTCTTTATTTCGATTTTCTGTTTCCCTTTACCCATACTTGTTCTTCCTTTCTCTCCAAGTAAGTGTTCTGTACTACGAATGTGCATGTATATATTAACAAAAAAAAATAGTATCTAAAATGGGTTAGAACTTAGAAGCAATGGCAGCTCTACAGCTTTGAAAAAAAGGCAACTGCCTTATGCCCCAAAATTTGGGGGCCTCATTTTTTAAAAATACAATAGGTTATACATATTATTTTTTTTAAAAATATCGCTTATAATTTGTAGAAAATATAATTTTTTTATAAAAGAGCAAGAAAGTAATAGAAGTTTGATAAATTATGAGTATTATGTCTCAAGAAAGATTAAATAATTGACTATAATAAACTTCATAAAAAATATATATTCGAATTTAAGGCCTCCATTCGGATTTTGCTTTAGGCCACCAATTTATTAGAGCTGCCCCTGCTTAGAAGCATGTGTATAAAAAAGAGTTATGTGAAAACCAAATCTAAAAAAAATGTTATTGGATTAACGGATTTTATTGGTTTTATAAAAATATTATTGGGTTATCTATTTGTTGTTGATTTTAGTAGTGGGTTATTGGATAAATCGATAACTCATTAAAATGATAGTAATTTACTACTTTACCCTTCATAATATATTAAATATTAATAATAAACATAACTAGACACTAATCAGTACTTTACACTACAATGTATACCCTTCACAGTTTAGGGTATTTTTACTTCTCATCAAAATTTTAATAGTATGTTTTAGTTGTAACATGTAATTGTAGCTTTCGTACTACATCTCATTATACTTCTTGTTTCACAATATCAATGCATTTATAATTGTTTGTTTGTTTCACTGTATTGCATCAAATTGTTAAAGAAGTGAAAAGTCATATATTCCTTTTAGGAAAAATTACTTGGATTGATACCTTTTAATAAATAATTACTGATTTTAGCGATACTTTTTATTTATTACTATTTATAGCAATACTATGTTAAATCTGTAATATGTATTAAAAGTGAATTATGTATGCAATATATATGTATTATAACTGTTTTTAAAAATATATTATGCTTGTTTGGTAAGAAATTGACACATTGAATTATAAATGTATTAAAATGCGTGATAAATGTATTATCCATCAATGAAACTTGTATTATATGTGAATAATAAATTGTTCTTTGTAATATGTATTAAAATTGTATTATAAATGTATTAAAAGTGTAACGACCTGCTAGGTCGTTTTGAGAACTAGGACTATTTTGACTCTTCCCGTAAAATTTAAATGAAAATTTTAAACTATTCGATAGTTACGAGTATTTAGTTGACGAATATTTAGCAAATAATTAATAGTTGATAGTTAATGGGCCAAGTACATAATTTGTTTAATACCTTTTTACCACGTGGCCCATGTATTAATTTAAGTTATATGGGTGATTAGCATAACACCAGTAACAGAGTTAGGCAAAACGTGTGCGGGGAGCAGAGAAACCGCAGACTCCAGGTAAAACAATTTTCCTTTCAGGCAAGTTGTGAATTGTATAATGAATATGTTTATTGTTACAATGGGTGATAATTATTAGGTAATGATTGGGGAGTTATTAAATGGAAATTAAGGAACGTTGGGGATTGGGTTTAAATTGATGGTTTCATGATTTAAGTGCAGGTTATAGTTGAGTGAAAATTGTGGATTTCTTGTCACTGTTTTGGGGTTTTATACTAACTTTAGACTACAATTGCAACTCCTTGATCGGTGGTATACAGCAAATCACAATATGGAATTTAATTACTCCATTTTGATTTTGTTTGCAACTTAAACTGTTGGCGTAGGTAATTTGCTTATGACTAAAATCAATGTTGATGCACTGTCGCATGATAAATGCTTTTGTTCCGCAACCGGTGATTCTTGGTTAGATAAGTTGTAATGCTGGTTAAGTCTATTTATTTGCATACAATAGTAAGAAGCAGTTCCTTGGATACATGTCTGACGTACTTTTAGGAAGCCAAACAATTTAAGAATTTGTCAATCATGAGTCAAGTTTGCATTTATTGAGATATGTAATTAAATATTAGGTGTATTAGATCTTGTGAATGTCACTAGAATTATGTTATTTGAAGGACTTAAGACTTAACCCTAGGCTTGAATTATAGGAAATATAAGATGTGACATATTAGTTGGCACCAAATTTAGGAGCTTGATTATAGCATTTTGATTAGTTTCTGGTCTAGGTTAGACGTGTAGTAATATGAGTGTCTATGAACTCGCTTACTTACGAATATTGCATAATTGGTAGATTGGGAACGTTCTGAAGCTTTGTGAAAAGGGAAGGAATTTTTTGAGGATTTGTGGCACGAGTTCGGCATTCAAGGTATGTTAAGACTTTTAGACTTCGTTGGAGGACGTTTTCCTAATTTAAAGATTAAAAAATGGAATAGACAATGGGTAAGGGTGAAAGATGGGGGTCTCGTACCAATGATGTGACGGGCATTGGTACGAGTACCAGTGTTATAAAGGGAAAGTTTATTACTATAGAATGCGGATTTTAATTCGAGAATGCCAAAGCATATGGGTATTAGCTGATATATTATTGACTGATTATTTTGTGTGATTGTGTTCTTATTTGAACCCGTATACTTGTGATGGTTATGTATTATGCTGATATTTGATTGATTGAGATGCATCATCATCCCCTTTATTTGAGACTATACTGTGCACATGCATTGACATGAGATTGAGTATAAGTTGGGCACGTGGAGATCGTCCGCGCTGGGATGGTGAGATGTTAAGATTATATTTTGGGCACATGGAGACCGTCCGTGCAAAATTTTTTGATTTTATGATAGTGCATTGAGATTGTCTGCACAGACACGTGGAGATCGTCCGTGTCGGTATATGGACCTCGCGAGTCCCCCATGAGTCATGAACTCTCGATGTATTTTCGAAGAGTATCATGTATATATGTTGAGAGAGTACTTGGCATTCTGAGGCATATCATTTCATGGTGTCATATTGCACTGGATCTCATTACATCATTTATTATTGTTGATTACGTGCTTTATTGGTGGTTGTACATTATGTGAAGTTTGATTATCCTTATTTTGATGAAACTCGACTGGTAAGCATACTATAGACTTGTATAAGTAAAAGACTTATTTTTATTATTTAAACTCTTGTCACTACTTCTTTGTTGTCGGTCTATGAAATATATTGGGTACACGTGGTTTCGTACTCATACTACACTTGTTGCACTCTTTTGTGGTGCAGATTCGATTCCGAATACGAGCACATCTCGTGGAGCTTTTTGAGTCTGAGCTTGGAGTATCTTGGAGTTGTGGTGAGCTGTTTGGCTATTCTGTGGCCCACACCTCCCTCTACCTTTTATTTATTATGTTATTTTAGTATTCAGATAGAATATCCCTTATGTTTGGATTTGTCATTTAGTTTCAGACTTGCATCATATTTAGAGGCTCTTGTACTTATGACACCAATTCTTGGGTGGTATTCTAGTTTTCCGCATGTCGTATTTATTAAGAACTCAGTGTCGGAGATTTTTACTCGTTGTTTACCTTTCTACCTTATTAGTTAGTTAAGATTGGTAAAACATGTTGGGTTGGCTTACCTATTGGTTGGGAACATAGGTGCCATCACGACTTGTGAATTTGGGTCGTGACAAAAAGTGATCAAGTGAAAAAAAAATGTTAATTGTTATAAATAGTAAATATTTTCTTAAGATAGTATATTTATGTAAGTTTCCCCTTTTATTTATGTGCATTTTCTTATTGAGTAAACTAAAAATCGAACCATTAATGACCAAAAATCGATAAATCGAAAACTGATAAAGAATATCTTATTAATTTGTTATTGATTTTATGTATTTAAAAATCAAAAAATTAATAAACCGAACCGATGCACCCCTACTGTCCTAAACAATTTGAATGTCTACTTATATTTTCAAAATAATAATGGAGCTACATTAAACCAGCCTTTTAGCATGGTAATATTAGAATAATTATTCATTCATTCCAATTTCCCCATATTGCGTTATCCTAAAACCTACAGTTTAGTGTTCAAGTAATAAAATAGTGATACTTTTTTTCCCTATATATACTATGCAAAATCTAACAAATTTGACACACTATTTATTAAGTATTGAGTCAAATATGAAAATCTGGTATTTTGTGGCCCTAAAAAATAAACTAGAATTATTTTCATTTAACATAAAAGAAAGAAGGGAAAATTACATGGAAAGACCACCCTTAAGACTTAACTACATAAATAATAGTACTTTTTCAATATTACAACTATTAAAGTTTTTTTTTACATATATAGCAGTTTAAAGAAGTTGAAAAGATAATAATAATTATTATTAATATATATAGATATATTAATTATTAAATAAAAAAGAGTACGGTTGGTTCCCACTATTGGGTAGTTATCAAATTTTGTACGGTTGGTTCCCACTATTGGGTAGTTATCAAATTTTGTACGGTTGATTCCCACTATTGGGTATCAAATTGCATTTCTTCTGATATAAGCTTACATTATTGTTTTTTCACATAGTTCAGGTAGGAATTTTATAGGGACAATGTTGTTGAGTTTCATTTGATTATTTTTGTACGTAGTTTCGGTAAGCTTCATATTTGGTAGTAATTGATGACTTGATGTACATTGTTTCTTTTATACACAGTAGTTAGAAATGGCGAAGGAAGATTCATCAACTGAAATGGAACTACACGATGAATTTGTCGAGACGGTAACACCCGTTGGTGAGCCTAACTTTCGTTTGTTGTCTCCAACACCTGTGTCCCATTCAAACTATTGTAACATTCAAAGTGGTAGTGTTTTGCCTCTACCGACAATTGATCATAGTGTTGTTAATCGACGGAAAGAACTTATATAATCTCCGTTGTTAAATTAATAAAACAGGCACATAAAATAGAGACAAAATTAAAGTGAGTCAAATTGAGTATATATATTTTTGTTCCTGTTTTTTCTTTGTTATTGTTTCCTTATTGGGCTTGAATTTTCACCTCAAGCTTATTTTGTACAGCTCTTTATTATAATAAAATGGATCTTGGTCCATCCTTTAATTTTTTATTTTTATTTTTTAATATATATATATATATATAATATGGAATCTCCATAATATTTGTACGAGAACTCTAAAAAGGTATGTGGACAATGAACATGTTTCAATTTCAAACAATAATTATTTAACTGTAATTTTTTTTAAAAAGAAGTCTCTTATTTTAATAATATTTTCCTTTTAGTAGTAATTTGAGTATCAGACTTAACAACATATACCCGGCTGAAATAATAGTATTCGAGTAATCTCCATGTCGACTGACATTTGTGATCATTCGAACTATTCAAAAATTGTGAAAAGAAAGTTTAAATACAATCTCGAAATAGAAAAAAGTTAGAATATCTAAGAAAAGTATTGGGTATTTGTCTTGAATTTCTTACCATAATAGGTTTTCTTTTTCCTAAAAGGAAAACATAAAGTCTTCATATTTGGCAAGTCTTTTTCTTGTAGGAAAATGTTTAGTACTCTATAAATAGAAACGTGTTATTTCTAACATAGTAACATTCATAAGATAGTTCTAGGGGCTTTGAGAGTTTGTCTAGGGGAAGAATTTGTGGGACATATCACTTGTGTGAACCTCTTTGTAATCCGAGTGAATTGGATGATGTTGTTTTTTTCTATAATTTGTTCTCGCATGTTTATATAGTGAATTGCTCAACTCCTTTGTGATCTAGGTCGATCGACGGAACCATGTTAAATCTTTGTGTCTTTTGGTATATTTCTTGTTTGTCTTCTTATTCACGGTCTTTCGAAGTTTGTTTTGCTAGTTTATACATGACACATAATTATTTTCGATTCTAACAAAAAGATGATGTGCTTACCATTGAGATCAACATTTTTAGTAGTGAGAAAAACATTTGAGTTAGTTATAGAAACATACACATTGAACCTTTTCATGTGTATTTATTACCCTTTTGATTTTTTTTGGATAATCAATGAAGAAACCATTGATTGTTTTTTAATTCGATTTTTTTTCTTGTGGGTTATAAACTCTAACTTCTGTCGAGCAACCCCAAACATGTAGGTGCCTTAAACTAGGTTTTCTATCAATCCACAGTTCAAAAGGAGTCTTTGAAACTGCTTTACTAGGAACCCTATTAAGTAAAGACAATCCTTAAAGCATACATCCACAACGAACCCTATTAAGTAAAGACAATCCTTAAAGCATACATCCACAACGAAAGAGGTAAAGATGAATTACTTAACATACTCCTAACCATGTCCATTAATGTACGATTACGCCTTTCTGCTACACCATTTTGTTGTGGTGTTTCAGGCATTGTGTATTAAACACATATGTCATGCTTTTTGGGGAACTTAGCAAATGGACCTGCATGTTATCCAGTTTCATCATATCTTTCATAATATTCACCATCTCTATTTGACCTGATTATTTTCATATTTTTGTCTAGTTATCTTTCAACCTTAGTAATAAAGACCTCTAAGGCATTTATCGCTTGACATTTTTCATGCAACAATAGACATATCCATAGTGTGAAAAATCGTCAATAAAAGTGATAAAATATTTTTCTTTACTGAAAGATACAGTATCAAACGGACCACATATATCAGTGTGTATAATTTCAAGAAGTTGTGTGTTTCTTGTGGATCTTTTCTTTGTGTTGTTTATTTTCCTTTAGTACAATTCACACAAATGTTAAGGTCTATAAAATCCAATTTGAAAGGATTTCATTCTTAACTAATCTTTTCAATCTTTCTTAGGATATGTGACCTAAATGTTTGTGCCACAAGAAAGAAGATTGTTCATTCACCAAACTTTGTTTGGTTTCGATATTATGATGCAAGTTAAGAGTATTTTGACAAATAGATTATCGAGATTCAGTTTATATAAGTTATCACAAAAAGTACCAGTACCAATGAGATAATTATGTTTAAACAAACTAAAACATCCATTACCAACATTAAAAGAGTATCCAGTCTTATATAACAAAGAAACTAAATTTCTCGAAAGAGAAGGTACTTAACAAGTTTCAAGTAAATCTAAGTGATGCACAATATCAAGGATCAAACGGTAAGTCCCGATAGCTTTAACTGGAGCCTTTACGCTATTCCCCATATACACATATCTTTCATTCTGACTTATGATTTGTGTTGTAAGGAATCCTTGCATCACATTAGAAATATGAACTGTACAATCAGAGTCAATCCACCAAGTATTATAAGAAACTTTAGTTAAATTTGATTCGAGACATGTAAAAGCACTAGGCTTACCTTTCTTCTCGAGCTATGCCTTAAATTTCCTTTCTGAAAGTGTCCAGATTTTTCACATAAACGACATTTATCATTCTCGTGTTTCTTCTTACGTACTTGAGAGGAGGTCTCATTAACATTATGGTGCCTCTGTTTTTCCTTAACATGCTTCTTTCCTTTCTTTTCAGCTCCTTAATGACTTACAAAGTTAATGAAGTGATTTTCTTGATTCTTCAGTCTTGTTTCCTCCTGAACTAGCATTCCATGCAATTCATGCACAACGTTCCATTTGTATTTCATGGTATTATAGTTCATTTGGAAAGGACCATACTCAAACAGTAATGAGTTGATGATAAATTGTACAAGAAAATTTGCTTCCATTTCCATTCTTAAAGACTTAAGTCTTGCTTCTATGTCTGTCATTTCAATGACATGTTCATGCATGGTACGTGAACCATCAAACATTATGGTGGTCAGAGTACCCATTAGTGTCCCAACAAGAGACTTATCAGCAGTTTGAGAGGATTCTTTCACAAGTTTCAAAAAATATTTTGCATTTTAATTTTGGAAAGAGTAGTTTTAATGTTGCCTGCAATATTCATTTGCATAAATATTTAGCCTAATCTGTTAGATCGATTCCAATGCTTATAATAGGATCTTTCTTTAGCACTGCTAGTTCCAGTAATAGCAGTTGGCTTCTCAGTGTAAAGTGCAACATCAAGATCTAAAATTTTGAGATGAAATTTGATCTGTTCGCACCAATCTGAGAAGTTAAGATCGTTAAAAGTCGTAACAGAGACAGAGTGCAAATGAAAAGCAAATGCTGCAAATATAACATGCTCATTTGTTAATACTTATAAGTTTAAATATATTATCAGGTTTGAAAACGGTTTATGTACTTAAAATGTATATTGATGTCCTCCTTTGGGCAAAACATCATAATACAATTTTAGACATAATGATATTTAAAAGTAAATTTTAACATAATTCAATAATATTTAATATATCAATTAATAATAGTTATTGTATTTGGATAAATAAATACAATTAACGACACATCTAAATTCTCTGCTTAATGTGCAATAGTTATAAGAACAAGCAATCAACCTTTGGGTGATCCATAAATATCTTATAAACAAAACTTCAATTTACTCATAAGTGTTATATCGATTATAAGCATCAAGATTTATGGATAACTAGTGAAACTATCCGCGCTTTGCGCGGCTATATGAAATATTTATAAGATAATAATATGAAATATGTAATATTTAGGTTAGTATCGAATATATAGATAATATTAATATTTCTCTTCATCTGCGATATCATAGGTTTTTTCATTTTTTTTTAAACATATAAATTTTCATTTTTTTTGTATATGTATATAGTAGAACAAAATATTTACTGTGGTGAAGTAAATGGAATAAGAGATAATATGTTGAAATAATAATATATTGTATTACGTTGAAAATATTTTATATGTTTTAATTTTCTCTATCTTTTGTAGGAGTACTAATTTTCTATTCAAACTCTGATTTCGTCAAAACAAAATTGATTTTTTTATTATGTCCTTATTATTATATTTGCTTATTATAATTTTTTAAATAATAACTAAATATTTATAAGATTTATGAAAAATGAAACATACAAAAGTTATGAATAATATTTAATATTAAAAGTTACAAGTAAAATGAAGAGACATGAGTTATAAATAATTCAAATGTATAATTTTATTAGACATTAAATGTATTACTAATTATGCATTGATTTTATTTATAAAATAAATAAATAAAAATAATGGGTGAAAATACAAAAAATGAACAGAGAAAATATAAAAATTGGTGAATACATAAAAATTATAAATACATTTCAAAGCAAAAAGAACGGTGATAAAAACATATTGTTACATACACAAAAAATGGCATCATGAAAATAATATTTTATTTTTCAATTACTTTTTTATAATTATAATAAAAATGAAACTCCTAATCATCATAATTTTTTTTTGTTGTTGTTAAAATGAGATAATTATATTAATTTTGCTTCATAACAAAGAAAAAGTAGAATAATAAAAGATCAAATGATTAGCATTGACAATATAATACATTTAGCTAAATTATTTATACAAATCAAAATTTAGAAAATTCTAGCAAAAGTAACTAAGTTGCTAATACAATTCAAAGTGAAAAAATAATCTCTAATTATGCTTCATTTTTTTTCCTTCTATCATTTTCCTTTGCAAGTAGATCCGTCATCATGTTTTGATCCATATGTCAAACTCTTCATTATATGCAACCAACTGAATAAAAAAAAATATCATATACCAATTAAAAATAATTATGTCAAAAGAAAGAACGAAATTTAAACTATATGTAATATATTTGTATATTATCTTTTCAATAGTATTAACAATACTAAATACTAATTATTTCTTGAAATCTAACAAATATTATAATCAAACTATGTTATATCCGGAAAACTAACTATTAGAAAGAGCAATTGCATACAGAGAAAACATTGTTAAGAATTACAGAGATTTTTTTTAATCATACTTTATTGATGAATGATAATACAAACATTAAAAAATATTAAGAAAGCATGTCTAAGTACATAAAAATAAAAAGAAAGACTTGAGAATGGCTTTGTATGTGAATCTTCGTGAAAATAAATATGAATATATAAACAAAATAGAGGAAATGAAAAAATAAGGACTTGAGAATGATATATTTATTAACTTCATGTACTTTTTTTTTTGTTACATGTTAGTTTCATTCACAAAACAAATACGAATTTATATAGACAAAAATAGAGGAAATAAAACATAAAAATTTGCAATGAAATATTTCTTACCTTCATGTACTTTTTTTTTTGTTACAAACCAAACCAGTATGATGAAAAGAGAAAGGATAATTGTGAATGTGAATCTTCATTAAACTAATATGAATTTATAGGCAAAATAAAGGAATACCATAAGACATCATAAACTTACAAATTTAAGTTTGGAGGTTATGGACATAAAAATTATGAGAGTTATGAATATTATTAAAAGTAAAAATTAAAGAGGGGCAAGTCATGGGTAATAAATCCTTGTGAATAAATTAAAAACTAAAGATAAAAAATACTTAAAATGTAAAAAATTTTATTATCATTTCATGATTTGAAGTGAGATAAAAAAAATAGAAAAAAGAATGTGGAGAATTTTTTGTTGTAAATGTCCCTGCATTAATAAAATATTTATTTGTATAAATTAAGTAATATATTTTTACAATACAATAATTAATTTGAATTAAAAAAAAGTCAAAAAAAGATAAATTATGTTTCTCATTTTATTATAAGTGAGACAAATAATAAAAAAAAAGAATATGAAGAGTTTTTGTTATAAATGTTCCTCCATCAATAAAATATTTATTTGTAATAAATTTAAGTAATTTATTTTTATAATATAATAATTAATTTTTTTTTTAAAAAGCCAAAAAAAGAAAAAGAAAAAGAAAAAAAGCTAAATGCAAA
The DNA here is from genome assembly GCA_029007595.1 of Solanum commersonii. Classification (NCBI taxonomy): domain Eukaryota; kingdom Viridiplantae; phylum Streptophyta; class Magnoliopsida; order Solanales; family Solanaceae; genus Solanum; species Solanum commersonii. The sequence goes on from JAJTWQ010000087.1 coordinate 2,540,584, forward strand.
TGGAGGCCATAGAGAGGTGTCACATCACCTTGTCTATGGTCCTCCTTTATATATATATATATATATATATATATATATATTGAGAGAGAGAGAGAGAGAGAGAGAGAGATTGAATTTGAGTATTAATCATTATTTTGAAATTATATATTCATAAGATTTGACCGCTTTGGAAATTAACAAATCTCACACATAATTTCAAAATAAATAAATAAATCTAAAATAATGATTTATATTAAATCTTAGTCACTGCATAATATTGATTTAACTCTTCGAAAAGTACTACTCCCGTAATAATAAACAAAATATCATAACTATAATATGAAAGGAAAATTTTTAAAGTATATGGCAATTTTCACTTATTGCCAGTCAAACATGCATTTAATATAATTATATATTTTTTATTATTTAATTATATCACAAATTCACTCTATGCATTCACTAAAAAAACAAATAATACAATGTATACGTGAATGAACAAAAAGTGCAATCATTTATAGATTCTAATTAAGGAATCTCTTGTTCATTGGATATCTAATACCACTAAAAGTTTCAACTTTAATTTTACAGTTAACAAGACTCCATGAATTAGCAGTAAAGAATTCGTTGACAACCGACTCAATCATATTTTTCAACCAAAAAAAATTAATCGTGATAAAAAAATCATTAGTTTCTAAACCTGGCTCTGATACCACATGTTAGAATTTAGCATATTGAGAAACGTAACAATCTAACATGAATATCCTATCAATTATTTAGAATTGTAGAGTTATATGATTTTCACATAAACAATAAATTTAGACAAGAAAACTTACCCGAATTCATGGTAGCCTTCTTGAATTCTTATGCAGAATTATTTTTCTTCTTTCTTTGTTCTTGAGAAAATATTTCGTTATCTTTCCTTACTTTACATTTCCTTATTTTACAGAACAATTTCTGATGGAGAAAAAATGTTGTTCTCATACTGGCAGAGAGGACCCTTTTATAGAGTTTGAGCGGTTATTCTACACTTATCATCAACGTGTAGAAGTTAAGAGAAGTGGGAAGTTATATTAGAAAATAACTTCCTTTTAATCCAATAAGAATTTAGCATATTATTTTATTTTTATTTAATTATTAAACCTCATAATTAATGGTAACACGTTGGTCATAACTTTCAGACCTTCTCCGAGATGCTGTGAAATGAGTGTGATAGTAAATGTGATGGAACCGGCTAATCGTACAGGATGAACAAAGATTTTAGCGGATGGTTCTCAATAGTTGGGAGCCATCATAAAAAAATCGTGGTTGCACACGATTTTTTTCAAGCTGAATATTAAGAACTTATTCAAGTTGATAGTGAATTTCCAAGATGGTAGTGTTGTTGTTTCCATTTATTTCTGCAATCAAAAGTGTGATTATGTAAATTTCATATATGCATCTACATGGAGTGGAAACAAAGAGGGAAGTATTGAATATTGAACAACTTAGTATTTTTTTTATATAACTATTAGAGTTATGGGGTTTATATTTTCTAACAATATCTCCTTCTCATTGAAGCAATCTCTAAAAACTTACTTTTTTTGCATTTGACGGATATCTTATCTTACTCTTGTTTTCAATACAAGTGGTTATAGTTGTAACTGAATTGAATTTGGTGTTAAAGGAGAAAGAAGAATAAGGCGACTTGTGCTTTTGATTCAAGATTTTACTAGTCTTCAATTGATATTGATGTTTGTTTAATTCATTAATTATATATATAATAAGTCATTATCTCAGGGCCTTATATGTTTGAGAAAAAAATGAGAAGATAATTATATAAGTTTAAAAAAATTCACCGACCAACCTCTATCTCTTGTTTCTTTTTTGTAAGAAGAAGAAAAAGAAGAATAGACACTAGTCTAAATGATTCAACAATACACATAAATTGTTTCATTCATTATTTATTTTCTATTTATGTCTAATATCCTGCATTCTTTCATTTCCTTTACTTGAATGAATGTAATTCACTTCAAGCAAGTGATATGAAGTTATGCCCCTATTCATAATTCGAAGCAAAGAATCAAATTTTAAATCAAAATTCACCTGAAATAAATATTTACATCAAATTATATTAATTAATTACTTATAATTAACTGAGAAAATACATAATTACCCCATTAAAGTAAGAACTGCTTTTTAAAAAAACACTTGAACTTTGTAGAGGTCCTATTACCTCCTTATTCTTATTTAGAATGAATTTATTGTTCCATTATGGGCCTACGTGACATGTAGAGTGTAGTTCACTCTCTGGTAGAGAGTGAACTGAACTAAAAAGTAAATAAATATTTATTTAAACATTTATTTAATTAGAAATACTTTTTTTCTTTTCTTTTATTTATTTTATTGTACTTTCTCAATTCTTTAATTTTGTTATCTTCTTCCCCAATTTTTTCAAAAGAACCAACTACCTCTTCTCTATCTTCTTCAACTTAGAAGACCCATTTACTTCACTCATTTTTTTCCTTGTCTTCTTGCTTCTCTTTGTTCCTGTTTCTTCTTTTGCCCCCTTTTTTTTTTCTTTTCAAAATAGTAATAATTGTAAACTTCCTTGATAACATTGTTCCTTTTTTAAAAATAAAATAAAATAAATTGTTATGTAGTTCTTTAGCATGTAAATAAAGAATTTTCTTCGATTTGAGAATATTATAGAATTTCATTACCTTTATCATAATGGTGTTCCGCTGCATAATTGTTGTAATTTTGAAAAGGAAATGGTAGATTGGAGGTGATTACTAATTTTCAATTTATAATCTGTTAGTAATTTATTTTTGATTTAATAATAATTTGATGATATTAATGGTGGAGATGGTATTATAATAGTGATGTGATAAAGACAACTCCGGAGAATTGATGAAGATGGCGGCTACGTAGAGAATTTCTGGTTATGGCAGCTAGAAAGACTGAAGAAGAGCAGATAAGGGTAATGAAGAAGAAGAAGAAAGAGAATGAAGAAAGAAGAAGAAAGATGTCACGACCCAAGCCTAGGGCCTAGACGTGACCGGCGAATGGGGAACCCGAAGAAACCCCAAACAAGCCTCATAGCATATCATTACACATCCTTGGTCACGAAAGCAATTAAAATGATCATAAGCGATAAGTATAATCAAGGGGAAATCGGGACTAAGGGAGCAAGAGAAAAGGAGAATAATACATAAATACCATAGATGAGTCAAGCTTAAGCATGATACACAACTTGTCCAACACCACCTCTAAACATGGGTACTTAGCGGGGGCCAAGACAAACTACCGGGCTCACTCTCATAGTCAATACATAATTAAAAGGAAAAGTCTTATACATAGCAAGAGATCATAAGCAACGTCCCCGAAATGGAGGACTCACCAATAAACTCGATAGAAAATCGTATTAGCCACGCGGAGGAGGATGGTCAAGCGGTGCTTCGGTCCCTACATGGTGACATCATGTAGGCATAAAGTATGCATTAGTACGTTTGAATATACTAAGTATATGGGATGCAATGCAATGCAACAATAGATTGACATCATAGACAAAAATGCATAATCATACTCGATAGATAGCATATTAATGAGATGATATGTATAATGATGCTTACATAAAAATCATATTTAGTAGGACGTAGTACATGTGTAGCGAGTGACCGTCAATATAGTATTTCCAAGGCCTACCACCCCCTTGGAGAGGCAAAAGAGGTACAAACCCTTTAATGTGGTTACCCGGGCCTACCAACCCCCGAGCTAGGGACCAAGGTACAAACCCCTCGATATGGTTATATGGGCCTACTACCCCTCGTACTAGGCAACCAAGATACCAACCCCTCGATATGGTTATACGGGCCTACTACCTCTGTACTAGGCAACCAAGGTACCAACCCCTTGATACGGCTACCTGGGCCTACAACCCCCCGAGCTAGGCTTGGTTGACTCACAACACTATATAGAGAAAATCATATACATGTATCCATTTCATTATCATTTCAATAATTATATAATCATTCGACTCATAAGACGTACATTGAACCTTCCTTTTTCTAAGAATTCTATAAATGGGCATTTTATCAAACACATGGTGGGCTATTGTTCATGTAAATAAAACCATGTATTTCAAGAGTACTAAGTCTAACAATTTCCAAAATCCATATAAATCAGCCCACCAACAATATACATATATATATATATATATCCACCTTCATAATTTGATCATGGAAGCATGAAAACCATAAACATCACATAATAATTCCATTTCATGATAATATGCAAAATAGACCATAATAGGGTGTGTAGTAGTAATTCCATATTCAAGAGTTTATAAATAACCATAAGGACCCATAAACTTGAAGTAGTAAGAGAGGATAAATGGTTGGACTTGTGGAAAGGAAGGTTTCCACAATCAAACCCACATACCTCAACTTTGGAGAATCCTTGATGAAGATTGAAATGGAGAATTGAAGCTTGAGATTGAGTTTTGAATCCGAAATTAGAGCTTGAGATCTTTGAATTTGGTTGAGGATCTTGGTGGAATTTTGGAGAGGGCTTAGAGAGTGTTTTTGAGTGTTTTGAAGTTAAAAAGAATGACTAAGTATAGGACATATTCCCTTTTTATAAAAAACGTCCCCAACACTTAGCCTAAAAACGAGGCTTAAGGAGTAAAAAAAAATAGCTTACTGAAAATTGCAAATATGCACAGATAGATTTTACGAAAATGGTCATAACTCCTTCATCCTAACTCGGAATGAGGTGAAACTAAGTGCGTTGGAAAACTAACTCAAAGAGCTTTAATTGGATAGGTTGTGGCCCTTCCAGTTCCTTGTGTGCTAAGAGATATGCCCATTTAAAGTTGACCCTCAAAATCGCATATTTGCGATTTTCGAATTTTGATACGGTTGCTATAAAATTCAGGTTAGACCCACTTCCACTCAATTTGACCTCATGAATAAGAATATGAAGTCGAATTTTCGAAATCATGCACGAATTTTGAGATATATGAAAATTACAATTATAGGTGTTTCCGAATCACATTTTCAGACATTTTTGGGGTCGTTTCAAAAGAGAAAAATAAAATGAAGTTAATAAAATAAGAAAAACAAAAATGAAAATAAAGATTAAAAATTAAAATTAACACATGGCAACTAATAACTGGTGCGTGATTGCACTTCTTTTCTTGCAATTGAGGGTGGCTAAAAATGGGATATTTACAACACTTTAAAATTGTTTAAGGGGGTACTAGGACCGCTGCAAAGTTGAAGTGTCTTTTTAAAAAACAGGTCTTACTTTAATGGAGTAATTATGTATTCTCTCTAATTAACTAATATATTGAACATAAATAGGCACCCTTTAAAAATATTTAATTGTAAATATTAGTATTAAAAACATGTGTTATGTACACATAACGCGGTAAATATCTCTCACCTCACTAGATCATTTATAGTGACCAACGATATTGTAACAAGAAAATGAAGAGAAAATACTCAAACATGAAAGAGAATCATAGCCTCGAGCCAAGAAAACTTCCCCACCTCCAGAAGGGCCTCTGACCACGCCATCATTGTGCAAGAGTACATCTTTCACTTCAAGAAAATGAAAGGGAAATATCCTAATATGATCTTGAAGATAGACTAGGAGAGAGCTTTTGATCGATTGAAATGGTCATTCATCAAAGACACCCTTCACTTCTTCAGCTTTCTCCCTAGGTTGTCCACCCTCATCATGTCTTGCATCACAACCAACTCTATCTCCATTTTGCTTAATAGGGGAAAGTGATTCCTTTCTACGCTCGAGAGACATTAGACAGGGTGACCCCATGTCACCCTATCTATTCATTCTCTGCATAAAGAGATTGTCCAGGGATATTGACCTTACGGTCAAAAAGATAAAATGGACCTTGATCAAGACTACCACCAAAGGTCTCAAAATCTCTCATTTCTTCTTTGATGACAACCTCACTCTCTTCTCCAAAGCTGACACTAGGAACTGTGCCACCATAACTGACACCTTGAAAAAATTCATGACCTCTTCTGGCCAGAAAATCAATTGTACCAAGTCCAAGTTCATTTTCTCAATATATTGCACCATTGATAACAAAACTTTGTGCTCCAACCTCCTTAACATCGTTCCTATTGAGAACTTTGCAAAATATTTAGGGTTTTTATTCTTCACAAATGACCCACCAATGGTGACTTCCAATTTACTATTGACAACATGAGCAAGAAGCTGGCGGGTGTTTTACTCGAAAAATAAATAAAAGGAAAATGACTAGTTTTGAGAAAATCGATTAAACTTATGTTTTAAGAGAAATTGAATTTCCAAAAGAAACAGAGTCGCCACTTAATTTTTTAGTAAAAATCAAGAAAAAAATCTAAAGTTTTCAAAAGATTTAAACAGATAAAATTAATTGAAAATAAAAGGGTTCGAAGTTCAATGTACATTCCGAGAAAGTGTTAGGCCCTCGGAATGTCCGATAACTTGCGGTTGACCGGCGATTTGACTTAAAATGACTCTGACTAATAATTTTTAATTTTTTTTAACTAAGTAAAATAACTCATTTATTTTAGATATTTATTTATTTATTACTATTATTTTTCTAATTAATTATTTTTTAAGGGGAAATAAACTAAAGGGGGATCATTTTAAAGGGAAGTAATTTTAATGACAAGACTAATAATAACAATAGAGCTAAGTATAAAATATAAGTATTTTAATTTGAATATGATAAAAATGAAATGGCTATCTTTGGGAATTTAATTAAATTAAACCATAAAATAAACAAAGTTAGTCAAACAATACAATAATAAAAGAGGGAAGAAAATAACTAGACTTGGGCTTTGGTCCAAATCCAATTAAATTGGCATTTTGGTCCACCTGTCCTAAGTCTACCACTTTGCCAACAATCATGGGCCAGCCCATTAACTCATTTGGACCTGCTGGAATTTCTTTGAACCTTTGACCCCCTTTTCATTCTCATTTGTCCTGATGTACACTAGGTGTATATTTGATGTATACACTACACACAATTGATTCTCAAACTCCCGGACCTGTATTTTTGTTTGGACTTTGTATTTTTTGTATTTTCACCTGCTTTCCCGTATTTGACCTTGTATATTATATTTTTTGACTGTATATTGGTGTATACAACAGATATATCGGCCTGTTGTTAGACTTTTCGGGATCTAAAAAATTCAATTTCCAGCCTTGTTTTTATCGTCTTCCACCTGTACACCTGCTTCTTTAATTTGCCATGATGGCTGACTCGATGAAGAGAGGATATTGGGGCCTTTATGACCCATCCGAAATGCATAAGGGAAAAGCCTAAGTCCCAAAGGACTTTTCAATAGATCACACACATCACAACAAAAAGAAAAAGGGAAAATATTAATATGCAATCTAATCATAATGAACAATAAAAGGGGTAGGCCGAATTACAAAAATATACGCACCGACTCAAGAAGATTAACAAGTTATTCCATAAAAGGAGATAATAGAGAGATGTTGGAAATTAATAAATCTTAAAAGAAATAACTAAGGAAAGTCATGACTATTCCATATAAACACCCCAATGTGGCACCTTGGTAATACATTTATAAACATGGGAGGAAGAGAAGAACCAATTACTAGCAAATAGTTTGATTACCAAAGGTTCAGAAGAACAACAAATACAACTTTACTGACTCCTAAAAATAGTAGCTAAATTGACAACTTTTCAAACGAAATAATGAAGCTTTTCACAAAATAATCACACTAAAATATGCTGACAAGCTACTGCCAATAAAAAAAGCCTCAAGAGATGACTCGTATACTATCAATACCATGAGAGCATGAAGAAGATTAGCAAGGTGATATAAAAAAAATGAACAAGGTAATTATCTAGGACAGTCCATTTACCCGAGTTCAAACTCTTTAAAACCAACATAGAAAAAAAATAAAAATTAATAAGTCTACTTTTGGCATACTTCCAATATGAAGACAATACGGTATACAAGCAAACTTATTGGCATAGAAAGATCTTTAATAGAAAAAAAACAACACTAACAGTATTCAAAATCAACGGACATAACTTAAAACGAAAAGGAAGCATGCTGAACATTCAATAAATCAACACAACTCATGCAACATGCCAGATCAAATCCATTTTTTGCAAGAGAAGAGCGGATGACATACTTCAAGACACAAACGGAATAGAGAAGAAGAACGAAGCATAACAAAGCAATATTGATAAGGCTGGAACTAGCAAACCCTTTCATTCTGTTCAAAATCTTGATGCTACTAAAAGATCATTTAGCTTGCAACAAAGAGAGTATACATCGAAATCGAACAAATAATAAAGACATCATTTCAGCCATTTTAACAAATGCCAAACGAGATTAGGAAGCAACAAGGAAACAAATTTTAGACAATAGAATAAAAAAGGAACAAAAAAAAAAACCAAACTCTTAAACAAAGACATTTTGAGCATAAACAACGCATAAAGACATGTTCAATGTCTCAACAATTGAAATATATCAACTTCAAAAAATCGATCACTAAACACCAAACAAAATAAACTAAGAAAGAGCATAGGCGTTCGAGCAAGAAAGGAGAAAGCATCTATAGAAAAGTTTCGTTTCATTTCATTTCAGTTCATGAAAACAACACATCAAACCAATGAGTTAAGATCAAGAAGTTTACCTTTTTGGAGGCAGTGAACTAAGACGACGGGCTTGAGAGACGAACTTTACCACGCCAAAACTTCAAACACGAACAACGATTGAGAAGTATGGGCAGAAATATCGAACACACGTTGAAATTAATTGTCTTTTCTGATTTCTTATAGTATATTTAGTATGTATTTCTTTAGCTATTTCGCTTAAGTTGTTTTCTGTAATTTCACTAAAAAAAAGGGTCCAACTCCCCCTTTTTTTTAATACTGAAACAATAAAGGATTTATAGAGGGGAGTTAGGGTTCACGATTTTTGGGAGAACGGGCGGGAGATTTTCAGATAGAAACGAGGCCCATTAGTTCAAACTCCAAACTCTCACCATTAAAGGAACACACACTTTTCTGAAGTTTTCTCCCCATTCTGAAAGACGAAAGGGAAGATGGATGAGCTCGATCGATCGAGTGTACCCGCTGCTCGACGTGGCATCATCCCACAACCACAAGGGCGAAAATGCGTGACGTGTTGCTGCTACTGTCATACTGCGGGAGAGGGAAAAAGAAGAAAACGACAAGGAATTTGCAACACTACTCACTGTGTTGACCCCTATTACTGTTTTTCGTCTATCGCCATGTTCACGCCGTGTTTAAGCAAGCGTTGAAGGCTGCTATCGAGGTCATTTTGATCGTTGTTTGTATGCCGTTTTGACTGTTATGTTGGCGTGGAATTAGAAGGAAAAAAGGGATGGGGACGGGTCAAGGGAAAAGAAGTGGGCTGCTTGTATTAGAGGAATTGGAAATTGTTTTGGTTTGCTGGAGTTAGGCTGGGATACATTGAATTGGGATTGGGTTGGGATTAAATTGAGGCTCAAAGTGTAGAGTCTTAAAAGGGTAAGGTAAAAAGGATAGTTAAAAATGCAATAAAAGGATTATGTTTGCAATTAGAAAGACTACATGAATTAACAATTTAACCATACAAAATTAATGTTGTAGTCAAATTGATTTTGATTAGCAAATTCGGCTAAAATTTAAAAATAAGATGAATTGATATTAATTAATTAATGAGCTTCTTAATCTTAACAAAATAAAATAATTAACTTAATAAAAATAACTAATTCAACAACATATCCATAATTTAAACTAAGCTAAATTAATAAAGCATTTAACTAAAAAAAAAGTAAAATCTTTTTGAGATAGCTTTCAAATATTTGTAAAATATATTAATAACATATGTAACGATTTAAAACATATTTATTATTTAAAATATTATAAAAAGTGAGGAAGATTCTTTAAAATAACTTGAAACATATTTTAATTTTTTATAAAATTAGTTATTTTAAATCATTTGAAATTAAAGAAGCTCGAAAATTAATTCTTATTGTGGAGGTCCAAAATTGGGTGTTAACAGCGGGCTGAAAAACCAAGTTCTTAAATATGACGAGGAGGACTGTCCTCACAAAATTGAGTATTAGCAGTATTTCCTCCCATGTAATGCAATACATCAAGCTGCCTACCAAGGTCAGAAATTCAATTAACAGTGTCCAGAAAAATTTCATCTGGGGGACATCGCCTAAAAAAGAGAAAAATTCATCTTGTCAATTGGGACACTATCACCCTTAGCAAAAGCAATGGGGGACTTGGACAACAGAAACGTTAAGTGAGAAATGCAAGCTTAACATGGACAACTTTCAAGTGTTGGGACAACCTCTGGAGCAAAGTTCTAACCTCTACGTAACACAGTCTTAACACTGATCCCCACCAAAAAGGAGTAGTCTTATGTAGTTGGAAGAACATTCAATGGGTTGGAGGGACTGTAGAACTGCAATACACTGGTGTGTTCACAAGGGAGATAAAAAGTTTTTTCTCAATGACAATGGATCCCCAATCTGAAAGCCCTCGGCAAGATCATTTACTGTGAAAGAGGGAAATCTCAGAATTAGTGATCTCTACAAAAATGATACTTAGAACTTTAGCCACATATCCTTCTACCTTACTAAGGACCTCCAAAACATCATCAAAGGTTATTGCTTCACACATCATAATCATAATCAGGACACAATGACCTGGGTGCCTCCAATTCTTGACATGGAGCGCATACCACTATATCAACAACAAAATTTTGGCTATCCACCACCCAAGTTGATACATTTTGACTGGATCTGGTCAACTAAAGCCCCAAACAAAATAAAAACCTTTCTCTGGCTTCTTGATAGACTCCAACCAATTACTCTCTCTACCAAAAGGTCTAGATATCAGCCACACCTGTCATCTCGTTAATGAACCCAATGAAGACATCAATCTTCTTTAATATCCAAAACTCGATCCTCATTTCGGAGAATAACACTCACAACTTTACCATAAATCCTAATTTATGTAGTTCCAACACTATCAATTGGGTTGAGCTTTGGAACAAATTCAAGAACAAGCAATTCAGCTCCACAATTTGCTGGGGAACGCTCCTTCCCTTTTGCATACTGAACATTTGGCTAACTATGAACAATAACCAATTCAACAATAAGAGAGATCTGATTAACATTAAAAATATGATCAACTAAGCCACTGAGTACCATTTTATAGTTGCCCAAAAGGTTACGACCAAGAATGCAAAAATAAACATTCTTGTCAAATGGGAACCACCAAGTGTAGGCACCTACAAGCTCAACATCGATGGGTCCGTTAAGACGAATTTTGGACTGAGGAACCTATGGAGGAATTTTCAAAGACCACATGGGCCATTGGACACTAGGCTTTGTTGAACGCAACCCCACACAAATCCCATTATGACCGAACTGCAAGCTCTAAAAAAAGGCTTCAAATGATAGTTGATCACAACCTAACTCTGTTGGAAATCAACATTGACTGATGTTATTCATATGATTGAACATGACCATTTTACTCTATGATAACCTTATTGATGAGTGCAAATCATTAATACATAAGTTGGGTGCCCCAAGGGTGATGCACATTTTCAAAGAACAAGATAGGATGGCGGATCGACTAGCGAAGGAAGAAAGTTTCAACGTACCAACTGTTTTGCTAGTTCCTCCGATGTATGCCTTACACGAATGAGAAGCACATTATGGGAGCTACTTTTGCTAGGAAAACTACATCTAATGATTTTATTATCTAGAGCCGGGATGTGGTCCAACTAACTATTACCTAAACTTCGCAACGCTTCTTAAATAATGAATAAAAAATATTAAAGTATATTCAATCACTTTTCATATTTTATTATTATTATTATTAATGGATTATTGTTAATGAATTGTTTTTATTTTTTATAACTTAATATATATAATATTTACAATTTGATTTCATGATTTTAATTTTTTAATTTTAAAAATACTATATCATTATTATACCACATTTATTAGTATCTTTAAGTTCGATTTCAATATAGTAAATCGATAAACATAATTTGTTCGACTTATATATATTCTTATAATAGATAATTATGACTTTAATTTTTTAAGAAATGTATTATATTATACAAATACTTATAATTTTTTTTATAAAAAAAGAACAAACAATCCTCTTTGCTAATTAATTACATAAAAAAGACATTTCAATTTAAATAAAATGGTTAAAGTTTTAATAAATAAATAATTATTTTTATATTGATGCTAATTTATAATCATATATTTATATAAAAGAGAATCCTAGGCCCATCTACGTGGCGTCACCACAAATCATGATTCCCTTTTAATTTATTTTATTTCCAAAACTAGCCTTCCCATTCATGAAAAGTTGTGACTTTTATTAAAGTTTTTGACTTTTAAGAAAAGTTGTGACTTTTATGAAGAGTTGCGACTTTTATGAAAGGTTGTAACATTTATGAAAGGTTGTGACCTTTCCAAAGAGTTGTGACTTTTCCAAAGAGTTGTGATATTTTCGATAAGGCACAATAAGTATTTGTTCACACTACCCTTTGTTGTGTAAAAATAAAGTGGCTTCTTCTTATTTTAAAACAACGAAAATTCTGAACTTCTTTTTCTTCTTCTTCTGCACAATTAAATATTTGATTCTGAAATTCTTTTTCTTCTTCTGCACAATTAAATATTTGTGTACTTTGCTCATGTTGAGTGGCTCACTAGCACTATTGTTTTTGTATCATTACACTGGTGAATAAAATTGTTTCATCATGAGATGATCTATTTATTTAAACCTCGGGTACTAGAAGAGAATAATTTCCTTAAGGAGACAATGTGCATTTAGTGGGCTCAATTTTTCCTTTATGTTTCATTCTATTATTACATATCCTGATATATTTTTTTACGGTCATTAATTTATGTTTATGATATTAATTGTTGTTTTTGAGTACATGTTTTGAACTTTGTTGTTTATGTTTTTGTAAAGTTATTGTTATAAGTATTTGTTAGTACAAACTCTCTGTAAATCCAACTACTGCAGATTCACAAATAACTTTTTATAGAATACATTTATGTACAACATTCTCCCAATAAAACTTTTCTTCTCCAAGAGATCTAAAAATTTATATGATTTTTTGTTGTTGTGATAATAATGTTAATATTAACAGGAGTAAAAAAAAAGTCAAATGATAGAATTAAAACTAGCAATTAATTACAATTGTATGATACACAATGATGACTATACTCTCGCACCAAAGTACTTTTTTGAACTTTTTTCTCATTATCCCGTACTTCTCTTTCACCCTTTTCAAGGATTTTTAATGTTTTGTTTGTGCACAACTTCAATTCCAAAACACTATCATAACTATATTACATATGGAATTTGAATTTTGGAAGATTGCATTTTAATTTTAAAACACATAATGACTACATATTACTTATTGGTATATCATATGATTATGGAACCTTTGTTCTTGATAAACACATTAGTTATATATATATATATATATATATATATATATATAAGATATTTAATATTCTGAAAGTAATTGATAGTGTTATACCAACGAAATTTGCACAGAAGAAAATTGAGAAAAATATTTATTTGACTCTCTAATTAAAGACACTATGTAACCATGCATATAGATGATAAAAATAAACTAACCATTGTAATATTTCAAAAATAAATTAATGAATCTGTGAAATGAAATTATGTAAACTAGGAGAAAATAGTGTTATGATTTGTAATTTTGCCTTTTCATTTAATAAAACAAATGGTAAACTACAATTGAACAACCTCTATACTCTTAAAAATAGATTTATATAAAAATACTATAACATCAAAATACAAGAAAAGTTCTATTCTAATAAATTTTAAAGAAGAATGTTCTAACCGTGCAAAGCGCAGACCCATTTACTAGTAATATACATAAATTATACACATAACTATACATTTCGATATTCATAATACATGGTATTTGATATTATTATGAATATCAAACTCAAATCCATTTAAATGCATATTAATATCTACCAAATACTCTATCATATTAAAATCATAATGTTAATAATTTCAATTTCAATATAATAATTCGATATTTACCGTACCAAGTATGGCGTGACAGTAAGAAGGCCCATTGGAAAGTATTTGGGGAATCCGGTTGGCGGCCGGGGCATATTGAAGGCGGTATATTGACTAAAACGCGTGCTGTCCAAGATCTCCACAAACGTAACGTGCTTCTATTCTACTCTCTTTTGGCAACTGCAAATATATAAAACAGAGAAAACCATCATCATATATTAAAACCTCCATAGATTTTTCTCTGCCCATAAACACAAAGAACCTTTCAAAATGGCAGAGAATAACACTATGGAATCTGTCAGGAAATGGGTTGTCGAACACAAACTTCGAACAGTTGGTATTCATTTGTGGTTTTGAATATTGATTGTTGATATGGTTTATCTATGTGAATCAACAAATATTCTCTTTCTTTGATTTTTGATGTTGGGTTTTTGTTTTTGGTTGAAGGGTGTTTGTGGCTTAGTGGAATTGCGGGTTCAATTGCTTACAATTGGTCTCAACCTCATATGAAAACTAGCGTTAAGATCATTCATGCCAGGTAATTCTGTTCTTCTTAATCCCCAATTTCTGTTTGCTTGCAGAAGGGCTTGACGACTATAAACATAAGTTTATGTGTTGCCTGATTCATAGATTGATTCTACTTGTAATCGATTCAATTTTGAGCTAGGGTTCCTTAGCAGGACCTGATGTTAATTGTTGAATTTGGTTGCTGTATCTTTTACTCTATGTTTGAGTTTGGATTGTGGGTTAAACCAAAGTTGCTCGGACTTGGTTTCAAATTTTGCAAAATCTAATTTTTAAGATTTAGGGCTACTGGATACAGGAGCTGGAATTCGGGTATGGATACTTCTAGAATGCTCACACACACATAGGCTTGGAAGTTTTTCAGATCTTCATATTCATAAGCAGTTTTTCAACTTTAGAGTTCAGGGTTTGTTTATTGGATAAGGGGAAGTGAGTTTGGGGGTGGGAGACTTGACAGGACATTCCCCTTTTCCTTTCATCATCCTCCGAATTCGGTTCAGAAAGGGTATTTACTCTCTTTATTTCAACTCAAATGTTGTACAAAAATCATGCTGAGTATTTGGATTTCAAAGGCGCCGGTTCATTTGGTTAAAGATGCCCAGAATTTATGAAACCAACCTTATTGGGAGACACTTTCATAGATTCTCATAGGAGGTTGTTTTAACCTTTTCCACAATCTCGTGAAAATCAATGTGTCTTAATCTGCAAAACTAGCCGAGGGGTAGCACTGGTGTTGTGTTTCAGCACTGCTTTTCATCAAACAGCAAGAAAGAAAAAAAAAATTCAATTTTTACAAAAAAAACTGTCTTTTCTTGGTTTTCGATTAGGGAAACATTTCTGTTTCAGAAAATTCATTTTTTTGGTTGCTACTCTTCACATTTTTGAAGCTGACACCAATATGTCCCATTCACTTTGACAAGGTCACGACGGGGAGAAGGGGTAGTTGCTAATATAGTTCTCGGGTTTTTGTCCATGCTTAGACATTCTTCTAATTGGACAAGCTCTTATTACAAGGTTCCATGAAAATACCTACCTGTATACTTCATGTACGTGCCATGCCTGTTTATTGTATTATGTTGATATGGATGACCTGTGTTAAGTTTGAATCCCCCTGACTGTTCCATTTTTCATTGTATTATGTCGATATGGATGATCTCCTTGTGTTATGTTCGATTACCCTTGCTGTTCTACTTTTAGCTTGTTGTGAATTGTGATTGTCTAGTTTTGTGGTGGGTAAGATGAATGTATTGATACTCATTAAATGAGATTTATGGTTATAATATTGAATACGAGAAACCTAGTAGGATATTAGGATGTGCATGTGTTCCAAGTATTGAGAAAAGATCCTACTTTGACAGGCCTTGAATGCTCTGTTTTTAAGATTCTTGCAATTTGTACATCTTGCCTTGTTATCCTGTTATAAGAGTAGAGTCTGGTGCACTCTACAATGTGATGCCTGTGGTTTTGAAGAAGGGACAGTTACATGCTCCGTCTTAACTAGAACTGCCTTATTATTTTTTGAGCTTTTGTCAGGAGTAACTGTTGTTTTTGTTGGTAATCAGGCTGCACGCACAGGCGCTCACACTTGCTGCATTAGCAGGGGCTGCAGTTGTCGAGTACTATGACCATAGCTCAGGAGCTAAAGCAGAACGTGTTGCCAAGTTCCTCCAACCGCACGCCCATTCTCACAAGGAGTGAATCACTAATTCAATGAATAAAAACCAAACTGATTAGGCACAGCTTTGTATGGAATAGTTTTACTATATCAAATTTTTAGTACTGGGTTTCCTCCTTAGGATATGTGATTAATGTGGGCATGCTGCTACGCCAGCACGAGTCCCTTTTCTGAACTTTGTGGCTATAGTTGTAGCTTTCTTGGCTAAGATCAGACATCATTCCCAATTCATTTTGATTTTTGTGTGGTTTATTTACAGCTAATGATTCATCGAAAGTGCCCTTCTTAGCAGTATAAAAAAAGATGCATAGAAATATGAGCAGATTAAAGTTTTGGGTACCTATGTTGTATATAGGAATGGGAGTGCCAACCAAACAGGGTAAGTTGAATATAAGCTAGTGAAAACAAGTAAAACAAAAATGGATAAAATAATTGATTAATCCATATTTTAAATGGATTAAAAATGTTACTCGATGGATAATATGAATATCTATGTTATAGAAAGGATCTTAACAAAATTCAATAAACTCAAAAAGTTTTCAGAATAAGAATTACAGTCAATTTCTTCATCAGCTCTCCACAAAATAGTCACGCTCCAAATCTACATAACATACTATTGCACTCAATAACAGCAAAACTTCACAATTAATTCCAAACATTCAGAAATGAAGAAGTAAAAGATAGAGGAGAAACAACACTTTATAACAAAACCAGAAATACATTGTAAGACTTGGTCATAATACATTAGTGATCTAAACATTTTAAAAAGAATCTTTTAATCTACATAGACTATAGTAAAGAAAGCTAAGGTTAGCTTAAATAGGTAGAAAGGAAGATTAATTATAAGAAAGCAATTAATTAATTAGTTGAGTCTTTCTGACACAAAGTAACAACTTTAGAACAATTCAAAGCTATTCCATGACTCATTCCTTTTTACAACCCACATTTCGGATCTCTTATTACACCCATCGATCCATATTCTTGAGAAAACTAAAAAACAAAAAAATTAAAAATTGTCCAGCATGGGAGGAGCTGAACATCTTGAGAAAACTAGTGTAAAAAAACACATGATGATGAGCAAGAAGGCGTTATCTTCTTCCATCATTAATTACGTGCTTGGAGAGCAGCGACTCATCTGTTTATTCATCGGAATCATTGTTTCAGTTTCCGCTCTCAGTGTGATTAATCTCACCCCGCGTACCATCAGCAGTACTGCTTCTGTTTCCCTTGATCATGTCTCATCAACTCCTATTCCTCGAAGAATAACGTATGAGTTGGTTGATCATGGCAACATTAATGCAGGCATGTAAATAACGTATTATATTTATTTTTCATCAAATATATATTGAGTCTGAATAGTGTTAAGAAAATGGACCTTTATAAGTTTATTAAACGTTTTGCAGGTGGAAAGGTGCCGTTGGGATTGAAGAGGAAGAATTTGAGAGTATTAGTAACAGGTGGAGCAGGGTTTGTGGGGAGCCATTTGGTGGATAGGTTGATAGAGAGAGGGGATAGTGTGATTGTCGTTGATAATTTCTTTACTGGTCAGAAACAGAACTTGTTGCACCATCTCAATAACCCTAAGTTCGAGTTGGTTAGACATGATGTGGTGGAGCCCATCTTGCTTGAAGTTGATCACATTTATCATTTGGCGTGCCCTGCTTCTCCTGTTCATTACAAGTATAATCCCGTCAAGACCATTATATCCTTTTACTACTAATAACTTGTTTCCATGTGATCTTTTGAGTGAACTTAAAAAAAGTTATTTATGTATATATTTTGGAGAATTTATTTTTGGTAAGTTTCCTTGATTTAAGTAGAAAGAGATCACAAAACAAATGTGATGGGAACATTGAACATGTTGGGGCTGGCAAAAAGAGTAGGAGCTAGATTTCTGATAACTAGCACAAGTGAAGTGTATGGTGATCCTTTGCAGCATCCTCAAGTTGAAACTTACTGGGGCAATGTTAATCCCATTGGTTAGTCAATTCCTTCATCCATATTTTATTATTCTTGTACTCGAGATTGTAATTATAGCTTGTTTGAGTCAATGGACCATGTAACTAAGTAATTCAAATTTTTTAAAATTAATTTTTAAAAAACTTTTTGGGTAGGGAAAATGGGAGATGGGAGACGGGATTACGAGGTAAAAATTAAACCCCATCAACAAGATGAAAGTTCAGATAGTCAACCAACTACATTATAAGATTCTCAATCATTCTCTTCTCTATCTTGTTATCTTAGTCAATTGGGCTGACAAAATGGTTAGAAAAAACAAGCAACCATCCAATCCAACCCATAAAATGCAAGTTTGATATAACTAATTATTTAAAAATGGATCAAATATGGTTATTATCTCGTAAAATATGCATGATATTCAGATGAATAAAATAGATATCCATATTATCAATAATATTCATTTCTCTGCTTGTTATTGTTCATGAGTTCTTGTTTTCTAGGTGTCTAAGCTTATTTTGACTTTTAAGTTGTATTCTTACTTGACTATTTTGACTTTTAAGTTGTATTCTTACTTGACTATTCCTGTAACCATGGATAGTCAAAACTATCCCATTTTTAATCTGTATTTAATATGGACGAGAGTCAAATATTTTATTCATTATTCAACCGTTTTCGATCCGTCCATATTCGATCTGATCTGCTCGTTTGCCGACTTATCTAACGGTACTAGACTTGGTTTGATGATTGAGCAGGTGTCCGGAGTTGTTATGATGAAGGAAAGCGAACAGCTGAAACTTTAGCCATGGATTACCATAGAGGACTTAACGTTGAGGTTTACTACTAATTTAAAAGCATAATTGTACATTTTTGTTTTCAAATTAATGTCAAATACATTTCTTGCATATATATCAAAATAAAAACTTCAAAGGTTTAATTCAAATATGAAGAGCTTATTATTTTAAGAACGTTATTGTTTTTTCAGGTTAGAATTGCTAGAATTTTTAACACATATGGACCGCGTATGTGCATAGATGATGGTCGGGTTGTGAGCAATTTCGTTGCACAGGTATGTGTTACTTCATCCTTCCATATATAAATAAAAAACAGATCATTTCTTCAGACAAATGAACAATTTTTTCTGTCCATGTTCATAAATCACAAAGGAGGTCGATGAACAACTAATATGTCATGTGGATTTGTTAATTTAGCACATGCTATATATATTTGCAGGCATTGAGAAAGCAACCATTAACTGTTTATGGAGATGGGAAGCAAACTCGAAGCTTCCAATATGTTTCTGATTTGGTAAATTTCACATATTTCCTTGTCAAATTTGTTATCTTTCTTAATTTTTGAGGCCTCTAATGTTTTGGTATTATAATTAATAAACAGGTTGAAGGATTGATGAGGTTGATGGAAGGAAATCATGTAGGTCCTTTCAATCTTGGCAACCCTGGTGAATTTACCATGCTTGAACTAGCTAAGGTATTACACTAATTAATTAAATCTTTGCATCTCAATGTTCTTTTGGATATGTGCTTCATTATTAATAAGTGTGTAAACATTAAACAATTGACCAATTCTAAATAGACATGAAAATTGTCTAGGGAAGTACATGAAGGTATATTTTTTCTACTAGTATTAGTTTACATATAGGTTGGTAGAGACAACATACTTTAATTACATAATCATATTCTTATAATACATTTTTATATGTGGATCTGATTCTTTTTTCATTGCTAAGCATGTGTATATTCTTTTCATTTATATTTTATGGTGAGACTTGACTCGAGATCTTTGTCGTATCATAATAAAAAATGAACATATCAGGTCTAACATCAACCCCAAATATAAGCGCAAAAAGGTGAGACTTGTCAAGACCAGACCAAGTCCCCCATCCCACTACTACTAATGTTGGACTCAACACTTGTGCATGTCCATACCCGTCAACTTAAGCGCGAGTCATGTGTGTCTAACGTCGAGTTTGA
This sequence comes from Solanum commersonii, assembly GCA_029007595.1. Classification (NCBI taxonomy): domain Eukaryota; kingdom Viridiplantae; phylum Streptophyta; class Magnoliopsida; order Solanales; family Solanaceae; genus Solanum; species Solanum commersonii. The sequence continues at coordinate 2,560,805 of JAJTWQ010000087.1, forward strand.
CTCTGGTACTATATTGAAGTGTGTGGCTATCTCATCTCGAATCTTAAACAACTAGAGATATTATAACACCCTTAATTTAATTGCTTAATTAAATTCTCCCCAATAAGTACTCTTAAATATTAGCCCTACAAGGTTGAGAGATGTATCATGAACTAATATTATTATTTGCAGGTAGTACAAGAAACAATAGATCCAAATGCAAAGATAGAATTTAAGCCAAACACAGAAGATGATCCCCACAAAAGGAAGCCTGACATTTCAAAAGCAAAACAACTTTTAGGATGGGAACCAACTGTCTCCCTTCGCCAAGGATTACCTCGCATGGTTGACGACTTCCGACGACGCATATTTGGCGATGATAAGCTTGATTCTGGCTTATAGTAAATAGTACTATACTGTTATACGTTTTCCATAATTTGGTTATGGATTAAAGAAAGATGACAAGTTGAAGATGAATACGTACAATTACTTATATACGTTATATTGACTATACTTTTCTTTCTTTTTTCATTAATAATATTTCGGAATAAGGTTCTCCGTTAAAAGAGGATAATTGAATTTGGAAGGTGTTTTTTATTTGTGTATTAGAGGATATTTGATTTGGAATGTGTTGTTTTTGTGTATTAGAGGATCCTTGAATTGAAAGGTGTGCTTTTGTGTATTAGTTAAATCAAGAACAATAGTTTTGAACGTCGATGAGCAATTGAGCATATAGTGAGACTTTTTGTGTTTGATGAAAAATTTAAATTTGCACCATTGTGATGCTGAGACATATGAGTCCTACTTGTGCTACTTATGGACTAAGGTTTGACACATTAGAGATTTTATTCGAATAAAAATAAATAGGGAGAAAATTATTTTCACCTCCCAACTTTGTTTTAAAAATCAAACTCAATTTGAACAATAATCAAAACTCACCCCTTTATCCTAATTAATTTTTTTAAATGTCTATTATATCCATTCATTATCAACTTTTTTTACTTTTTTTTTTTTGGTAACTAACAAAATTTTATTAATCACTACAGCAAACGTTACAAACCCATAGTTCAGCCACACCTCAGCTGACTATCTTCAAGAAAAGTTCACTATCGACTACAAGCTATGCAAACAAATCAAAACTTAAATTTTTGAATTAAAAGAGTGAGATCAGGCATGGCTCTAACATTGCATATATAAGCTATCTCCCGGGCAATACAATCACTACACGACTTCTCTTTTCAAACACTCACAGATTTCTTTCGATTCATACTGCGTAGACTATCTCAGTGGATACCATTCTGAAGAGTCGAGCATACTTTGACTTCCCTTTTCCATATTTGATGATCCAATCTAAGAAATGACCCCATGATTGAGATGTGATAGCAGGTTGGCCAATCCAGCATAGCAGTCTATTCCATACTTGAATTCCATATGGGGACATAGCAAATAAATTATCTCTATCTTCATCACAATTCATGCACAACACACATTTTGGATCTGCAGGTAAACCCCATTTGATCAGTCTATCAGCAGTCATCATCCTTCCATGTAAACACAACCATAATGCAAACACAACTTTAGGGCGTGCTTGGTTTTGGAGAAGCAGTCCTTTCCATTTCACCCTTTCCAGGTCTCCAATTAGCTGTAAATAGATGGTTTTAGTCATGCTATATCCAGCTTTCTTGTTCAATTGCATTGGTTCCAATAACTTCCCTGCCTCAATAATTTTCCTCACCATCCAACACGGTTGGCCTGAAATAACATCAACTATATCTCGATTTTTGGATGTAGTAGGCATGTATCCATTTGATCCATAACTTATCTTGCTTATTTGCTAGATCCCAATGCAGTTTGGCTATAGCAGCTTTGTTCCATATATGAATATTAGGCAGATTAAGTCCTCCAGCTGATTTAGGACAACATACCTTATCCCAAGCAACTAATGATTTTTTTGGTGATTACACTTGCTCCAGACCAGACATAGCTTCTACAATAGGCTTCAACAGTCTTGATCACCTTAGCAGGTAGTAATAAAATTTGAGCCCAGTATGCTTGAATACCAAATAAGACACTTCGTACCAGTTGCACTCTTCATGCATAGGACAATTTCTTTGCAGTCCATGAGGTTATTCTCCCTACCATTTTCTCAATCAGTGGTTGCCACTGCAGCAAGGTTAATTTCTTTGTTGATAGTGGAATTCCTAGATACTTAAAAGGTAAGTCTCCCTGAGTGTATCCTAACACCTGCATGATTCTATCTCTCTCAAATTGTGCCACACCTCCAAAATATATTGAGCTTTTAGTCATGTTTTCTTGTAAACCAGATGCTTTAGAGAAGACCATAAACACTTTATGCATGGCTGTCACAGAAGCAATGTTCCCTTTGGAGAAGAGGAGAAGATCATCTGCAAAACTTAAATGAGTAATTCCTAGCTTTGCACATCGAGGGTGAAATTTGAAGCTCTTCTTAGTCTTCAGATTGTTAAGATACCTACTTAAATATTCCATGACGATTGCAAATAGGTAGGGAGAAATAGGATCTCCCTGTCTCAATCCTTTGGCAGCATCAAACGAGCCAGTAGGGGCACCATTCACCAGTACTGTGTAGTTCACAGTGGTCATACATTGCATTATCAATCTTCTGAACTGTGTAGGGAAACATAACTCCTCCAGAACTTGTTCTAAATATATCAATTCTAAATATATCCATTCTACTGAGTCATAGGTTTTTTGAAAATCAATTTTAATCATACATCTTGCAGATATATGTTTTCTAGTGTAAGCTTGAACCAGTTCCTGAGCTAGGATGATGTTATCACAGATTCTTCTTCCTGGAATGAACCCTGCCTGAGCCTCACAGATTATACTTGGCATAATCTTCTGCATTTTGGTTGCCATTACTTTTGCAATAATTTTATATAGGATAGTACAACAAGCAATTGGTCTAAAATCTTTCACTGTGACGGGATTAGGGATTTTAGGTGCAAGAGTGATGGTAGTGCAATTTATAATCTTACACATTGTACCTGTCTTGAAGAAGTCTTTAATTGCTGAGCATACATCTTCTTTCACCACCTGCCAAGCCTTTTTGAAAAAAACATGCAGTATAGCCATCTATTCCAGGAGCTTTGTCATCTGCTATGGTTTTTTATCCTTCCCAGATTTCTTGATCATTCACCTGTTCACACAACTTCAGCTGTTGTTGATGTCCCAATTCAGGGCCTTGTTTTATTATTCTTCTGTCAACTACTGGCAGACTTTTCTGAGATGCTCCCATTAGACTTTGATAGAAATAGATGATTTCTTTTTGTATATCTTTAGGATCCTGTAGTCTATCTCCATTCATAGCTTGAATACTACCAATCATTTTCTTCTGGGCTCTATCTTTCATAACTGCTGAAAAATATTTTGTGTTTGAGTCTCCTAGTTTTATCCAAGTGACTCTGGATTTCTGTTTGAGAATACTCTCTTCGATCATGGAACCATTTCTCCAAACTCTGTAAAACTACCCTCTCTTGTTTGACCAACCCTTCACTGCATTGTAAGGCTATTTGTGTCTGAATCCTCTTTAACTCCAGTCTGGCTTGATCAATATTATTCCTCACTATTCTGAATTCCTTAATATTAAGATCTTCTTTTAGCAATGGTTTCAACATCTTAAGTTTGATCCAGATCATTTGCATACCACTCTTATTCACTTGTCCACTCCAAATCTCTTCCACCATACTTAAGAATTTAGGATGTGCAGTCCAGATGTTAAAAAATATGAAAGGTAATGGACCTCCTTTAGGTGTATCAGCTAGCTGCAGGAACATAGGCGCATGATCTGAGATGTAAGGCAAGTCATATTTAATTTGGACATGTCCTCACTTCATCATCCAACTTGTATTGCCAAAAGCTCTATCAATTCTACTTCATATTCTATCAGTACCTACTTGCTTATTCGACCAAGTATAGTACTCACCTCTCCAAGCCAGTTCATTTAATTGTAAATTAGTAATGCATCATGTCCTCACTTCATCATCCAACTTGTATTGCCAAAAGCTCTATCAATTCTACTTCATATTCTATCAGTACCTACTTGCTTATTCGACCAAGTATAGTACTCACCTCCCCAAGCCAGTTCATTTAATTGTAAATTAGTAATGCATTCAGAGAAAACTTGTATATCAGCCTGAGTGACATGATTTCCCATAAGCCTATCATTCTGGGACAGGATAGCATTGTAATGCCCCTACAAAATCCATTCTCTATTAATGCCCTGTGCCACTTTCTCAATATCTTACCATAAAGTTTTCCTTTGTTCTACATTGTTATAACCATATACTATAGTAACATAAGCTACAAAATCATCAGTTTTCCCCTTCACTTTACAGTGAATGAATTGTGCCTCCTCAATTAACATAGTTACATCATAAAAAATTAGAATCCCATAGCACCCAGACTCTCCCATTCTTAGCATGATTGTAGTTATGAACGCTACTCCATCCAAAGGCTATGTTATTTACTATTTTTGCAGCTTTATGAATTTTAACTCTAGTCTCTACTAAACAAACAAATTGAAGCTTCTTCCTTGGCAATCCAGTTTTTCAGCTCATTTTGTTTGTATATTTTATTTATCATCTAATGTTCCAGCACAACCAATTCATATCGTAACAGATAAAGACCTTTCTTCAGGAGGTCTATTAAACGAGTTGTCTGTCTCTCTGCTCAAAGGGGAAAAATAATTATTCACTAAGAGTTCAGGAAATTACTCAAGTGTAAACTATCATCAGCATTTTGCTTGCTTGTCTCTTTCCCTGCCTTTGATGTAGAAAATTGTTGCTCATCTTTGCTGCTCGCAATGATAGTCACTTGTTCTGTCACTGGTTCTTTATGTTTCCATACTTGAGTAGCAGTTTTTTGCTATTTTCTTCTCATCTGTACCAAAGGTGCTGCCACTTGTTTCTCAGCATTTGGAATACATTTATGACCTATCATCATACATTTGTCACAAAATTCCGATTTCCAATCATATTCCACATTTTGGACATATTGTTCACCATTTGGATCCAAAATGGTAACCTGTGTGGGCAATGCTTTAGTCACATTTACCTCAATAAGCATTCTAGCATATGAAAACCTAGTTTGCTTAGAGGTACATTCATCAGCATAAATAGGGTTTCCAACCAGACTGGCAATTCTACTTAGGGATCCACATCCCCAATAGTTCATTGGTAAATTCGGAAACAACACCTATAGAGGTATTTCACTTGGGAACTCAACACTGAAGTCAAAATTTGGAGTCCACTGTTTCAAGATGATAGGTCTATTGTTAATAGAGTAGTACCCTGCATAGTATATTGCCTGCATATCCTCAATGGACTGGAATTTGATAATGTAATAGCCTTCATCATGATAAAACACCTCTAGAGACTACGTTTTTCCAATTCGTTGCAATGTACCTACATATTGGATTATACCCAGGTATTTCCCCAAGGAAATATGCTATCAAAGCACATTTCCATTTCTGGATCTCTGGTTCCACTTCCTGCTTGTCCAGTTGAGCAACCATGTGTCCTCTAAAATTTTAGGTGGAACATAAGAGAGTGACATACCTGTTGGAAAACTACATGCACAGCGGAAGCATATCATAATCTTACTGCTTACATGAATAATAGATAACCAATATTGTTTATGCTAGACCACATAATCATGCTAGAACACATAAATATACTGAAATTTAATTCGATAAATACCTCTTGAAGCGTGAACATATACCTTCAAGCGAATCCCCAATTTAGACAGGTTCTTCAAGTGAATCTACAAGATAGCTATGGTCTTCTACAGTGATCCCAAGGTCACATCTGAACTCTCTCAATACTTGGGTGGGCAAGTATCTAATAGAAAACTGAATTATCTTTCTAGGTTAGAAGAATCCCTACTTATAGAGATGTCTTCCTAGTCCAAAAAGGAGAAGAAAGTATAAATTTCTATTCTTCAAGAAAGCCCCAAAACCCACGTTTTTTCCTTGGCCGAAAATACACTTTACTTTTCCTTCTTCTCCTAGAAAATAGGATTCTGAGTTCTAGTTAACTATGGGCACTGGAGGGACCACAGAATTAATTACTGAGGCTTCCTATTATGGAAATAATTCCAAATAATTAATTTGAATTATTCTTATCATAATAAATTACAAATCATTCCACTAGAAATTCGTAATTGCACTCCTCTATTTATATTTCATAATTCCCCATTAAACACTTATGTAATTCCCCATGTTAAGATTTCAGATACTAATCAATAAATTAAATTATCGATTTAATTTAACTTAATGATTAATTTCCTTTAGAGCACTACTTAACTTATTTCATGTGTCGGATTCATAAATCCACTTGCAAGGTTTGACACGATGAAAACTTATAAGTTTCTCAAAAAGGCATATCAATCAATCTCTATAACGAGACATGAATTCCATCAACTAACTTATTATTTCACCAATATATATTATTATCATCCAACTTACCAGGCATATTGATCCATCTCAGAATCTCACCTTTTAATAAATCAAAATGATAATTAATATATACAGATCATAATAGTTATATCAGTATTAAGAATATAAATATATTTAATAGTTTAGAGAATATGTTTTGTCAGTCAGTCTAAAACAACTATCTCTACTCGTCCCGTTCAATACATACAAAATGCACTAGCACAAGAAGTTGGAACTATACCGTTCGCATAATCAAGATAAATTACATATAATCTTGTGCTACAATCGTACCGACGGCATGTCCAATTTCCATCCTAGATTGTGAACAAAAAACTTTATACTTATAAGAACCGATGATTTAATCGTCTGTGTATAAGCTAAAACTCTACACACTAAATCATTTACTATATAGTAAAAAACAGACACCATAAACGAATATATGATCTATTAAAATTGAGCAAATATTTATTCTATAATAAATATTATTTCTTAACACATGGTTAATAGTATATATCCCAACAATCTCCCACTTAGACTTTTAATCATCACAGTTGTTATAATGTACTATATCTAAATGCATGGTTAATAGTATATACCCTAACAATCTCCCACTTAGACTCTTAACTATGCATTTACAACTTTCACAAGCATTCCTTTATTTCTATTTTCTCATGCAATTTTGTCTAGTAGTGCTTCGTCGCAACAAATCGATTTTGTACTAGATCTTGAGAGAGCTTCTCATGAAACCTTCCAAGAGTGTACTTCTTTTCAGATCATAAAAGTTCTCTCAAGCATACAAAACAAATCAATCTTCGCTATGATTCTCCCACTACGACTAAGCACTATAAAATCACACTTTCATGATCTTGAGTCTTAATATTTTCTTCAAAATCTTTCGATATTGAAATATTAACAACTTTTCATGCAGTGTTCTTCAATTTGCTCAACATCACTTTCACTACTTGAGGTAGTAGTTTTCTTATGTCTAGCAACGTTTCTCCCACTACTTAAATGAATGCAATGGAACGTCATTTCTAACATACCGATTAGATATTTTTTTGAGCATCTGAATTTATAATTGACTTATTTATTATTTCTTTGTTCAATTCCTGTAAAAACTAGTTTACTTCTAGGAACATGGTTTACTAAATGATCCTTTTCTAGAAATCAGACAGTTGTGTTAACAATTGTCTTATTTTCTTTAGGACACTATAATAAACATTCTTTCATTCTTTAGGATATCTAATTAACACACACATTCCATTCTTAATTCCAATTTTCTTATTCTCCCACTCAGCACATGTGTTGAACAATCCTATATCTAAATATGTCACAGATTAGACTTGCGTCAAATCCAACTAGTTCTATAGTTGTTCGAGGTACTGATTTGAAAGAAATTGAATTCAGAATGTGATATGTAGTAATTAGAACTCATCCCAAAAGAAACAAAATAATTAATAATAAGTCAATAATTAATCTTATCATCTTCATAAGAGTCTACTTCTTTTCTCTTCTACACCAATCTATTATAGAGTGTCTGGTGTAGACAATTGAAATGCAATTATTCTATAAGATAAGTGACTTATGAGCTCTGGAGAGAGGTTTACGTCACTACAATCAGATTGCAGTGACTTTATATATTTTTCATGATACTATTTTCATGTGTCTTAAATATTTTGAGTTTATCAAGACATTTAGACTTACAAAACATAAAAAAAAAAAATATCCATATCATGAGTAACCTTCTTGAAAACTCAGAATACTCAATATCACCTCTTACCCAATGCTCATTTATTACACAAATCAGAATAGATTAATTATAACTTATCACTACCTCTTTTTCCTTTTCTAAGAGGAAAGGTCTCTTAGTTATTTTTCCTTCTAAACAAGACTCACATGTTGGTAGTGACTTCACTTTCAATGAACCGTTATGTCCATCCATTAACCGACCTTGAAATTTTATTCAGAATAAATGACTTAGAAGCTAATGTACAGATAAATTTCATTCAATTTAAAAGGTATTTTCCCTTATGAGACAGACTAATATAATTCAATTCATGAGAGATAATACTAATAAAAGAAGTACGCATCAATATACCACAAGAAATAAAATATTCATCAAACTCAATGATAGGAGAGTTACAAACAAATATATTAAATACTCATCTCTTATCTAGTTAGAAACTGAAAATAATTCCTTCTTAACATAAGGTACATGCACAATGCATTCTTTGAATTAATATCTTTATATCTACCAAAAGAAAAGCTTAAGTAGTACTAAGGTTAATATAGATTATCAAAACTAGACGATTAAATACATAGTGACTTGTATTAATTTCATCCGATAGGGAGGAAGGTCTAAGCCAGCACATAAAACTAATACTTCACTACTATTTAATCAATTATGACCAAAAAACTCATGTAACGATCCAAAAAAAAAATTAATTTCTTACTAGGTCGTTCTTATGAATCTACCAAATTTCAGATTAATCAGAGTTTTTTTTTTTTTTCGAATTCCAAAACTATGATCAATTTGGTTGAAAACGTTGTTTGGCCAAAATAGAATTTAAGATTTTCCCGCTCGCAATTCTTGTCATATATCATCATTTTGTGAAATAGATACACGAATTAAGAATAGAGAACGAAATTCTAAAATTCTAAAAGAAAAGCATGTTTATGTATACATTGAATACTAAAATTCAAAAACACACCTCATAGATATCAATGCATCTTGAACAATAAATTTTGATGAAAAATGACTACTCATGCAACATACATATGTGGTGTCAGATATTCACTTCAACAAATTAAACAAAATCTAACTCAGATGGAGAGTATATGTTATTTTAAGTCAAGTGAATATCATTATCCCTAGATCCATTGATCCAATCAAATATTACTTAGTTTAGGAGAGTCAATACAAATAATCAAAACTAGAGATTAAACTTTAATGACTTGTATTAATTTCATCCGTTATGGAGGAAGGTCTAAGCCAACACATGAACTTAGTACTTCACTAAAATTTAGTCATGCAGACCATAGAGAACAAACTCTATCACCACTATATATCATAGTTGAGTAATTTTTCAGTAAAATTAATTTTTCAAGATACAAAAATTACCTAAAAAAAAAAATATCATCTAAACGAACTCAAATTACCAAATCACTGCATAATAATGAGTATTTTAAATTTGATCGTTTCTGATGAACCTACCGAATTTCAGATCAATTGGAGTTCAAAAATAATATTAATCTCCAAAACTCTTGAATAAATTGCATTCAAACGATTTTAGGAAAAATAATCAGATCTACATCCTTATCATTTATCAATTTATGTTAACTCATCACGTGTAATCATGTACCACATATAACATAAATAAAACCAATATAAAGGATGACATTCATACTAAATCACATTTTAATTTCAAAGAACAACTTTAAAAATCATTTTAATGACCTCAAAAAATATAGCCATATAACAATGAGTACTTCTTACTAGTTCGTTATCAATGAACTTACCAAATTCAGGTCAATTGGAGCATATAAAGAATCTTTATTTCCAAAGCTATGACCAAATTCAAGTTAAAGTAATTTAAGTATCTTTAGGAATTAAAACAATATGACATACATTCTTATCACATATCAATTCATGTTAAATAACCATGTGTAATCATGTTCCAAATTTAACCTAAACACAACTGACATAAAGAAAGATCTTATCATATTCAAATCGAATTTTAATCCGACAAAATTATCTAAAACCCATCTAAACGATTTTCAATGAAACCATCAAATTTCCAAATAACCAAAGATCATAAAATTCATGACCACCTAAACTATGACCAAAGTTGAAAAAATAATCATTTCAGGCATAGTTTAAGATTCAAATAACTTGATTCACATTTTTATTCTCTTTTTAATAATTATCTCATGAGCACAAAACATACTTGTGTCCTGTCTTTCGGCTAAGACACGCAACTAACCTATTTACAACATATTGTTCTCTCAATTAATACACTTGAGAATTCAAGATATTATATTTCTCCCTTTAAACTGGTGAAAATCTTTAATATCTCTTCTCATGAATTAATTGAAGTGTTACTAGTATCTAAAGGTAAATCTCCTTCCGAGTAAACAAACCTTTACTAGTATACATTTATGAAGAACAATCCATACATGATACATTGTCTGACCCTCTTAAAAACAATTACAGCTTGAGTCACAAAAGGGGTATAAATTATGGGAAACATGGCCTGTACTAGTTCGGCAATACCAATTGCCCCAAAAAATAGTTACTGCCAATCACCAACAATTCCTACATAGTCCACTTTATCAACAAGCAATTAGAGATATCTATGGCCAACAATTATTGCACAAAATCAGCCAACAATTGCCCGCAACACCACATACCCAGCAATATATTGCCTTTTGTAATTTAAGGAATCTTGTACACCAATTTTGCCCAAAACGGTACCTTACACTACGATTAGTAACTATTAACAATAAATTAAGTTGATCTTGGCAATCCTTCAACAATTCACCAAACACATAAAGTTATACATGGATTTAAGCGCTGCTTTTCCAATAGTTTTTTTTTTCTTTTCATCATGAATAAGAATCGCATGTATATTACACATATACATATATCATCTAGGTTATTTATTATAGATGTAAGCATGCATGGCTCTTGATATCAATTGTTGGAAAACATATATGCACAGCGGAAGCATATCATAATCTTACTGCTTACGTGAATAATAGATAACCAATATTGTTTATGCTAGACCACATAATCATGCTAGAACACATAAATATATTGCCTTTTGTAATTTAAGGAATCTTGTACACCAATTTTGTCCAAAACGGTACCTTATACTACGATTAGTAACTATTAACAATAAATTAAGTTGATCTTGGCAATCCTTTAACAATTCACCAAACACATAAAGTTATACATGGATTTAAGCGCTGCTTTTCCAATAGTTTTTTTTTTCTTTTCATCATGAATAAGAATCGCATGTATATTACACATATACATATATCATCTAGGTTATTTATTATAGATGTAAGCATGCATGGCTCTTGATGCCAATTGTTGGAAAACATATATGCACAGCGGAAACATATCATAATCTTACTGCTTACATGAATAATAGATAACCAATATTGTTTATGCTAGACCACATAATCATGCTAGAACACATAAATATACTGAAATTTAATTCGATAAATACCTCTTGAAGCGTGAACATATACCTTCAAGCGAATCCCCAATTTAGACAGTTCTTCAAGTGAATCTACAAGATAGCTATGGTCTTCTACAGTGATCCCAAGGTCACATCTGAACTCTCTCAATACTTGGGTGGGCAAGTATCTAATAGAAAACTGAATTATCTTTCTAGGTTAGAAGAATCCCTACTTATAGAGATGTCTTCCTAGTTCAAAAAGGAGAAGAAAGTATAAATTTCTATTCTTCAAGAAAGCCCCAAAACCCACGTTTTTTCCTTGGCCGAAAATACACTTTACTTTTCCTTCTTCTCCTAGAAAATAGGATTCTGAGTTCTAGTTAACTATGGGCACTGGAGGGACCACAGAATTAATTATCGAGGCTTCCTATTATGGAAATAATTCCAAATAATTAATTTGAATTATTCTTATCATAATAAATTACAAATCATTCCACTAGAAATTGTAATTGCACTCCTCTATTTATATTTCATAATTCCCCATTAAACACTTATGTAATTCCCCATGTTAAGATTTCAGATACTAATCAATAAATTAAATTATTGACGAATCTAACTTAATGATTAATTTCCTTTAGAGCACTACTTAACTTATTTCATGTGTCGGATTCATAAATCCACTTGCAAGGTTTGACACGATGAAAACTTATAAGTTTCTCAAAAAGGCATATCAATCAATCTCTATAACGAGACATGGATTCCATCAACTAACTTATTATTTCACCAATATATATTATTATCATCCAACTTACCAGGCATATTGATCCATCTCAGAATCTCACCTTTTAATAAATCAAAACAATAATTAATATATGCAGATCATAATAGTTATATCAGTATTAAGAATATAAATACATTTAATAGTTTAGAGAATATGTTTTGTCAGTCAGTCTAAAACAACTATCTCTACTCGTCCCGTTCAATACATACAAAATGCACTAGCACAAGAAGTTGGAACTATACCGTTTCCATAATCAAGATAAATTACATATAATCTTGTGCTACAATCGTACCAACGGCATGTCCAATTTCCATCCTAGATTGTGAACAAAAAACTTTATACTTATAAGAACTGATGATTTAATCGTCTGTGTATAAGCTAAAACTCTACACACTAAATCATCTACTATATAAGTAAACAGACACCATAAACGAATATATGATCTATTAAAATTGAGCAAATATTTATTCTATAATAAATATTATTTCTTAACACATGGTTAATAGTATATATCCCAACAATACCAGCCAATGCAGATCTATTATTTCAAAATAGATTTGCCTAGGTCGGAGGATCTGAAGTTGATTTCTCTTTGCCCTTCTGTGTTACCCCTTCAGATTGGCCATCCGCAACCGTTATTTCTACTGTTCCATTGATCTCACCTTGTTCTCCAGCTCGAGAGTCTTCACAGCCTGTCATATTACTCCGGCGAGGGGTAAGTTGTAATCTCTTTACCACTCCCGAGCTAGTAGTATCATCTGTACCGCTTTTCTCTCCCTCATCCATGATTGGGGTTGAAATACCTTCATCCATTTCCAGTTGGCTCTACACAGGTTTAACTGTACTACCAACAGTAATGATGGGATCACTTTTGGGTCTTCCTCGTGCTCTCTCTTTTCCTCTCCCTTGCGCCTGTAGTTTCTGTGTCTTTGCTCGCCCTCTCGCCATGGTTATCATTTCCAGTGCACGTTAGACTAACGTGCACCTAGAGCAACTTTTTTTTACTTTTATCATGATTTTTTTGAATTCATTAATAATTTTTTCTTAAAAGCATAAATATTATTTTTTGGATGAAAAAGTGAGAAGTATTAATTAAGTATATGAGCTACTGTTGTTTTATAATGAAGTAAATTAGCATAATGAAAAAAATATTTTTATTTAAAATAATCAAAACTCTAATTTTTATTTACACAAGTAAAAATAATAGAGAATAATAACTATACAAAAAAAATGATGTTGAAGATATCAAATAATTAATTTAATTAAGGTCAAATTTTTAAAGATTGTATTTTTTTAAAATTAAATTATTTTAAAATATAATTTATATAATAATCCATTGATGTCAATCAAAACTTGTTTATAGACAATTGAGAATTTTCTGGACGTTTATATTACTTGACCCTCATTCTAAAAACAATTGTTTTGATTTACTTGTCCAATTAATGAAATCAAAAGATGTTTTTAATATTTTTTGTTTCATACCCTTAATATTAAATAACTGCATAAAATTGTAGTAGTCAAGTTTAAAGTTTCAAAGCATTATTAATAATGCTAGTTTAGTAAAATACATCTCTAATTGAATTTTTAAGGGGTGTTATCAGGAAGAGGTCAAGTAATATGAAACACATGGAGTAGAGAGTGGAGAAAGACAAAAATATACGCATGCATACATATGCACACACTTAATGCATATTATATTGACGCAACGATCATAAAAATGATATTAAATTTTGTGACAAATTCATAAAAATATTATTCTGCTTATAATGCTAATGAACTTAAAGAAAAAGTTATAAATACCTAAGTTAAAAAATAAATTATACAAAATATAAAGAGGTATTACATATATATGGTATGTCAAGGGTAAAATTGACAATGTATAGGATAAAGGGGGGAATTTAATGATTGTTCAAAGTTGAGGGGGGGGGGGGTTGATTTTTAAAGCAAGATGGCCATCACGATGAACTTAGACGTTGTAACACCTGCACTTTCAGAATGACTAAATTAACATGTATCTTCATGGACAGAGTGATTAATAAATTAATAATGATTTGGTATGTCATATTTTAAGTATTCAAGGGACATATCTCATGTTTTGAAGTTAAGCGAATTGTGAAATAAAAGTTGGTGAAAGTTATCGTAAGTTTCTTTTAAAGTTTTTAATCCGTATTCAATATGACACAAAAAAATATGGTACAAGGCACATGCAGTACCTTGTGCCTTGTAAGGTTAAATGCTTTGTCACCTTGTTTATAAGTAATCGACAATATATTTTGTGTCAAATCCTAACAGTTACATTGATAACCAAACTGATAACAATCAATAATTGATAAACCAATAACCGATAAGTCAATGTCTGAATGGTTTTATAACTATTTAGCATGTCTACAAACCAATTACCAATAAGTCAAACTGATAAACTTCAAAATCGGACCAAACCAAATGATATACAACCCTAAACTGCATGTTTTTTTAATGACATAAAATAGATAAAGATTTCTTTTTGTCTTTTATATTTTTTTCATGTCCCCATATTAGCTCCTCAATATTGTCAAATTATATAAATTATTAAACTTGACCGCATCACTTACATTTTTATTTACATAAAATAAACACGAAAACATAATTGCAAAACAATTGAATAGATAATAAAGAAGGAATATTAATTTTTGTCAACCTTTTTTTAAAAGGGAAGGCTCATTCTGACATGAGTCTAATACATAGAATTTAAAACCGTCAAAGGCTCCATCCAAATGTTGCCCTTTTGATCTCATACTCAATTTTGTTGCCCTTTTGAAAATGTTACTCATTTGTTTGTCATTTTGACTCCGGACTCAATTGTAACACCTCTTACTTATGGACTAAGGTTTGACATATTAGAAATTTTATTCGAACAAAACAAAAATATTTGTGCTTGGGAGTTGGGGTTCAAGGATGGATAATGTTGAAAAGGATGTACGGTCATGTCTAGTTTTAAATCCTTCAAACCGTTCGTAAATTTGAGCGCGGTACAGAAAATTATGTATATTTTATCAAAGTAATGAAAATTTAAATATTCAATGTGATTGTAGATTGGAGTCTCATCTGAAATTGACCTTGTGAACAAATCTGTCAATTCATCTTTTGTATTGCAAGGCTTGTGTGCATGTTCGGTTGGATTAAATGAGAAACTCTTACCTCTCATTTCAACTTGTAAAATCTCTTGATTAATAGAATCAAAGATTTGACAATATTTGTCTCCAAATAATAATTTAAATCTTTTTTCTACTAACTAACCAACACTAAACACACTTTTATCAATACCGGGCACATAAAGAACATCTGAAATTATTTTTGTACTTGAATTTATTTTATTTGCAACAAACCCTTTTCCTTTTGCAGGAATACAATCTCCATTCCTAATTCTGACTTCTTTATTTTTCATAGGAATGAACTCTTTAAAAAGATTTCTTTCATATGTCATGTGGTTTGTACAACCACTATCAATCATCCAAAAATCAGATTTTTGGTTGAAAAAACAAATTGCCACAAATAAGTGGTCATCTTCTTTTTGTTCAATGGTGACTTGGGAAACTATTTCTTCTTTTTGAAATTTGCTTTTGCAAATCACAACTTCATGACCAAGAAGAAGGCTCTTGATACCAATTGTTTTTTTTTAAAATAAAGAAATTATAAAAATAACAGAGAAAGATTTGAGAGAAAAACTATAACAACATTGTTAAAGGAAATTATTTTATTAATAATTCAGAGACATACATTTATAGATATAAATCCTAACTAAAAATAGAAAAATATGTTACTAACTTATCAGTAAAATTCAAATAACAAATAAAAAGAACCAACTCCTAAATTCTACCATTTGTGGCATGACTTCTCTTCGGTAGTCTCGTATGTCTATTTCTTTCAGCTTACACATTTTTTTGGGGTTCTCAGGGTATGTGTCATCATGACCTCGACTTTTGGGTCTTGATCGAAAAATAAGGGTGTGACAGTTAACATTAACAATGAAGATGATGGTCTTCATATATCATTCCACGAAGTTTAACAATAATGAATTGAATTTGGCGAGTCCGTAATTCCAATATATATCTATCAACTATACATACTTTATTTTTATTTCATGCAAATTGTATTTATACTTTAAAAGAAAAGAAAAAAATAAAAAAGAAATCAAAAGGCAAGATTAAAGAAAAATTACTCACTGAAAAGCATCCTTGAGGAAAATAGAAACAATTTCTTGCCTTTATAAAGTGTTTCCTTTCAAGTGTTTTCAATGCAGTTAATTACTATTAGGTGATTCATCGTTTCCAATGCGGTTAATTACTATTAGGTGATTCATCGTTTCCAATGCGGTTAATTGCTATTATGCTTTTTAGGAAAGTTCCCATCTTCTTATGCGGTTAGCTCGACTACATGTATTGTTTCTTGATGTTCTTTGAGATTCTTTTACATATTCATTTATTATTTATCAAACTAAACTAGCCTAAATTAAATTACTAAAGAATTTTTCAAATTCTAGAGTTTTTTTTTTTTTTGTGTATATGTTTATTTAACCTTTTTAAAAATATTTATTAAAAAATTATTTTTAAAATTTTTGTTATTTTCTTTATGTAACGACCCAAACCATCGTGATTGGCACCCACACTAACCCTCCGATGGGAGAACCATTACTACTAACCAACTAATTCCAAAACTAAATATTTAAAGATACGAAAGCAGGTTTAAATGCAAAAATAAAGTGCAGTTCCCATAAACTCCGAAAGTCTAACAAATCGTTACTAAAACATTGTGGAAAACACCCCTAGAATCTGAAAGTCAATGTACCAAAACATCTAAAGTTCAACAAGTCTAAAGAAAACGGGTACAACCCAACTAAACATACGAGTAAGTCTAACTAGAAAGTCTGAGTCCAAAAAGAGTGGACTAAAATATAGAGGACCTATGGCAGCCTGAAAGAACTGGCTCACCCTTGAATCCGATCTTGCTCAGTGATCTCCTAAACGAGCTCTATCAGTAGCCGCCTGAAGAGTAGTCGTCTGAAGATGCCTTGTACTCAACAAAGAAAGAGCAAGTGCAGTATCAGTACATAACCATAGTGTACTAGTAGGATTACGCGACTATTCCAGTAAGTGAAACATATATATAAGCACTCACAACATAGTAAACACGCATGTACCGAACATATACAATATCAGTTATCATTTTAGGAACAATGTACCATTCCAAATTCTCAATAATACGCATATATAACAAGTCAATGATCCTCTCATGGAACCCATGCCCAAACTATTAGTGTGCCGGATCGTGACACCTGATCCAAGTTAGTGTGTCGAAACGTGACAATCGTTCCAATATGTATGTCGGTACGTGACATCTAATCCTAGTCAGTGTGTCGGAACGTGACAACCGATCCATTCAACATGCCACAATCACAATCACAATATACATTCTCATAATCATACAATCAAGTGTTGATTCATAGCTTACAAATATTCATTCATACCTATTTGCATTAGATGTGATCAATAGTGCGACATTCACATACATACATGCATTACAATGAAGCAAATACTAACATACATCACACAAACATGAAATCAAACCATCACCTACCTCGAAACCAAGCTTGAATCCCTCTAAAGCACCTAAATCTTCCCTTTCCAAATTATTTCCGTTTGTTCTAGGTCTACAAATAATTAATATACGCAAGGATCAACAATCAAAGGTATAATTATCTGGATTATAACAAACCCAATAACCTACGACCAAACCCATGATCCTAAAGTGCAGCTAGGGCTTTTTCCCACTATCCAATTCAATCCAAAAACCCTCCCCCAATAGTAACTAACTAAGAATCTAAGTTCTACGGATCGAAAAATGGATTATGGAAGTAAAAACCTTACCTTTAGTGATACAGAAGGTGAAAAACTGTCAAGAACTTGCCCTGGTTCGTCTCCTAGCTCTCAAGAACGAAAATTGCAGAATATTAACATTTTTGGGGTTTATTTCTGACTTAAGTCGTGTCTGTCCCGCTGTGGCAGTCCCGCTATAGCGGCCTCTCCCTGGTGGCTTGCATGGAGACAAAGAGTCTAATTTAGAATTTCAAACCCCCATTTGACAACATACCTTCAACCCATGACATTCAAAAACTACCTGTTCACGCTAAGATCAATTTCGGGTGTTCTACTTGCCCAATTCAATTTCGTAAAGTCGTACGGGTTCCTTAACGTCTTAGCTATCCACTCATGTAATCAAATTCATTATTTAATCTCTCATTCATTACCAGATTTGCCTAGATTTGCATGACTCCAATTTCGTTCAAATCTGGAGTAGGCTAGGAAATTTCAAGATACTACCAAAAAGTTCTTTGGCCCAAAATTGTCTTCGTTGGCTTTTATATAACAATGGGAGAATGTCATTACAATAGATACCAATTTACCCATCACTCATCGTCGAGTGAAAAACTAGTAAAAATGACTAAAGTAAGATTGGAGTAGAACCTGAATCGTTGAACAATTGGGGATACTTGTCTCGCATGTCCTTCTCGGTTTCTCAAGTAGCTTCCTCAACAAGACGATGTTTCCATTGAACCTTCACGGACTTAATCTCTTTGGTCCTCAACTTTCGGACATCATGATCAAGAATTGCAACCGGTTCCTCCTCATTCTGATGGTCTTTGTCTAGCAATACTGAGTCCCACTTTATAATGTAATCCTCGTCACCATGATATCTCTTCAACATGGACACATGAAATACCGGATGAACTCCCGATAGGTTAGGAGGTAAAGCCAATCTATAAGCTATTGATGCTTGCCGTAATTGATGACACAACTTCCAATTCAAGTGTCTACGATCATGCAATAGTATAATAACCCAACCAAGGGTTGGGATCATCCCAAGGGAGTAGTTTCGAGAATTAATAGAAAAATAAAATTTAGTCATAGCTAAAGATATTAACGAACAAAAACATAGTAAATTAAAAGGACTGACATGAAAGTGTCAAATATCGAATGGGGGTTTATTCACAAGTAATTTAAAAATATAAAAAATTAACAAGAGAATCAAGTATGGGGAAATGTTCTTGGGGTGTGACCGCAATACAAGTTGAGATAAATCATTGGGTACATGCTTTCGATGGAAATTTGCAAGATAATAGTGACTAGGCTAAGCTTTAAATGGAAATAAGTTCCTTTTCGGGTAACTTACCCCGTTTCAAATGCGTTCCTCTCGAACACCCATTTGTTGCATGAAGACCAGCCTACGCCTTACCCTACTCACTCTCTCGAGCTGAGTGTTACCCACTCATTAGGCCATCAGTCGAGTGGTCTTAGTTTTGCGACCTCCTTCTTAGGTAAGCCAAAAACACATGGGTGGTTTTGTATTTGCAACTATAAACCCATTAACTTAAACCACAATCACTAGGTGAAATCACCATTAAAATACATCTAACCTATCAGCAAGCTAAACCCAACAACAATATCAATACATATTTGCTAAATCACACCCCAAGAATGGGGGGTTTTAGCCACACATCAAGAAATAACAAAATACACCTAAAATGATACTAAAATCAAATAGGTATAAGGAATTAAACCTTGATTTAAGAAAAGGAAGAAGAATGGAGAAGACCCACTTCCAACATGGGAAAGATAAAACCCTTATTTCTTCAAGTCTCCCCAAAACACCCTCTCCAAACTTGAGAGAAAATATCCCCAAAAAATGTACTATTCTATTCTGAAAATTATAATAATAATAATCGTTCTCTTCTGTCCTAAAAATTAATAAAGAGTTTAGTATTTATAAGCATAAATAATTAGTGATGGCAGATCGCTCGGCGTGGTTAGTCGAGTACGTCGACTGACTCGATGACTCGCCGTTCTTCTGTCTCATAATCGTTTTGTGCCTACCTTCAGTATCTTCACGTTCTGGACCATTGGACTGTATAGTACTGCTTCGCGGAACTATTCGGCAAAGCATCAACTGCTCATTTCATCGCCTTTTTTATCCTCTTCTTTCAGGGCTTCGCGTACTGGAACAAAGGGTGGAATTTGTCCCTTTGGAGACTCGCCAAGTGTGCTTGGCGGAGCTCAGGCTTCAGTTTTTTTGTTCTTTTCAGCCCTCTTGTTTCTTTTTGCGCCTAATTGTCCATGCTTCTGCTAAAATTTCAAATACCTGAAACTTAAGAGTTTTCATCAGATATTGAGATAATATAAGCATTCGAGGACACTATTTCTATCAAAATAAAGCCCTAAATGAGTCCAATTTGTGGACTCATCAACTACTGGTCCTACACAGTAAAAAAATTCAAATGGTACAATGTAGCGAGGACTAAGCTTGCCCTTCTTGCCGGATCTCATCATCCCTTTCATGGGTGACACCTTAAGAAGAACTTTTTCCCAGTCTGAAATTCTATGTCTCTTACCTTGTGGTCTGCATACTTTCTCTGTCAACTTTGGACTGCTAGGAGCTTAGCTTTGATGCTTCTTACCTTATCCTGAGCATCCTTCACTAAGTCAACCCCCAAAGGTTTTACATCTCCAGCCTCAAACCATTTTATGGGTGAGCTACATCCCCTCTCATAAAGAGCCTTGAATGGTGCCATGTCAATGTTGGAATGGTAATTATTATTATATGAGAACTCACACAACAGTAGGAACTAATCCCAAGGCCCTCCAAAGTCAATCACACATTCCCTCAACATGTCCTCTAACACCTGGATAGTCCTCTCTGTCTGCCCATCCATTTGTGGATAGAAGGTTGTACTAAAGGTGAGTTGAGTGCCCAATTCATCATGTAATTTTCTCCAAAATTTGGATGTGAACTACGTACCACGGTTTGAGATGATAGAAAGGGGCACCCCGTGCAGCCTCACTATCTCTTTCACATAAACCTTAGCCAACTATTAAGCATTACAATCTATTCTGACTGGGATGAAATGGGCTAACTTAGTCAATCTGTCAACCACTACCCAAATATAATCAAATTTCCCCAAGGTCTTGGGGAGACCAATCATAAAATTCATAGCTATCATTTCCCACTTCCATTCCGAAATTGACATTTTCTAAAGCAAACATGCCGGCCTTTGATGCTCATATTTTACTTGTTGGCAATGTTGACACTTAGCCACAAACTCCGCTATATATTTCTTCATGTTAGGCCACCAATAAAGTCGCTTCAAATCTCGGTACATCTTGGTCACACCCGGATGAATGAAATACCGCAAACCATAGGATTCTGTCAATAAATTCTGAATCAAGACGCCCACTCTAGGAACACAAATCCTTTCTTTAAAACTGAGCACACCCCTACATCTAAAGTCGCATATTGTGCCTTTCCAGACATCATCTTCTCTCTGAGCTCATTCAAATTTTCGTCCTCAAAATGTTTGGCCTTGATCTCTTCAATGAACGTGGCCCTTACCTCAATGTTAGTTAACACTCCACATTTCTCTGAGATGCCCAACTGCATGAACTTAGATTTAAAGATTTGAATTTCCTTAGCCAAAGGTCACTTGGATACACTCGAGCAAGCTAGACTACCCATACTTACCGCCTTCCGGCTTAATGGGTCTGCCAACACATTAGCCTTACCCGGATGATACTAGATGGTCACATCATAATCCTTGGGTAACTCTATCCATCTTCTATGTCTCAGATTTAGATCCTTTTGAGTGAATACCTGTTGCAGGCTACGGTGGTCAATAAATACCTCACACTTAACACCATAAAGGTAATGTCGCCACATCTTGAGAGCAAACACTATCGCTATCAACTCCAAATCATGTGTTAGGTAATTTCACTCATGTACTTTCAACTGCCACGATGCATAAGCTATGACATTCTTATCCTACATCAACACTGCACCCAAACCTGAATGTGAAGCACCACAATAAACAATAAAATATTTACCTTACACCGGTAGTGCAAGAATATGTGTTGTGGTCAAGAGAGTCTTGAGCCTTTGAAAGTTCTCCACACATTTTTCAGTCCATTTAAAAGGTACCTCATTTTTTGTCAACCTTGTCAGATGCGTGGCTATAAAAGCAATGTACTTCACAAATCAATGATAGTAGCTAGCAAGCCCCACAATCTTAACCGCTTCAATCTTTTGGGGATCTCTACCATTACCCCTTCCCTTGAAATTACATGCCCCAAAAAGGCAACCGAAATCAACCAAAATTCACACTTGCATACAACTTTTGTTTCCCAAGAACACCCAGAACAATACGAAGATGGTCAGTATGCTCTTTCTCACTTTTCGAATAAACCAAAATGCATCAATAAATACTATAACAAATGAATCAAGAAATGGTTTGAACACACCATTCATCAAGCTCATGAAAGTTGTAGGCGTATTTGACAACTCAAACGACATAACTAGAAACTCATAGTGCCCATAACGGGTCCTAAATGTCGTTTTTGGTATATCCTCAGGCCTAATCTTTAACTGATGATAGTCAAACCTTAGATCGATCTTAGAGAAAATGGATGCACCTTGCAACTGGTTAAAAAGATCATATATTTAAGGCAACAAATACTTCTTTCGGATGGTGACCTTATTCAACTGTCGATAATCTATGCACATCCTCATACTACCATCATTTTTCTTAACATAACAAGACATGAGCACCCCATGGAGAAGCATTAGGACGGGTGAAACCTTTATCAAGAAGCTCCTGGATTTTAGCCTTAAGCTCTCTCAATAGGGATCTACCCAAGTCAATGCGATAAATAGGGATGCAAATCGTTAGAAAACAAAAGGGCCACATGGGTGACTATGAGGGAGACACAACCTCAAATCCCAAATATGAGATAGAAACATGGATGGGGGCATCAAGTACATCACAAATCATATCAAATCCCAAGGCAAATTGAACGGACACATAAGAATAAGTAGAACCCGAATCAAATAACATATTGGTCATCTGATCACAGACAAGAATAGTACATATAATCACTACGGACACATAAGAATAAGAAGACCCGAATCAAATAACATATTGGTCATCTTGCTTGGAAACGCATAAGACTGAGCCATGTCATCTTGATGGGAGACTTCTATGCTTGGCTGCGACGTACCTCTTCTTGCGTTACCATTTCCCCGACCTTCACGGCCTCGCTGATTTCCTCCTCACCCACCTTGTGGATGTCCTCAACCATTATTAGCATTTCCCGCGGGTACCACTTCTCTAGCCTGCTGTTGTGTGGGGTCCAACATGCGTGGGTGAAGTCAATCTCTCACCATATGCCCAGGTTCTCTACAATTATAACAAGTGCAATCAAAAGATGGCCTACTGCCTGGCGAAAGAATGGCTCCTTGGCTATCCTGAATTAAATTATGAGGTGGAGTTCTTGAGTAATTACCTGTAGAAATGGGCATAGAGGATTAAATTGGCCGGGTTGCAAGTGTCGGCCTCCCTAAACCTCTGGAGTAGGAACCTTGAAAGTTACCTGTGCTTTTAGCTTTCTTAGCCAACGCCTTAACCTGCCCGTCGCACCTCACGCCTTAGTCAACATCTCATGCTCATTACCAGTCATTACGGGACCCAACAAAGGATGGAAAAATGCATCATTACCTAATACTGCATCTCCCCCAGGACTAGTAACAGTAGTGGCTCGACATTGCTCTTCAAAATGGTGTAAAAGATTTGTCCTGTGAGGTTTCTCTCCCTTCATACCCCTTCCCTATTTTCACATTCTTGGCACCAAAATCTTTAAGAGAATTGGTTCTGTCCGGATGTAATCTCATATTGGATCATTCATTATCTATTACTACAACTCAAGTGGCAAGCTGTCATTCTATGAGAAAGCTTTCTCTAACTGAGGTTGGATTAGACGACAACATGCTTCGAGCTCTGCTCAATTGTTGTCCCTTGATTGATGATTTCATCATTGAGCACTGTCATTTAATGACAAAGATTGAGCTGCAGAATCGTCAAAATATCAAGTCAGTTTCTATTCGTTGCTGCAGGAACCAGAGTGTTACAATCCAGACACCGACTCTACAACACTTGTCTTATTTTGGGTGTTTTCGAGAAGAATCCCCTGTATTGGATATTGTTGAATGTCGAAATCTCAAATCTTTACAGCTAACAGATATGAGGATATGTGAAGTATTTCTCCAGCGCCTTATTTCTACATCTCAATTCCTTGAGAGTTTGACGTTAGATAACGTTTCTACAAGATTGGAAAGGTTCAAAATCTGTGAGAGTCCATCCCTAAGTTGTTGGCGATTGAGAATTGTAAGGGATTACAGGAGATTGATGCTCCAAATTTGGTATCACTCGAGTATGATGGAGACCAGATTCCTCAGCTTAAAATTGCAAAAAGGTCTCGCCAATTGAAGAAATCAGAAATATGTCTTGATAGCTTGAAAGATTTGAATGCTGCATGGTTTGGTGAGTTCAGGAAATTTCTATCAAAGTCAAGCTCTTGGTCTCTAGTTTTCCTTAGTTTTGAGGAATGCAGTGAGATCAACATGAAAGATTTGGTATTGCTCCATACAGTTTCAACCCCCAAAGTGAATGATTTAGTTGTTGTATGTATAGAATCGTCTGACAAGTACCCAACACTACTTGTGGATGCTTTGCTATGGAGTTGTCATCCTAAGAGACTCATCCTAAAATCAAGTACGATTTCTTGTTTCATGGATCGTTTAATGTATATGAAGAATTGGACTTGTCATGGAAGCAAACATCGCAATAGTCAATTAAAAGAAGTAAAAGCCTACAAATTTGACTTGGAGCATCAGTGTGTGAAACTCGAAAGTGGAGAGCTGGCAATGAGGGACCTTACAGAGACGGAGACAGTTTCGTTTCAATTATATTGGTGATGTAGTTTAGCTTGTACTGAACTTATTAGACTTATCACAACTCTGTTTTTTTTTTTTGAATTATATAGGACCTCTCTTTTCAACACAGTTTCGTTTCAATGATTTACAATTCATTTTATTCACTATTTTTGCTTGCTTAGCAATTACATAGCATAGGTAACTCTATATAAAGAGAGGATTATACTGACTGTAACTAACTAAAAAACTCCAACTAACTTTTAAAGTGGACCAATAGCAATGCAGAAGCTCTGGCATGTGTAGTTCAATAGAAACACAACTCACTACTTGTCTATATACACAACACAACAAGCCTCATTTAGGATTTCTGTTTAATTTTCACAAACTCTCAATCTCTGCTAATTAGTTTCTTCCTTAGGAAGAGAGATTTAGGATGAACCTACAAGATCTGCATCCGTCCTCAGCATAAACAATTTTTTTTTTTGCAGAACACACTTTAACACGAGAGCTTCTAATGTAAACCAGTAGGCTTATGACATATGGCGTGTGTAAATGACTTACAACCTTAGATGTAGACTAAGAAAAGAATATTTTACGAATATCAACACAGATTTGTCTTCCAAAGTCAGAGATGATGCAAAGAAATTATAAACTGCAAGAGACGATACAAGGTGGTTCAAATTTTCTGCCGCAAGCTCAATATTTCTGATGGAACTCATTTTAACATCCACCCCAACTAATGAATTACACAAGGTACAACACCATTCCAACAAGGCAAAGAAAATGAGAGGTAGAAAGAAAAATGTCACAAGCATGGAAAGTAAAATATTGCAGATCATAAAGTATCGACAAACTCCAAAAAATGTTTTGTTTTCTCCTCCACCTGACAAATTGTTCCCAGCAACTGCCTGCCTTCCCACATCTGATACTGTCTTATGCTGTTTCACAACTTAATCTCTTTTCTTTCAGTAACTGACTATTTCGATTCACTTAGACGGGGCACAGTGGAACATCAAGAGTAATACCAGCTTGGATTTGACCCCAACCAATAAGACGCCAGTGCTTCTCGATTCTTCGGCTTAGAGCAATTTTTTCGCCTTTGCTGGTACACACTGGGGACGTCAATTGCAGTTTCGCAAATACATTTTTAACAGCTACAACGCGAGCCCCAGTTGACATAGACCCTATATTTAACATAAGGATTTCTCCCTTTGCCAACTTTGAAACTTTACCCTGCCTTTCTGTGTCCTTTGTCCTCACACCCAAAAGACGACGGAGCAAAAAGAAATTCACCTGCATTGGTAACGGTAGATTCAATGAACGATATGTGAGCACATGGCCTTAGAAAATTAAATGGATCTAACAAGTGAGCCTACTTAGCTATAATAGCAACAGCATACCAGTGTAGTCCCACAAAGTGGGGTCTGGGTAGGGCCTACCTAACTATAAATTAACTCAAAAACAATAAATTAAGAAAAGGAAATGGCAATTCTTTACAACAGATAACAGAGTACAAAACTTGTGTAACATTTTCATTACCTAAAAAACAGTTAATAGGAGATATCTACCAGTCACATTTTAACTGTCCTATTCTGGATTGTTCTGAAGAAGTCATTTACCTCAAGTTCGACGAAAACTTCAGGAAGTGATCCAACCTCCCCGAGAACTTGTCCCACCAATCGATCAGCACGTGTCAGTGTTGGATCCATGGTTGTTCCAACTCCAATAAGGCCTCCAGGCACGGCAAATTGTAGTTCATTTTGCTCGGCAAACAGTGACACAATTCTTGAATATATGGGGGTACATTTAATGTTGCCACTTTCATCCTTGACAACAATACCTGGACGAACCTCAATCAACTGATTTACCTTCAGCACACCCTGCACAAAGAATTGAACTGCTGACACCAAGTATGTAACTGCTGCTATGAGATTTTCTTAAATGTCCAGGTAAGAATAAGCACCCCACTACGGTAAATGATAAAAACAAGAATCTGTCAGGTCAATCACAAAGCTCTATGACCGCAGAGATTTTGTGAGCATAGCATATTCGCTAGTTTAAAGGGAATAAGAAACATACCTTTAAAATACTGCCACCAGCAACGCCACCTCTGATCTCATCAACTTCAAAACCAGGTTTGTTAACGTCAAATGACCGAATAACGATCATATTTGGTGGTGAAGTGAAATCCCTCACAGGAATTGGAATTCGTTTCACAATATATTCACAAACAACATCAATGTTATACTTCAATTGAGCAGAGATTGGTACAACTGGGGCACCATCTGCTACAGTTCCCTGAACATGGTGTTGAAGTACAGTATCATTTTATAGCTTCGTGGATCAAGCACAAAAAGAGTGCAAGGCTAACCGATACCGTATACCACTAACCTGAATAAATTTCTGAATAGCTTCATGCTGATTGATGGCAACATTTTCCTGAACAAGATCAACCTTATTTTGAAGAATTATTATATGTTGGAGTCTCATAATTTCGACTGCAGCTAAATGTTCAGAAGTCTGAGGTTGGGGACAGCTCTCATTGGCAGCAATTAGAAGTAATGCTCCATCCATAATGGCTGCTCCATTAAGCATGGTAGCCATCAGAATATCATGACCCTGCAGCAAAAGTCACAGAATAAACACTCTCGTTCCAAAAAAATCAATGGCGTATAGACTATTTTATCATACAACAAACCTAAAGAGCTAACGAAATACCAAACGTAGGGGAAAATTTTATGCCTGGATAATACCAATCAACAACTTCCTTACCAAAAAAAAAAAAAAACAGAAATGTATGTTTGCAAACTACCCGTGAGAAAGACAGAAAGAGAATTACAGACGAAAAAGATGCAATATAAACAGGCATGCAGAATAGATGCTCAGCCATCTTCACCGTAATTATGCGGAAGCATTCAATGGTAATTTAAAACGGAAAAGTTTGAAGAAAACAAAAGGCAGCCAATGGTAATTTTATTTTATTTATGTTTTTGAAACTGTTAGCTTTGTATTCCTCAGCATTAAGGGTATGCCACCTCCAAAAACATGACTACAAAAGAACTAAACAATAAGAAACAAGTACTTACAGTTCTCCTAGGAAATCTACTATCTTTACTTCATCATCTACAATTTGTTCTTTACACCAAAAACGATAAGAGTTACAATACAATTCCATTTAATTTAAGCAGGCCAATGGTAATTTAAAACATAAAAATAGATTCCTCTTCTATGAAAAAGTACCTTTTACATAATGATATAAATGCCATTCGCTTGCACCCTTACACCTAAAGAGTACAGTATCTAAAAATAGACGAGTGAGGATAAACTGACAAACCACACAGGCTCATATATTGGAAAGCAAAACCATCAAATAGATGCAGAAGTTTTCAGTCAACGGAACAATATGATAAGCACCTAAAACTTGAAGGGTCCAAAATGTTTTAGCTATAGTTAAGAAGATATACTATGGTATATTCCCACTTGTTTACAACAAAGGTTAGTCGCCTTATTAACTCCAAAATGCAAACAAGATTACACCGTAGATTGACATATGAAATACTTACAGGACAATCAACAAAGGACACGTGTCTCAGCAGTTTCATCTTGCAGCTCTCAAAACCAGGGACATCACACATGGGACTGTCTTCTTTTCCACTTCCATATGCCCTGAAAGGATTTTTGTTTAACTTACAATAAATCAAATGAAGCAAAAGTACACTTTTCTCTAAATTTCAAGAGCTTACTTATAGCACATGGGTCTAGGGCAGCGCTCTTCTTCACATTTGTAAATCTTCGCATTAGCATATCCAAGCTTGATGGTAATGTTACGCTCTAGCTCATTCTTAAAACGAACAGTCTGCAGATTTTAGGGGAATAATTAATGGTTACTTTCAAGGATAATAGTGTAAAGCCACTCAAAGCAACATCTTCTCAGCTTTTCAATTATTGTGAAATATTGTTCTTATTGTAAGTACTAATGTTAGCTCTAGGCTTCCTACAATACATGCATAGACACAGTAATATACCAATATTAAGAAAGCAGCCTGCACAAGGAAAATTCAGTAGAAACAAAGACTTGTTGGAATCATGTGTGAGTTTTTAAGACTCAAAAGAGAGAGAGAGAGAGGCTCTCCATTCTCTCTAGAACCCAGTCACCAGACAACCACCCATCAGCCTTTTATCTTTTGGCTGACACTTTGGGTGCAATATTGATTAGTCCATTCCATTTCCATTAGGGATGGTGTACTAGAGAGGTGTGTAAGGAAACTCTCCAAAAAGAAGACGGCAATATCTCTCTTTACATAGTAGACTGATTCTCATAACAGAGTTCTGGACTCATTGCCTACATACACCATGTCTCTGTTTCTAATGATGGGTTCCGTAATCAAAAGAATTGACAAACTATGCAGAGATCACTTAAAGGTAACAATGAGATTAGTCAAATGAAACACGAATACAAGAAACAGGAAGGTTTGGGGATTCGAGATTTGAAGTGCCACAACAAGGGTCAAGACCTAGGTAGAACCTAAAACATCTAGAATAGTAACAGTATCCTCTATGTAGAACTGATTGCACAAAAAACAAAACAAAAAAAGGCAAATACAATTCAAAACTTGATCTTTTGCAGCAAGTTGCCACTGGCCTACTGCCCTCAAAACATCTGAAATTCTTTTCTTTCCAGATTGTCCACCATATGCATGTATGGGACAGTTCTCCATCTATCTTTGTCCCTTGTTTGAGCTCTTGCTTCAATCCAACATAAAAGAACTTCAAATATCTAAGAATGCCTCTTAGATCAATAAAGACCTTCCATAGCTGATTTGTTATATTGCAATGTAGGAATAGATGGCTAACTATCTCTGCTTCTTCTCAACATAAGTATCACCTTGACCAAAGTGAAATTCTTTCTTGACGAGATTGTCATGAGTCAAAACAGCCTCCTTTGTTTAGTAACCAACAGACTACTCTATGGGAACCTTAAATTTCTTCATATATGCTTTCATAGCCAATTAGCAATTTGGTGGTTAGATAGATTCATCATTTTTTTATTTATTTTTTTGATAACCGAAAAATCCGCTTGTGACCCGCCCTTTGGACCAATCATAGCCTTCCAAACTCGGTAGATAATGGGCCCCCCCTCTACCCTTCTCCACTTAAATACCGGGCTTCGCTTAGCATGGTGTGGGGCTTGAACTTGTGACCTAAGCCACAAATCCTCCACCTTTTGCCACTCAAGCTAGACCTTGCCACCCCACTTGTTACTTTCATTCTGTAGTCCTTTAAATTATTCCAACTGCTTGCAAAAATCAGCCACTCTAGTCACCTCCCAATCATTTAGCATTCTACTAAATACTATAGCCAATCTTGAGGAGTCACTTCTGGTACTGTCTTCTGCTGATGTTGCACTAGACAGAAGATATCAGGGAAAAGAGCCTCAAAAAACTCATCCCCTAGCCAATTATCTCCAAAATAGTATATCATGTCCATTGAATACTTCAATTGATGTTTGGTTCTTCATATCAGACCAGAGAGTCCTCATGGATCTCCATAAACTGACCCCATAGACTGCATTAACTTCCTTTGACATCTACTTGTCTTCCTCTCAACATTTTGCTTTAATCACACTCATAATATTTGAGTTTCTTGAGAATACATCATTTACCATTTTATCTTAGAGTGTCTTGTTTTGCAACTTCAGATTCCAAATTCCTAGTCCACCATGAGGTTTACCACCTATCAGGGATTTTCGTTTGACCAAATGAAAAGCTCTTTTCTCTTTGTTTCCTTGCCATAAAGAGGATCTTCTGCGTCTGTCAATCCTTTGAGCGATCCCTACTGGAATGGGAAATAAGATATGTTGGTACTTGGTAGGGAGTCTAGGACTGAGTTGATGAGGAAGTCTTCCTCCCATAGATAAATATTAATATTTTCATCTAGACGACTTGTTTCACACTTCTCACCAACATTGTTCCATATAGCCTTGGACTAGGATTTTGCACCCAATGGCGCGCCCAAATAAACAGTAGGTAAATTACCTATTTGTAACACCTCGGGTGTTTACGATTATCCTTTATCTCGCATAGAAGGCTTACGAGCCCAAGTTTGAGAATTTTATTGTAACATCGCTTGTGTTCAAAAATATTAGTTTTAAATTAAAATTTGATAAGAATACATTTTTAGTTTCTTCCTAAAATGCCCTAAAAATTATTTAGTTACGATATAGTCGTGTATGTATTATTTTTATAAGAGTTTTATAAATTAGTAACATTTTAACGGAGATAGTAAGTCTTGTTATGTCAATAAATTATTATTATTTGTGGTAGGCTTTGTTCAAAATAATTTTCTATTAATAATGATATATTTGAAAATTTATATATATTTTATCACGAACCTACGCAATACCCGAGCATATACATAATGGGATAAAAGAAATCTTAATGTGCCACTCCACTTCCATGTGGAAGTGGAGAGAGAGTACAGCGAAATTAAATGTGAAGGTGGTGGCATATATCATTTTTAACTAGGCATTTTATAATATGATTATACAAATAAATGTGGACTTAAATTACTGTCGGTCATGTGACCTTTTGCAGCATATGAAAGCTATATATACATATTCACTTCAAAAGTCCCCCCCATTATTTTCATTATTCATATAGAACATATACAAATTTTCTTCAATATATATATATTTCTCTTTCCATATATATATATATATATGCATGCGGGGAGGAGAATTTTTAGTGGAAAAATATTTTTTTTGACTCTTTATCTGATAATTGAAAGAAAATCGAGTAATACATCAAGTTATTCAAGCCTGTATTTAAGGTATGTTAAGGCAAAATCCTTCTTTTTCATATTGCACGAATCTTGAACATTACAAATTGTCGAATGAGTCATTTCTTTTTTTACTATTTTGTTGCTAGGAAGACCCTCTATGAAGGGCATTGGGATGTCAGCTAATTGTATTTTGCATCTTTATCGTATAATTATCACCCTTATATTATTGTGAAGTCAGTTTGACAGTTAAGTTTGGCAGATATGTTGGAAAGTTATTATGTTGTATCCAAGGGAGTTGTTAAGCAATTCTTTCTTGTTAGAAGCATTTACGAAAATGTTATTTGAAAACAATACTAATACTAAATCTTTTACTCTATTCTTTTGGTTATATACTTGTCAAGAAATCTTGTTTCTAAAAAGGACCATACGACTACCAAATTAGAGTGGTTTACAAGTCAAGTCAAGCCTGTCAGTCTTCTTTTGAGTTCCTAAAGGACTAATTTTTTAAAGTTAAAAGTCAAGTCAAGGGCTTTAAGTCTATTATGAGTTTTGTAAGCCTAAATGGACATAGGAAAGTTAAATAAATTCATGAGGAGATTCTTTCAGCACCTTAAGATCCTTATGAACATCTTCAGGTTTAAGTTACCTTTCTAAAGTCGAGTTAAGTATTTATGTTTATTCTAAAAGTATATGAGGTTCTGCAAGACATTTGTATCTTATACAAAAGTGATTACAAGATTATGAGAATAAGAGTACAGAAGAGCCAAGATTGGCTAAGTTCTTGTTATGGCCTACTATGTGCATAAAAAGTTTATAACCTATCACATGGTATGTTATGCATTTACTTCGAGCTATAATCGAAGAGAAGGGGGCCTATTTGTCCAAAAGACTATGTATACTGTACAAATGACCACAAGTTGGCAAATATGATGTCGGTTAGCTACCGGAAGGCACCACCATTGCTAGCATTTGGTTGGGTATGTCATGCATTTGCATCTATATATATACACGATTACACGAGCATATCATGCATACTTAATTACTATAAGGTCAGATGTTGGCCATGGAGGCTATCAGAGTTTCAGTTTAAGGTGGTATCTCTATTATCCTTTTTAGAGCAGCTATTTATAATTCTACTTTCTGCCTTTCACACCAGTACATTTTCATTCGTACTGATGTCCCATTACTTGGGGACACTGCATTTGTGCTGCAGGTTCAGACAAATGTCTTGATCAGCCTTTGCAATGGGGGTGTTGTCTCAGCTGAGGATTGTAAGCTCCATTCTTCTTGGAGTTGTTTGTATATCTATAGGTTTTACATACTTGAGTTTTGTATGTAATTGTAAGAATCTTTGGAGCATATTCCCAACCCGTTGAGTTATAGAATTCTTAGAGACTTGTGGACATACTTTGTTTGGTCTTCTAAGGTTCCATTTATATTCTTGTTGGCTTATTGTATATATGATTTCTGTTGCAGCCTTGTCGGCTTGATAGTTCTTTATCACTTATGTTGGCCTTGCCAGCCCTTTCATAATGCCATTGATATTGTTGTGACCTTGTCGGTCAAGATATTGTTGTGACTTTGTCGGTCAAGATATTCTTTATTAGTTATTGTTTCAACAGTTGATTGTGATTGACCTTGTTGACCCTCGATGTTCCCTTTCCATTATGTTTCAGTGGCTTGCTCGGTTAAATAAGGTATCGGGTGTCTATTGCGCCTCCCCAAGTTTGGGGCATGACACTATTGTTCCTCCCATAAGCATGCAAATGCCCCATGTCATTTACTTCATTGATAGAGATACGATGGCTCTTCCTCTAATTGATGTGCACACATGATCTAAAATGTCTTCAAATAGGACCAGAATAACTCTTAGGAACCTCAGTTGTTCTTCTTTTGTATCACAACAAATTAAAGAGTCATCAACATATTGGAGATGCGTAACCTCCCAGCAGCTACAGCCATTCTTGGCCACCCTAAAACCCTTGATCTATCCATTTAATTTTCTTGTCTTAACCATGTAGTTGAGCCCTTCCATAGCTAATATGAACAAAAAGGGAGACAGAGGACCTCCAGCCTAAAACCTCTATGAGCAAGGAAAAATCCTTCAGGAGATCCATTTATGGTAGTGGAGAACCTGACAGTAGAAATGCAATGTTTTGTCCAGCTAATCCATTTCTACTGAAACCCTATCCATTGCCATATTTTCGGAAGGAAACTCTAATAACACGGTCATATGCCTTTTCAATATCTAATTTACATAAATTTTCTGGTTTCTTTTGCTTGAAACTAGAGTTCACAGCTTCATTAGTTATCAAACAACATCCATTACTTGTCTCCTTTTGGTAAAAGCCATTATTGTGAGTCCATCATCTTAGCCATCACTCTCTTTAGTCTTTCCATCAACACCTTTGAAATCACCTAGTATATACTACCAATCAAACTAACAGGCGTAAAATCTCTCAATTCCTTTGCTCTTTGTCTTCTTCGGAATGAGTGCTACAAATGGATTTGGAGGTTCAATTGTGAAGAATTTTACTGTCTCTAAGTTTGGCATGTTGAACCATTGAGTCACAAAACCTACTCTCCCTCCTCTCTGGTTGAGTTTTTAAAAGCATATTACAAACTTCTGGGAAGTATTCTTGGTAAATTCACAGCTAGCAATTGGCAATGGGCAAAATTAAATTCTTCCATGACTCGTTGCTTGGCCATCCATCCCTAAAGAATCTTTTCCCAGAGTTATTTATCTACTCTTCTAATCAATTGGCTGCTATAGCTAAATATTGAAAACTTGGCATTTTCCTCCATTTGTTGCAAATGCTTAACTTACTACCTCAACCCAAACAATATCCAAACTAATTTCCGTGGAAAGGCTCCTCAAAGACATTCACAGTGAAGAACTTCTATTCTTTGCTCGCTAACCTGATCACCAACCCACAATGGCCCTGAAAATCCATTTGGAAGAAGTAATATGAGAAAACCCCGTGCAATAGTTTCTTTGGCTCTATCCATTGCTTCATAAATGAGAAACTATTGCACGGGGTTTTAGTGGAGTTAAGAAGCAATATGAGAAAATGTTTGAAATTATTGATGCAAGGTGGTCAGACCAACTCCATCGGCCTTTGCATGCTGCAGGCCATGTTTTGAACCCAGGATTGTATTATAAAGCTCAAGAAGAGGGAACTTTACTACAGACTTTGTGGAATGAGTATTATGCATGTGTTGAGAAGATGATCCTGATACAGCAATACAAGATTTACTAGTCGCTAAGCTTCCTAGGTACAAAATGGCGGATGGACTATTTGGTTGTGGTCCGGCTAAAAGAGCTAGAGACACAAGGTCACCGGGTAAGTGAGTTGATTTAGCTCTTACTTAAATTATTTGACTTATTTATACTCATTAACCTTTAAATTTATTTTATTATAGTTGAATGGTGGTCACTACTTGGTAGTGAAACACCAAACTTGCAAAAGTTTGCCATGAAAGTATTAAGCCTAACTTGTAGCTCATCCGGATGTGAGCGAAATTGGAGTGTGTTTGAACACTCAAGTAAAAAAAATTATATCCTGATGTCCATATTATATTATTATCAATATCTATTAGTTAATATCTATAACTTATGCGCAGATTCATTCCAAAAAGAGGAATAGGCTTGCACTATTGCGTCTCAATGATCTAGTGTACATTAAGTACAATAGAACATTGAAACGTCATTATGATGCTCGTGATCTCATTGATCTAATTTGCTTGGATAACATTGATGATTCAAATGAATGGTTAGTTGGATGCCCCGAAGATCAAGAAGATGAACTAGTATATGAGGATGTGATCTTACTTGGGGTAGTGTTGCTATGGCAATTGGAGCTGATGAGAGTATCTATCATCTTAGGGGACTTTCTTCAAGATCAAGAGCACTTGACAAGGGTAAAGGAGTAGAAATTACATCTACAAGTTCAACTTCAAGTAGGACTCGGACACTAATTGATGAAGAATACGAGAAGGAAGAAGATGAGGAGCAATATAATGATGTAGAGGATGTTAATCTTCAAAAGTTGGACAGTTTTGAAGAAGAATAGACTTTTAGAGTTCTAGTATTGTCTTTTGAATTATTGAGTCTTTAAAGTTCTAGACTTTTAGTATCTACTATTAGTTTTTGAATTGAAATATTTGCTAATATATGTTATTGCTATTGAGATTTTGGATATTTATATATGCAATTAAATATTTTTAATTTTTGGTATTAATTGGCGCCTCGATTCAAAAAGGTGAGCGCCTCGCCCGTGACGAGGCAGGCCTTTGTCGCCTCTCGCCGTCCAAAACACTGGGGAAGAACATGGCACCACACAAGGTTAAATGATTAGTTAGTTCGAATAAAGCTTGCCTTTCCCTAAACAAGCTCTAGAGAAAGGTTTTCAATTGTGTAACAAATGTAGCCTTCGCAAAAAAGAAGGAAGGTAACAATCATTTATTTCTTCACTGCAAGTTCAATGCCTAGCTATAGACCCTCTTATTCCACATCACATGCCTTAAGTGGTGCATTTCTGGCTCCACCCTTCAGCTCCTTCAAGGATAGCATAGAGAGGGTTTACATAACTAGCCCCCTTTGGGACACCATCCCACTTGCTATTTGGTGGGTCATTTGGAAGGAAAGGAACTATAGGTTTCTGAGAAGGAAGAAGATTTTGCACCTATTATGAAGAGCAATTATATATTCTTGCTTAGGCGTTGGTGCAACACGACTCTATTAGATGTATATGATGGTTTGTCCATTGTTGGCTTTATTAACTCTTACATGACTTGTAATGGCGGCATATTTTTTTTTTGGAACTCTTTGGGGTGATGCTACTTCTATAAATAAATCACCATGACAAAGCAATCATTGAGAGCTACCTAATTACAAACAAATGAATATCATCAAAGACCTCAAAGTTGTTAGGCTAGCGAAATTTCTAATATAGGCTCCATCTCATGTAGCAACTTAACCCATATGGTATACTTCGTCATGCTATCTAAGGGAAATACTGCAATGAGTTTATTTTTGCTCACCATAAGAGAACAAAAAGAAAATGAGAAACCCTCAAAAAGAAGCTTCTTTCAAAAAATTAACAACAACGCAATTGTAGAAATGAAACACTAATAGTTGGCAGTCAACGTATGGTTATATTCATAATGGATTATCTACAATAAAGGTGCAATACGAAACTGTGGTGATATTTTAGTAAGATCAACGTATGCTTTGTAACCAGGTAAGAAAAAGTAGATTAAAAGAGGCACTGACATCCAACAAGAATCTTATGAACTAAAAGAACAAACCTTGTACACCTCAACTAAATGCCATTATAAGTCGGAAAATAACAATGTACCTGTACACCAGATATAGCTTTTACAACTGTTGACTTTCCGTGAGCCACATGGCCAATGGTACCTGGCAAATGAAATTAAATTCAGCACCATCTCCAGTAACGTGTAAAAGTGCTTGTCCAGAAAAAGGAAGTAAGAGAGACAAAAATCAGAATATTTTACTCCAATACACAGAATACAGAAGAACAAAGCAGCTAAAGGTTAAACAGACAGTTTACCAATATTGATCGTAGCCTGACGAGAAATCACTTCAGGAGAAAGTGGATGCAGCTGTGTTACATCCAACTTACTCAGGTCCTGCTCCATCAGTCCTTTTCGAGACATTTTGGCTGTTCTTCGATAATTCAGAGGTCAGCAATTCGTGAGTCTGTAATTCAGACAGAAGATAGAGAACGTCATCAACAAAATTGCAGGTGACTTACAAGAGAAAACCAAGCCGTCTAGTAACAAACACAAGGTATAGAATCACAAATAAAAGAACTTCATTAAGAATAATTGTTTTGCTAGACTGAGAAGAATATCATTCCATTCTTATTCCTTATTTTAATCACTTACAGAAGGAGTGTGGGGTTCTGGCATTCGGGATTTGGCAATACACAAAAAAAAACTACTGATGAAGTGGCATTGGAGGTACAAGAATGAAGAGGAAGCTTTATGGAGAAAGATCATCGAAGCAAAGCATGGAGGAGAAGATACTGGTGTACTAGTATCAGTTCTTCTTCCCGTG
Organism: Solanum commersonii; assembly: GCA_029007595.1. Classification (NCBI taxonomy): domain Eukaryota; kingdom Viridiplantae; phylum Streptophyta; class Magnoliopsida; order Solanales; family Solanaceae; genus Solanum; species Solanum commersonii. The sequence continues at coordinate 2,598,880 of JAJTWQ010000087.1, forward strand.
GTATGGGACCATAGAAATACATTAGTAGGCAATATGAATTCAGTAGCACACCACAATTCATATCAGAATAAGAAATAGAAAACAAACATTATTCCGGGTGGATAAATGGGCTGGAAATAATAGCTTGAAGGAGGATTACCCTGTCCTATTTCAAAATTGCAAGTAATACAGAGGCTACTTCCGTCAGATGAGAGAAGGCCACTCCTGGAATGTTCATTTCAGAAGGAATTGCAAGGATTTGGAGATAAATAGCATGCGGGAATTTCTGAGAAAATTGGTTGCACTCAGATTCAGATGTATGAAAATGGCAGACTGTATTGGGGGGAAGGAGACGGGACAATTCACAGTAAAGGAATGTTATGAGAGTATATCTATATGTAAAATGTGATTGAAAAATGGCCCTGAAGCTGAAACCAAGATCCATACAAAAAAATAGCATGCCTTAGTTGGATAACTATCAGGGAAGCTTCTCACACTCAAGACAGTACAGAAGAACTGGTATTGCATTGTGCAGTAGATATTTTATATATACAACAGAAAGTGTACACCACTTATTTTGCACTATCCAGTAATAAAGTGTGTATGGATTATGTTCTTGTTTGGAGTCGCTTGGGCAATGTCCTGCAACCTTAAAGAGGCTATGAGGGCTGTAGCTAATGGTTCATGCCTGCATAATTAGGACCATTTGTAAGCAGACAAAATAGTGTTGCACTGATGGGAATTGGGATCTCAACTCCCTACTACATTTTTGAAAGATAGATGATTGCCTACTCTTTTCGCTTGGTTATTAACTGAATAGTGTAGATAACTCTCATATATCTTTGGATCTTCTAAGCTCCTTAAATTTTAGTTGGAGATATGTGATTTTGTACAAGAGCTAACTCAAATCAAACCTACTTACCTGATCCAAAAAACTATATATATAGCAGAAACTTGTTGCAAAAGTAGTAGATGATAGAACCTTACTGACTAAACAGTAATCAAACGAACACATTCCAATTGGAGAGGAATTAATAATAATTTCCAATATATTAAATCAGTAATACGAGGTATTTTAAGAGTTGATGGAGCTTGTTATAAATTTGCTAAACATGCCCAATTGATAGAAGACCGCATGGCAGTGCAACAAACATAAATGCCAGAAACTACATTGTTGCAACATATATTAGGGAAATTTCTTTTTTCTTTCAGTCCAACTAAGAGAACAAAAAAGCCTCTCAAAATGAAAATTAATTAAAGATACTAGAAAATTCCCCCTTCCTACATTTACTCTCTCATTTTGTTTGTGCCTCCACTCGGAATAGAATTAGTCAATAGGCGCAAGCAAGCATCACAAATCACAAAGATAAGCCCCTACTTGCCAGCATGGTGGATAAGGGTCCTTTCCATCATCCGATGCAATATTTCAAACAAAGCACAAGCTATATGCAATTGTGAACACAAAACTGTATGTTTGAAACAGAAATGCAATATCGTCACAAGATCAAAGCATGGACTACCATTGATGATTCATCTATTAGAGCTTTTTTGCTTCCTAATTCACATCCGGGAAAAAATGGTGGAAATCCGTATGCCTTCCAATTAGCATAGACAGCCAGAACAAAGAACTGACGAACAAACTTAACAGACTTCTATAAGCGAGAGAGCATAACTTCAGATTAAAACACTCACAAAACCCTAATCGCAAAAATATCATCGCCAAATACTTTATCGTTACACAAAATAATTCCATTAGAGTTCCGTAATCAAATGAATACTAGAATACATTTATAACAGCAAATATAAGCAAACGACTAAGAAAAATCACAGTGAAATTAAGACAACAAAATAAAAATCGATTGGAAAATAAAAGCATTGTAGGAGACGACAAGCTCAGCGGCAACGCCGTCGAAGGAGGAAGGACGGTGGACTCACCGGAGTAGAGTGGAAACGGTGCGGGACAGCCGTCGGAGTGCAAATGAGAGAGAATGCGTGAGGTGTAATTTTGGCTGATAATATTTACTTTGATACCACCAATTTCTTACAAATTAAATTACAAAAAGATCCATTACTTTCAAATATTTTCATAGTTTTACTACCTTGATTATCAGACTCAACACTGAAAAACCAAATAATATCAAATGACTCTTTCTTCTTTTTTTTTCAAATGACTTGGGCGAACTTTTACTTTGAGAGAAGGGTGTGTTATGGACTTTTGCTTATTTGGTAAAATTGTATTGAGTTATTTTTGGATTTTAGGGTATGTTTGATCATGTGAGATGGAATTGTGATACGAAATTATATGAGATAAAGTTGAAGTTTCGTTGAAAAGATGTAACTTGAATTTTTAAGTTATACTAGTATACGTGTCTGCACTATGCACGAATAATATTAAAGAAAATAACTACATTATATTTATGCTCGAATATATAGTATACACTTGTCTACATGAAAAAAATCATTTAAAAATTTGATGTCTAGTTTTCTTCTTAAAAAAGCAGGCTTCAAACACATTATTGAATCTGATCAATATGTAATTGTAAAAAAGGGTATTTTTGTGGGGAAAAGGTATGATTGTGATGAGATGTTCAAACTAAATGAAATGAATAAACTTTATGTTGGTGTATATGCATTTTATTATTAAAATAAAATATTAAGTGCATATGTTAATGGGTATAGATTGTGGTAAAAGATGATGTTCTTGTAACTCTCATGGTCATTAAATTATTGCAACTCATATGACCATGAGTTTCTTATAACTTATGTAACATCTATTACATTTATCTACCCAGATTACTACCCCTCATTTTATCCATTGATTACACGAGACTTCTTCAATTATAAATAAATGGTGTATCTTCCTTTGTGTTAGGATGAGATGAAATATGTGAAGTGTGGAAAAATATTATAGTATGAAGTAGTGAAAGAGAGAATTTAGACAAAGAAAATATTTTAAGTCTTCAACTATATTCACTATATAAAAGAGGGTATATGTTGAAGGAAGACGTTCTAATGTGGAGCTTCGGATCCTTCTACTAATCTGGAGTTGTACAATATTGTTGGGTTGTTGTATCCTGGAGGGAGACAAATCAAGAGATATATTGTTGGATCGGTGTAAATTATACCGCAATGGCCTTGAATCTCCTTTAAGACAACAAGATATCCATGTCTCATCCTAAAGATTTGTTTATTCATTTTTGATAATTTTGTTTCAACGATAATTTATTATATTTATGGTATATTGCAATAATACTTTATTTCAGGGAAACGAAGAAATGGAAGTTGGAAGTAATTCTATTTTAATTTGAGTGAGATTGATCATTTACTGAAAGAGTATGTATAGGGAATGTTGTTGAAAGACTGTGACTGAATCATTTAAGATGCTTAATTGTTAGTTCAGCTTCCTAGATGTAATTAACTTTAGACATGTATTGATGTCATAATGCCATCCAATATAGAAGAGTATTAGTTAAAAAAATTAAAGAAATGATTTAATCAATTTGAATGAATTGTCCACCAAATCTGGTTGATCCAAACTCAGGGGTGGCTCTATGCTTCGTAAAATAAGGGTTAAATTTGGGGCCCAATTTTTTATTAAGAATAAATTAGGAAAAATTATCGAAGTATACACTATTAGTTACGGTATTCTCAATATTTTTCTACCATTTTAAAATAATACGAAAATCCCTTCTTTTCACTCAAAACCCAACTGCCGGATACACTATTTCATTCCACTCCTAACTCACGTTTTTAACTCCTATATTTACTCCTTCAATTTCTCCCTCTTTTCACTCACATAATCAAATCAGTTACCACATTAATCAAAATTTGAATTTCAAGAGGTTTCTCTCTCCATTCAACTAATTTCAGATCTGTAGGTACTTTCATCTTCTTCAGTTTTCTTCGTTTTTTCTTGTTTCATCATTTTGTCTAATACATATGGATGCTCCTTCATTTAGCATTGGGATTACCCAAATAGTTACACCTAATACTAATCGAATCTTTGATTTTGATAATCCCAAATGGACAAAAAACAGATCTAAAAAGTTGCAGGATCCTTTAACAATGGTAAATCAAAGTTCAGAGAAGGCAAAAGCGAAAAAGGATGTACATGCATCAACTTGCATCATCAAAAGCAAAGGTTGAAAAAAAAAAAAAGGTAGAAAGGTTGCCCCTGCCATATCTCGACCTACACTATCCAATGTATGTATTTTGAATCATGTATTTTAGTATTTATTTATTTTATTTTAAATTTATGTCTTCCCTTGTTGAACTATTGGATCCACAACATTCGTTGAGGTGGAATTTGTTCAAGATATTATGCAACAAGAAAGCGACAATTTGTAACTATTGAATCAATTTTCTTTACTTACACATTTGATCTGTTTTTATAATGTATCTTCTTCTTTTTTGTAGTGACTGTGGAATGTTTTTTCCTGTTTTTGTTGAATTTCTGAGCGATGAAATCAACATCCCATCTAATGATTTTCGAAGTGATTATCTTCGCACAAGATATGCAACATTGTTATGAAAGTATGGTCACAACAAGGCCGAGACGAAATATGTTAGCGAGAATGATGATCCTACAAGGTCGAAGAGTGACTACACTCCACCAATAGAAGATGATCCTGTTAATGTAGAATAGATTTTTATGTATCGATTCACCGATAGTTGTTGATGATCTATTGTTTTTAAGATACATTAATTAGTGTTTTTGAGTATTTCTTCCCTTTTGAAGATACTACTTCTAAATGTGAAGAGTTTTTATGTTGAAAATTGTTTATTTCGCTTTTCATTTTGTTTTCAATATATTTAATACCTTGTTAAATTTTGTCTCTTATAAGTATAGTACACATCACTATAGTTGATACTATATTATTAGCAAATGCAAGATTTTCCAAAAAATTATTATGTATATGATGCACGATTACTTTCGATATAACAAACTTGTATGTATCACAACACCTGATACTATATTTTTATACTTGATACAAATCAGTTAATTTTTAATATATTTAGTACATTTTAACATTATGTCTCTTATAAATTTGGTACAAATGACTACACTTGATACTATATTATAAGCTGATACAAATTTGCCAAAAAATATATTATGGATATGATACACAATTATTATTTATCATGCTTTCAAAATCACAAATTGATGTGTCTCACAAAACCTGATACTACATATTTACAATTGTTACAATCCTCTTAATTTGTAATATATTTAGTACCTTTTAACATTATGTCTCTTATCTGATACACATCACAACTCTTATACGGTACATATCATAACATTTGATACTATATTATCCGATACAAAAAATTTCAAAGAATTAAGTATCAGATTCATTATGTTAAACAAATCATTGCAATGTAATAGTATTTTCAGTACTTATTAGCGGTTACTTATACATTAATTACTTAACCAATACAATGTATATTTTAAAAATAACTTTGTATCAAACACAAAACAATACACAATATGTATACCAGATTCACTTTATCATAAATTAACAATAAAAAAATATAGGCAGAACTAAAAAACATAACATTTCAATTTATCAAATCAGAAATTGTAAGCTAAAAGTACTTTTTAATGTAAACATTTGTAATAGTGGGAAAAAATGTTATAATTTGAGAATTATTAGATCTGAAAAAACAAAGTACTCCAAAAAAGTATTGATCAAGATTCTTTCGGGAAGAAAGTACAAGTTCTTCGATTGTGGCTTTCTTGTCCACATCGCCCATAACAGTTCGTGTTTGATGTTAGTCTTTCATCTGAATTTTCCTTCTTTTGTTCCCTTGATCTACTAGGCATTCTTTTGTATATTGATGGCAAGACAACTTATTCCAAAACACATTTCCAAAACTGAACAATCACTTTTGTTCGGCATTGATTCCATTGGAACTGCATAACACATGAATACATAGCTGCAATTGTATCAAATATATTTATAATTTAATGTTTATTGTATCATTCCAAAAAAAAAAATACACTTCAAGATACATTATTATAGCTCAGCTCAACGGATCATATATACTCTTAGTTTAGCATATATTTTATTGTCCCCATAGTTTACATGTTTTATATACATATACAAAAAATGATACAAAACACACATATGTACCACAATTATTAATTTCTATTCATTGATACATTAAAAGAACGAAGAAGTATTTCAAACGTATATGATACTTTGTAATTATCAAGCAATGATACACAAATCTAAACACCTTACACATACGATGCAACACCCAATACATAATATGCAACCTAATTATGAATATAATTTGCAAATAACAGTGTATCATGAATAATATAGTAACAAACAAATTCAAAAAAACAAAGAAAGTTATACGATCTGTGTATTACAATATTATTTGTTTACATACTCTTTGTTATCAGATCTTTTAACTCAGCTGCAATGGCGGAAATAAGGTTCACAAATGAAATATTTTCCCCAACCACTATCCCATCACTTCTGTATCACTTGTACCTAACGTCACTTTTCCATATTCCCGAATGCCTTAAGAATATCGAAATATTCATTATGAATCTTCACAAAATTTTGCTGTAAATTTTTTTGAATCAAGTTTCTGCAATTTTTTGGAAGAACAGGGAGACACAATTTGACAATTTGAAATTTTAATTTCCTAGTTATGTTACCTTTTTGTGAACGACTGATTGTTAGAAGAAAGAAACGTACGCTTGATTTGTGGGATTCAATGATATTTTCTGTTTTTAGTCTCTTATTTAGCGCAGTAAACTGATAACAAAAGTGTCTAAAGTAATGTATCTGTCCTCACAATTATGTATCCGAAGGTATAAAAAAGAAGGGATTTTTGTAATTAACGAAAGAGTAGGGATAGGATGTAATTTGTCTATTATACTATGTGGTTTGCATAATTTTTACAATAATTATGTGTTAAATTTTTTGTAGAAAAAATGGATTATTTATGATAAAAAGTATAATATTATAAAAAATATATTATTTTACCCACTTTAACATCTTTTGTACTTTGTTAAAAATAAGAATTAATAGTGAAAAGTGTTGATCAAAGTAAATTACAAATTCTTTTTTATTTGTTTTTAAATTTTAGTTTCAACTTTCAAGCATTTCAACAAGCATATTAAAATGGGGCATACCAAGTCATCAACTTTTTGAGATTCTATGGTTCTAACTCTTATCTTTATTTAATAGATGTCAACTTATTACTTATAAAATTATGTTAACAATTCATATAATAATTACCTCACTGAAATGATGTTTTTCAATGTTGAGCTGATCAAATCTTACCTAAAACTACTATATTAAATACTAATAATTTTCATCTAAATAGTGTAAGAACAATAAAATTTGAATAAATACATATACGAAGTTTGTTTATATTTTAGGCCTTGAATTGAAATTTTATTTTGAGCCCCCAATTACGTTGAGCCGCTCATGTCCAAACTTCATCTATGAATAACTACTTTTAGAAAACATCTCTAATAATAAGATCATATGAATGTTCCTAAAACCAACATTTGGGAAGGCTAATTAACAACACTATATAGAATTATATATAAAGTCTATGCTGCCTCTGCCTCACCCAACATATCACCAACTACTAGTACTCCCTCAAGATTTTTTTCCTATATATACACCTTTTATTGATGACAATCTCATCAAATCAAGTCAAAACATACACTTAATTTCCCTGTAATCAGTAATCCTCAAATTAAATTATTTTTTTAGTGGTTTCTGAATTTTTTCAATTCTCTTGTTTGAATTTTCGGCTCTGCTAATACCTTGTTATTTCACAGAAAATTTGTATGCAATTCAAATTGAAATAAAGTTTTTGAGTTTTGAGCTAAAATTATCCCTTATCTATAGATAGGAGTAGATTCATTTTGGTATTTCAAATATAACCTAAGCATTTTAATTCCTTAACTTTGCTAAAGTGAAGCACTTTTGGTCTCCCTAACATAACAATGTTAAAAACTAACGGCAATAAGAATTTTTCTAACGGTGCAAATTTCAACTAATTAACAATGCTATCTCTTTATTGACGCACATTTTATTTCTTCATGCCTTCTTTCATTCATAGTATTAATATAGTAGTAGAATATTTATTCAGACGACAATATTTTAGAAATTAGAACGCAACAATCTGTCCCACTCGAAAATAGTAACCATTTTTCCTTAGTAACAAAATGACCTGAAGGTGCGACAACACAACTTAGAAAAGCTTAAAGAATTTATCCAATGAGTTTTAGATTTTACAAGTCACATGGGTGTCACACGAGTTTAACACCATTACTTTTATGTTAAGAAGATCAAAAGTGCTCCACTTTAGCGAAGTCAGGATATTAAAAATGTTCAACTTATATTCGAATGACTAAAATGAACCTACGGGGCAATTTTAGCGCAAAACTCGAAAGTTGTTTAAGGCATAGTGAACTGCATAGAACACTGAAGAATTTTTCGACCAGCTTAGAGGTGCCTTATAGTAATATGTATTTACTAATTAACACATTGGACCATATTCACATACGCATGCTCAAGAAAAATAAAAAAAAAGGTCAAAATAAGCATGCTATTGAAGATTAGAGGAAATTGTAGTTATATAGCTATCTAGGGTGACCACCACCCAAAAAAATTGGAATCTAATATAGCAATGAACTGTACGCAAAGTTATATTTGATCAAATAGCTAATTCACTCAACACAGACAAAAACAACCAAATTGCCTCTTCTGACTTCAATTTACTTCATTCATACATAGATACATGCTAAAGAAATATTAGCCACTTTCACAACAAGTGGATTAGGATATTGAAATTTCAGCCATTAAACTTACCATTACTTTTCCTATAAATTGATCATAATACACACACCTAAATTCTCACAACAACAACTTAATTAATTAGCTATATCACACATAAGAAGTTGTCATGGCCTCATCAAAAATTTTCTTGATTTTCATTTTGGCTGCATTAATTGCAACCCCTGTTGCAGTAGCCCAATTAGGAGGACTTCTGGGTGGCCTTCTTGGCCCATTAAGTATAGATGGGGTTCTATTTTGTAGCCTTAACGGCAAAATTGATGTCCTAAATGGAGCCACCACCCCAATTTTCCCTAGTAAGTTCCTTATTTTGCAAGTACACACATGTAAGAATTAAGTCGTTAGTGTTGAAGTGTGTGACCATCTTAGCTTAACCCCTTCACATGTGGGCCTGATTCTTTTTCATGAAAATTATTTTAAATATCTTTAAGCATGCATGCTTTGATCCAAACAAATTTTAGTAACATATATATGGTTTAAATACTGCAGATGCATCGGTGCAATTGCGGTGTGGAGCAGGAAATGTAGTATCAAGTACAACAACAAATGGATCAGGAGCGTTTTCACTGGAGTTGAATCCTGTACAAAATATATTATCATTGTTGGCTAACTGCAACGTAGTAGTTACAACTCCGCTCTCAACATGTAACGCTAGCTTACCATCCGTTGGGTTTTTGCAGTCACCGTTGCAGCTTCTTGGGAAAACCATTGGTGGACTTCTTAGTAATGTCAATTTAGGTACTGGTGTTTTTCAACTTATTCCCCTACTCAATTAATTAGTTACCCAAAAATGGTACTGTGTTGTTTAATTAATTAATGTTTCCTAGTGATGCATCAGCTAGTTAATGTTGCTGCTGGTTGCATAAATAAGGATTAATGTTGTTTGTGTCCACTGTAATTGTTTGAATGTTTTGCTTTCTTGTTGGACTCTTTCTCATTTTACAAGTGCAGTTAAGTGTAATATTATATTGAAGAAATCTACTCGTATTGTTTGGGTTTTTATTTTCTTTATATCTTTTGAAATAGGATCCATACGAGAAAAATCACTTGTCATTTGTTGGTTATTAGTGGCATCCCAAAAACGTCCTGATCCAGATATCGCTACTTTTTCTTGTTTGTCCTTCTTCTTTTATGTAATAACGCTTTTCTTTCGTATTAATTTGTAAAACCTTTAATTTCCTACAAGTCATGGAGAAAGTGAAGCCTAAGGTACACTACACTTTGATGGTGAGGCAACTATACTCAAGGTCATTCACTATTGATAACAGTCCTAACATGAAAGTGTCTCATATATATTGTGCGGTTATAAAAAGCTTTACTGGATTTATGAATAAGTATTCTTTTTAATACCTAAATATTTGAAGAATTGTAAATATTTATGAATTGCAAATTTTTACAGTTTCAAGTTGTGAAAATAGCCTCTTGCAGAAATGTAAGACAGACCACAAATAAACTCTTGTGGTTCATTCCTTCCCTGAATTTCGCATATAGAGAAAGTTGTAATACACCAAACAACCCCTTTTAAGCATATACTTTTAGTCTTCAAATCCAAAAGCACCCATAATGAGGTTGACTGGTTGAGTATGTTCTCCCCTCTTGCGATTCATTAAATATCCAAGATGGAACACCATTCTTAGTAAAAGAAGCATTTCTAATTTCTCCATTTTTTATATTAAAAAAATTACATATTTTTCTATTTTTCTATCGCTCCTCGGCCAATGACATGATATATAAGTTTTTTGAAGAATTTTATTGATACATATGAAACTCATAATTTATGAACCTATAATTTTTAATGAATTTCTGACGATGGTTGAGATTAACATAAGAATTTACAATGATGACAAAAGTGTGAAACATAAAATAGATGATTAATACTTCAATATTTGCATTTTGCACCAAGAAAGTCATTCTACAAAATTTCACGCCCCGTGGAGACCAAAAATACTAGGCAAAAGTACTCATTACCTACCTGAACTTGAAGCTTTTTATACGGTGTACACCTAAACTGAATTCTGTTTTAATTACCCCCCCCCCCCCCCGAACTTGTTTATTCCTTCGTCGCGTACATCTTTATTGTCCACCTGACATAGAAATTGACAACACACTCTACTAGGCGCGTGAGGAAGTGATTTTTTGCCACATCATAACACTACAATGGTAAAAATAACCCGTAAAATCTCCATTTTTAAAAAATATTTGGCATATTTTAAACGAAAAATAGGGTAAAATGTAAATGAAACAAAGATTAACACTTACTTGGTAAGAATTTCAGACAAATTTGAAATTTAATCGACCAACTTCACATCTAGAAAAACTCAAATCCAGAAGGAGTTCCAAGAAATTAGCCCTTATTCAAAAATAACTTTTAAACAATGTATTTTAAATTTAGGCAAAAGTATTCATTACCCTCCTAAACTTGAAGATTTTTATTCGGTGTACACCTAAACTAAATTCCGTTTTAATTACCCCCCGAACTTATTTATTCCTCCATCGCGTACACCTTTATTGTCTACTTGGTGTAGAAATTGACAACACACTCTACTAGGCGCATGAGGAAGTGATATTTTGCCACATCATAAAGCTACAACGGTAAAAAAAACGTAAAATCTCCATTTTTCTTTAATATTTGGCATATTTTAAACGAAAAATAGGGCAAAATGTAAATGAAAAGTAAAGGAAACAAAGATTAACACTTACTTGGTAAGAATTTCAGACAAATTTGAAATTTAATCGATCAACTTCACGTCTAGAAAAACCCAAATCCAGAAGGAGTTCTGCGAAATCAGCCCTTATTCAAAAATAACTTTTAAACAATGAATTTTAAATTTAAGAAAAACTATCCAATAAATAAATATTATTCCCAACAATAAAAGTCTTGTGCTGGCATTTAATCTGAGTTCTCCGGTACTAAATATTAATTTCTTGAAGATTTTCGGGTTTAGTCCGGAAGTTTTAGTGAGAAGTTTAGTCCGAAAGTTTTAGGTGAGAGGGTTTAATATTTATTGTTTATCATATTAATTTATCTAGGTGGCTATTATTTATCCAGGTGGAAATCCACATCACCACTTTTGCCAGCTGTCGCGCGCGTGTAGTCACAATAGGAGCAGGTGGACAATAAAGGTGTATGCGACTGAGGAATAAATAAGTTCGGGGGTAATTAAAATGAAATTTAATTTAGATGTACACCGAATAAAAAGCTTCAAGTTCAGGGGGTAATGAGTACTTTGGCCAAAATATTATTATTAGTCAAAATAACATATTAATAAATCACCCAAACAATAATTAAAAATAGGATAAATAGAATTTTAGCCAAAGAAATGTCATATCACCTATGAATTCATATCCAACTTTATATAATACTCATTATATTTTATTTGGCTGATATTAGTATTTATATACTGATTATCCATATCATAGTATTTTTAATTTTTTTTTGATAAATATTAGCAAAAAAAGTCTATAAAAATTAAATAGCATTCTTGGAAAATAAATTGCAAAAGAAAATTATTTAGGAAAAAACTATTAGTAGAAATTAAATGAAAACATATTCCAAAAGGAAAAAAAAAAATCAAGAATATTATTTCAAATAAATTATGTGTTTCCTCGCTCAAAAGATATGTAATTTTATATTTATTAGTATAGTTTTTTCGTACCTTTTAAATTGAAGCAAAAAAAAAAGCCCAAAAAAATAAAATTAACTTTTCAAAGAAAAAAGGGCAAATAACAGAATGTTAACTATGGCTTGGTATAGCAAAGGAGCTTTCATGCTTGCGAAGTTCATTAATCTACACCACTTGTGCTTTATCTCGGTGAGACAACAACACTGCTTCAAACATATTATGTTATTGAGTTAAACACAAGCATTTTAAGAACTAAAACATAATAGACATAAGGGATCCAAAACAACCAAGTAGAAACATGTAAACCTGTTATTGACTAATACAAAATTTACAAAACACGTTTTTATAATAAAATTTATTATTTCTCTCGTGCTCTATTGCATCCAACAATTCCTGGCTGTAAGAGAAGCACATTGATCAATAAGCTTTTGAAGGAGGACTTAGGAAGATCATGGAGTGATAAGCAAGTGTGGCTGATTTGAGAATAAAATAGAACCTGTTAGGGTCTTTCAAGCTGAGAGGTTGCAACACATGGGGCACTGGGAGCTTCTTTGACACCTACAATACATGCATTCAAAATTATCAGGATATTCGCTATGAAATAAAGCTCTATGCTCATAAACTCAATGTTGGGTTTTAAAGGTGTAAACATGAAATGAAGGGTTGTGACTCTCCTGAAGAGTTGTGACTATGTCGAAGGGTTGTGACTTTTATGAAAGATTGTGTCATTTCTAAAGGGTTGTGACCGTTTGAAAGGTTATGCCTTTTCCAAAGTGTTGTGACCTTTCTGAAAGGTTGTCTTCTTTCCAAAGGGTTGTGGCCTTTACCATTTGTTGGCTATAAATAGAGATGTTTTCTCTCATTTTTCTGCATCGAATTCTTCCCTTCTTTTGCATACATTTCTTACAAAATAAAATCGATTGATCGTGTCTGTGTGTGATTCGTTGCTGTCATTTTGAGTTCGTTGAAATTATCAAAGTTTGAGGTACCGCTACTTCTTCAATTCAGATGATAATTGCGCTAGTTGCGAAATATGGCCTTCAAATTCATCAAAATGGATGTGAAAACATTTTTTTTTAAAATGGAAAATTGGAGGAAGAAATTTACTTGGAACAACCTAAGGACTTTGTGGTTCTGGCAAAGAAAAGGAAGTCTGTAAACTTGTTAAGTCACTCTGTGGAATATAAACAAGCGCCCAAATAATGACATGCGAAGTTTGACCAAACTATATTGGCAAATGAATTCAAGATTAATGAATGTGATAGATGTTTTTACATTAAAGACACTCTCAATCACAAGGTCATTATTTGTTTTTATGTTGATCATCAAAAAAAGGCATTTCTGACATAAATGCTACTAAGCATATGCTAGAAAGTAACTTCGATAGGAAAGACATTGAAGTTACTAATGTGATTGAAAATGTACTTGACAAGTTCAAGCATTTGAATTTCAATATTGCCAAGACTCCAATAAATGTGAGATTTGTACTTCAAAAGAATGAAGACAAAAGTGACTCACAATTGGATTGTACTAGAGTATTGAGAAGTATGATATATATTATGAAGTGTATGCGATCAGATATAGCATATGATATTAATAAACTAAGCTGGTTCATGAGCAATCTCAATCAAACTCATTGGATGACAATGAAAAGAGTTTTGGAGTATTTAAAACATACTTAAAAAACTATTGCTTTGCATAATAACTAATATTCAACATTATTGGAAGAATATAGTGATGCAAATTGAATCACCTGGTCAAATGAAGTAAAATCCACGAGTGGATATGTATTTACTCTTGGTGGAGGAGCAGTTTCTTGGAAATCTTCTAAACAGAGATGTATCGCTCGCTCTACTATGGAATCTGAGTTTATCACTCTAGATAAGGCCGGTAAAGAAGTTGAATGACTCCAAAATTTCTTGAAAGATTTTTGGCCCAAACCTTTTAGCTCCAGTATGCATACACTGTGAGAGTTAATTTGCAATAGGTAGGGCATAGAGAATGATGTATAACGGAAAGTCTTGTCATATATGACATAGACATAATATCGTTAGAAAACTACTCTCTAGTGGAATTATCATAATTGACTATGTAAAGTCAAAGGATAATGTGTCGGATCCACTTATAAAAGGCCTAACTAGAGAGGGAGTTGATAGATTATCAAAGGGAATAAGACTATGGCCGAGAACAAGTCATTGTGGCGGTAACTCTATATAGAAGACTGGAGATCCCAAGATCTAGGTTCAAGGAGATCAAACAAACTCATTGATGACGGTTCAACATTGTCAAAATATTTTTATGGTCCATTCTCATGATAAGACAATGTTCAGTAACAAGGATAAAGGCATTAGGACTTTTTAATGATTTCTAAATTTGATACATGGTATATCAAATGGTGTATCTACGGGATAACACATTTAGAAATCACCTATGTAAGTGTGAAATGTAAGTCGCTTCAAGGAGAATCCGGTAAGACCAGTTCTCTACGCATTTATAAACCAAGATGTGTTCATGGCTGAAATGAACAAAACAATGAGAACCAAAAACAGTTCAAGGGTTGATTGTGTGACTTATGTTGTCTAGGTATACACCAAAGCTCGATGGTTCAAAGATATCAAATCTACCGATTGACCGAGTATATCCGATATATGTTCACTATGGAAAGTTCCAAGGGAAACCCACTTATCCAGAAGCAATCAATCCTTAATTACGAATCACACAGTTTTTCATGCATATGTTTTAACAATAGCCATTCCCTGGGGATTGTTGGGTTTTAAAGGTGTGAAAATGAAATGAAGGGTTGTGATTCTCCTGAAGAGTTGTGACTATACCGAAGGGTTGTGACCTTTATGAAAGGTTGTGTCATTTCTAAAGGGTTGTGACCATTTGAAAGGTTATGCCTTTTCCAAAGTGTTGTGACTTTTCTGAAAGGTTGTTTTCTTTCCAAAGGGTTGTGACCTTTACCATTTGTTGGCTATAAATAGAGATGTTTTCTCTCATTTTTTTGCATCGAATTCTTCCCTTCTTTTGCATACATTTCCTATAAAATAAAATCAATTGATCATGTTTGTGTGTGTGATTCGTTGCTGTTATTTTGAGTTCGTTGAAATTATCGAAGTTTGAGGTACCGGTACTTCTTTAATGGTTAATCTGTTTTATCTTGGGAGGAATTAATCTGCAACCTTGGGTACTTGAGGGGATTAAATTTTTTAACGACACACAGTGGGTTCTGTGGACTCGGATAGTTCTTTGTGTTTTTTTTTCATCTTTTATTATTTCTGGTTTGCTAATCTGAATACAGGAGATAACACTCAACTTATCATAAATATTTAATTTTAAGAAAAAGGGGAAGAAGGGGGAAGTAAAGGACAAATGAGTCCAATCTAATCTCTTATTTGTGCTTATTATTGAGTTACCGTATTGTAGGAGGAATCCTTCTCAATCTTCTCCTGGTAGAACTCCAGAACAACACAAAGAGACATGCAAACCTGTTATTGGCTACAAACTTTACTAAACACATTTTTATAAATAGAATTTGTAACTATTTTAGATTTTCAATTACCTGTCGACCATGGTGCAACTCCAGAACAACACAAAAATTGACCTAATGCATTGGATGAGCCAACAGGGAGATTCCTTCTTATATTTCAAATGATGACTTTTGGGCTTTTTAGTTGTTAAATGACATAATTTATGAGTCTCTTCAGTTTATAAGTAACAGTCAACTATTTAATTTTAGACATTTTACATTAAATTGGATATAAAAAAAAATAGAATAAAATGTCAAAAAAAGGATAAATGTGAATGCTGACCTTAGAAGCATCCCATCAGCATATATATATTGAATTTCTTATTGACAGGAGGGTTTGAACCCATAAACTAGTGTGAAAAGTATTTTTACCACTTTTCTTATTACTGAGTTGTCAATCAAGTTTATTAAGAGGGTTCACAAATTAATATATATATTTATTTATTTATTTAATTTTCTAATACAAATATAGGGTCTATGAAAAAGCTAGCGGGTTTGTCTGAATCCACAAGTCCCCTACTTAGCTCCACCTCTGCAAATAGCTCGCATGTATCTTTTTTCTCTAAGAAATTGAAAAAATTAATTATAAATTTTTTTCTTAAAAATAAATCATCCATATATATTTGATGTTTTTCACATAATTTTTATTTACTCAATAATAATAAATCTAATTAAAAAATTTTAATATTAAGATATACTTTAAATAAATTTTGTGCACATTATGAATTGAGTTATATCTTTTTAACTTAATCTATCAAAATAAAATAAAAAACATATAAAGAACAAATTCTAAAATAAGCAAGCACAAGTAACAAGTAACATGTTAATATCATTAATTCCATAAATAATACAGCCGAATTTGTTTTTTTTTTTTAAATCTTACTTTTTTCACTTTTTCCATTCACATTTTTTTTCTTCTTATTTTTACACTAAAAAATAAAAAAAAAATGAAACAAGAATAAGAAACTCAAATAATAATAATAAAAAAAAGTCAAAAAAAGCAATTTAAGTTTGAAGAAGATCAAATACATGATTATTTAAAAAAAAAATTGAAATTAATTTTATCACTTTTATAACGGTAGGAGTATATATATGTGAGCCGCTTTTGTAATAGTAAAGATATATATATGAGTCAATTTTGTAATTGTAGAAGTATATGTGAATCACTATTATAACAAGAAATGTATCAACTCTAAATAATAAAGTTGGATATATCATGCCCTTTTCCTGTTAAATATTAAAAATCATTCCTTTTATAGGTGAAGTTTGTCATATTGGAATGGACTAGCTAGGTGATTCTTTAAATTTTGCATCACTAATGTAGGAGTCTCAAGCCAAAAGGGCCATTTTTTTCATTTAAAATGCATAAAGGGACATTGAAATATTTTTAACACCAAAACGGACAACTGATCCTTTTTTATTTTAACACCGCTAACAACATCCAAAAAATTCACCCTTTCTCACTGCTCAATCAGCGAGATGTTAATTGATTAATTTATTTTTTATTGTAAAATCGCTGCCCGACAGCGATTTCCTTGATTATTTTTTAAAAAAAAAACTCGTTGCAGGGGCAGCGAGTTCATTAATTTTTTTTGGCGAAATGGTCTTATAGACCTTTATACTTGTATGCGTTTGTATTCTGAACCATCCTACTTAACACTTTGTCAACTAAACGCTTAAACTCATTAAAACACAATATTTTAAGCCTTTTTTCTCATCAGATCACTATGTGTGTAATCCAACCTCTTACATGTGTAATTGTCACGCCCCGAGCCTATACCATGGACATGGCCGCCACTCGGAGACCATTACTGGCCCCAAGCGGACCCTTGGCCTAGCTTACTTAACTCAGTGGAAGACTTAACTCAACAGAATAAACTCAATAGTTTAAATGATAACATCTTAGCCAAAATGACAACTTATGTCCCAAAACAGAGTCTACAAATACATAGATGAGAGACTCAATACTAACTGTCTGACTGTCTATGAAGCTTCTATAATACTGAGATGGATGCTGGGACAGACCCCACGACATCCTAATAAAGAAAAACTAGGAAAGCGCAATAAAAGAGTCATCCGAAATGCAAGGAGGCTCACCACTTACTCTAGAGTGCTCAACTGGATCAACGACGCGCTGGATGCTAATCCTGGTTACCTACGTCTACATCATAATAAGATGCAGGCTAACTGGTATCAGTACATTGAGTGTACGAGTATGCGGTTGAAATGTTAAACAATAATTTAAGCTTGAAAGGAGTACAAAGGAACACTTACCTTGACTCTATTTAACTCATGAATAACTGAATTCAATATAAAGCAATAAGACACATGCAATATATATAAAGCTTGTAAAACAATGTAAACAACTTAGTTCGTTAAAGATAGAGCAATAACAAACTCAATTTTACTTGTATATAAAAGTAATATAACTTTTGTGGGAGATTCTTTAACCGACAACCACCACTATGAGCCTAAGTGGTGATACAACGTCTTGCCCACGCTGCCAGGACTGTCTCATACTTTGTCGTCATATAGAACGCTTAACTTAGTGGATCCACTAGCCTATGCTAAAATCATCTTAAGGGGTTATCTAAAAAGTATGATCCTTTACTACCTATGATGGCTACATGATTTATGGAGAATTGAGTTATCTGAACTCGCATCTCCATATAGGTGCTCAATACTACTCCCAAAATATACTTAGCTCATATGTTTGTAAAAACAAAACTCTTTCTTTGGTTTGAGATGATTACTCACAACTTAGCTTAAAAGCTCTCTTGGAATCGATGTTCCCTTTTCTTGCTCAATATGAAAACATTTATAAACTCTTTGGGAATACTTAGTTCCCTAATAGCTTTTCAAGAAATGAACTCAACTCTTTACTCTTTACTTAACTTGAAACTTGAGCCTTAAAACGAAGTTAAAACGCTTAATAAAGACTCTTGAAAACTTTAAGAAACTTTACTTTGACTTGACTCTTAACTTCTTTGACTTTGATCTTAACTTTCCTTGAATTGGATTATGGATTCAAGGTTCATGATCTCATGTTTATAGATGATTTCATGATGTTTAGATGTACCCTAGAGTGTTAGAATCAACTAGGAAACATAAGTACATCACTTAGGAACTAGTACGAAAAGATGGGGATGGATAGGGTGCACTGGTGTCCTTGGCGCTCTGAGAGGCGTGGGGCGCCAAGCCCCAAACCTCAGAGAACATGTTGGGGCGCGCTGGCTGGCACGGCACCCCAAGGCCAAAACATCAGACACTGCTTTGGGGGCGCTGGCTAGCGCGGCGCCCTAAGGCAAAAACGTCAAATACTGCTTTAGGGCGCGCTGGCTGGCGCGGCGCCCCACCCCTTTACCCAAAATTTTGACTTTTCTCCTTCGTTTTTCATCTCTAAACCCTCCAATCTTCCCTAATTACTTTCTCAAACACTTAGGGTCATTTGTACTCTCAACTTACAACAGATCTAACTCAAAAATCCATCTGGAAGCACAAATCAAATCAACAAGAAACTTCAACAACACAACCAACCAAGAAACTTAACGATATCCTTGAAAACTTCACTTTTTAACATGTAAACAACTCAAAATCACTGAATTGAAACAAGTTGGTGTGTGGGTGAACTAACCCATCACTAAAAGATCTCACATACCTTAATAGGGATCACCCCCGACGAATTCCACTCGCAAGCTTGGATGATCTTGGCGAATTCTTGCGTTCTTCTCCCGTTCTTTCTTTCTTTCTCTCTTCTCCAAGACCTAAGCGTATTCTAATATTTCAAAACTGAATTAAGTTATGTTTTTACCCCATTAAATCCCTAAAAATGAATTAGGAAATTAATTAGAGAAAAGACTACTTTGCCCTTCCCTAAATCTGGATTGAGACTTTCCTCGATCCAACAACCAAATTTTCGGAAGGCATATCTCACTTATACGATGTCAGAATTTCACAAACTCAGCGGTGCTGGAAAGATCTCTCCAAGGGCTTTCCGCCCATATCTAGAATTCCTCCTAACTCATCTTGAGCTAGGAGTTATGGCCATTTGAAAATGGCCAAAACTCACTTTCTTAACTTAGACAAAATTTCCAGATTTCCTTATTCTTTCCAAAAATCATTATTTTCAGATTTTAAACTCTTTCTAGTCATTTCTAGGTGAGAGATGTTACAGTAATTCCATGTCATTTTTCAATGACATGTAAGAAATTAAATATTTAGAAAAAAAAACAAATATTTAACTTCTGGAAATTTTTAAATAGCCATGTTTTTCTATCTCCATATATGCTCACAATTTGAGCACCAAATTCATGTCAAATAGATGAAATTTTTCTTTATTTGACTTGAAATTTCAGCTAGAAGTTCATAAACACAAATCCTACTAGCCACAATCACAAATTTGGATTAATTTTACAAATTCATAAGACCCATTTGTAGTTCCTCAAGTTTTCTCAAACTTATCAATTTAGTTTTCAACTTTTTTCAATACCCACCATCACTCTTTAAGTTAATCCATATCACACCTTCTCTTTAAATCCAACACAAATAATGGTTTTCACCATTAAAATAAAAAACCACTAAAAATTCAGATAAAGGGGGCTGAAAAAAGAAATTGGGTGGGGGGTTTGATTTGTTGAAAAGAGGAGAGTGGATTGACGAAGAAGAGGAAGAAAAAGAAAAAGTATATGACAGATGATTTCGAAGAAAATAATAGAGAATGGATGTGGGTGATTTTGTTTAAGAAGAAGAGAAGAAAGTTTAGTGTTATGGGTTGGAAGAGTGGTGGAGAAGAAGAGAAATTGGGATGGGAGAGGGTTAATGAAGAAATAATTTTTTTAATTAAAAAATATTATTTTCCAAAAAAATATTATTTTGAAATAGAAAATAGTGTAATGACGCATTTGGAAGCGAGTGCACATTTTTTCAACTCAGCAATATTTATGCCACATATGTTTGGTCAATGGTCAGAGGGGTTTCAAATATTGTTTTTAAATAAGTTTAAGAGTCCAGTTGACAAGTATAAGAGTTCATCAAACTATTTCGCCAATTATTTTTTTTAAAAAAAATTGTGACATTCTTCAACTCTAAAGCAAGTTACTCATAGTTGGAGATAAATTATATTGACAACAAATAATTGGAGGATTGGGCTAAGGCTGGGCACCGGACCGGGTTGTACCGGTACCATTCCGGTTCGTTTGGGTCCGGTAGTCTTCGAGACGGAACGGGACACCGTGAACCGGTACACGGGACGTAACGGTATCACGATTTGATACCGGTGTACCGGTACCGATTTATTTCGGTTCCATTTCGGTTAATTATTTTTTATTAATTAGTTTATATTTTATATTATAATTTATAATATATATATAAAGTCTTCCCATTGCTCGAAGGGGAAGCTTTTCAGCAAAGGCGGAAAAGCCTGCTGCCTGCTGCCCGCCTGCCCTTGCCGACCTGTCCCATCCCCAGTCCCCACTAGCCAATGGCAAGGGCTCAAGGCTGACTGCCCCAGCCCCCCGTTCTTCCAATGGAAATATTTTCAACGATTATATTTTCCAAATCCAACACATAATCACAAATTCTAAAAACTATATATACTCCCTCTCTTTATATTTTTAATTACAATTTACGTATTTACAGTATTTAACAATTAAGAATTATCAATTTCTCTCAATTCTCAATCTTTCTCAAAGTTTCATACTTTCAATATTCACAGTTTGAAATTTCAATCATATTATTTTGTAATTGTGAAGATTTCAATAATCATTTGGTGAATTTTGGAGTAGGAATCTTCTTTAAACTTCAAGTTTCGACATTAATTTTTCAATTTTCGGTTATAATCATTTGTTCTTTATACAAACGTTTGGTAACTTCGTTCCACTCTCTAATCTTATATTTATTTTTTGTATTTATTATTTGTAAGTTGTTCTTGTTATATTTTATTTGTTCTTGTTAAATTTCGTATTTCATAATTTATAATTTTATATCATGGAGTCTTCTAAAAAAAGTGGAGGTAAAAAAGGTATTGTACACAGAGTAAAAAATATGTTTACAAAAAATAAGAACGGTTCTAGTTCTTCTAAATATAATTTTCCTCTTGTTAGAATGAATATTGATGAATTTACTAATGTGAATGAAACTAGTTTTTCTCGTTCCGATCCTATAGAAATTAATTCGAATACCCCTATAATTCACGAAGAGGTTTATGAAAGACATTATGGTAATTATCAAGAAAATGAAGAAGTAGAAATTGATGAAGAAGATTTAGATGATACACCGACTAGTCCCGACCTCAATAGTATTGAAGTTCCACTTCAAGAGGATAATCCTCCAGTTGGAACTAGTCATCCCCCTATTGTTCCAACTAGAGGTAAGACCAAGGTACAACGTACCTTAAAATCAAATGTGTGAAAATTTTGTTATTTGAATGAAGAAAAAACTTTTAGTATATGTAATATTTGTAAACAACATTTTAAATATACATTTGGTGGGAGTGGAAGTTCAACGGGAGGATTAAAAAAATATTTGATTAATAAGCGTAGTAAAGAGTAGTTTGCATATATATCTTCTCTTGATGTTTGTGAAGATTCTAGCGTTGAAACATTGGCTAGAGGGTCAAATATAGTTCAAGGTGAATTAAATACTTTGACCCCAAGTGGTCCTCTTACACATCGAACCTATAATAAGGATCGTGATCATGAAAATTTTGCTAAAATGGTTGTTGTTTGTGGTTTACCTTTTAGTTTTTGAGAACATCCGGGTTTTATTGCATATATTCATGATATATATAATCCTAGTTTTAAAGGTTTATCAACAAGCATGGTAAAAAGAGATATTTTTGAAGTTCAAGAAAAACATTGTCAATATTTGCGTGCCTATTTTGAAATAATGGATTGTAGAGTTGCTATTACCATTGATACGAGTCGTAGTCCTAATGGTTTTTATTATTTAACTGTTACTGCGCATTAGATTGATTATAATTGAAATTTCCAAAAAAGAATTATTGGTTATAAAATTTTTCAAAAGAAAATAACTGGAATTTATATTGCTACTACTGTGATGAAAATTTTAGATTTTTTTGTCTTTGTGATAAAGTAATTAGTATTACTTTAGATAATGCTTCTGCTAATTTAAATGCTATTAATATGCTAGAACCTAAACTTTGTCCTATTAGTAAATATGATTTTCATGTTAGATGTGTTGCGCATATATTAAATTTGGTTGTTAGTGACGGTGTGAAACATAAACTTGGTCTTGACTTTTCTAATAAATGTAAATTTGTTAAATATCTTGAACAGGGTTCATATAATATTACAAACGATGAAGGTATACCACAACTATTGAATTGATGGAGGGCTTGTGGAACTCAATTTCCAAAACTTAGTAGGATAGTGAATGACGTGCTTGCAATTCAAGGATCATCAGTAGCTTCGGAGGCAGCTTTCAGCGTGGCAAGATTTCAAATTGGAAACCACAGATATTCGTTAGCAGAAGACAGTTTGGAGATATCGGTGTTGTTTAGAGATTGGATAAATTATGAGCGGAGAAATCAAGGACTTCCAAAGTTAGATAGTTAATTTGAACTTTTCATAGATTCAGCCATTGGAATTGGTAGTGACGATGACATGAAACTTCAAGTTTGTCAACAAGCTTTACCAAGACCAATAGTTGATTACAATCAATCTATAGCTGAGTTAGAGAAGGGATTTATGGGACTATACAACTATTAGTATTACATTCGAGGCTTAGTTAAAACAAAACATTTCCTAGAAGGTGGCTGCGTAAACTATGCACTCTATTAATAGTTGTAAATTGTAATTTGTAATACAAATTTAAATAAATTGGATTGATATTTTTTAATTTGTGACTTTGTGTCATTGTTTTATCCTTATTTTTATTTAATTTTTTAAAATTACAAACTTAAGTTATTTAAATTACAAGTTGTAAATATAACTTTTCAGTTATAACATATTAATAAGTAATAACTTATAAACTTGAAGAGATTCAAATCTTGAAAACTTAAGCTAAAAATCATTTTAATTTTTTTTTTTTTATTAAACGTAACTTGCAAATTTAATAAACTTCAAAAGATTCAAATCTTGAAAACTTAAGCTCAAAAACATTTTTTTTAAAAAAAAAAACTTGACCAAACTTAACTTGCAAACTTAATAAGTAAAAATTAAAAAAAAAACTTTAAAATAAACTTAAGTTTTTACATTATAAATTTGAAAACTATTAATTTAAAATTAGAAAAATAAAAAAATATTCATATTTTCGTATTTCAAAATATTAAAATAATTGATTTTTTTTTAAAAAATTTTGAAATATCTAGATGTGTCGTCTCGTTTATCCCATCCCGTTCCGGTTCTATACTGATATATAGTAGGACGGGACGGAACCGAGTGTCTATCCCGATAATTCCGGTCCGATTCACCTCGGTACCGGTCAACAAACCGGTCAACCCATCCTGGTCCGGTCCGGTACCCATTCATTCTGGTTCGACGCCTAGTCTTAGATTGGGCTTTGTAAATAATCTAAGGGAATAACCAAAATTTAATGATTACTCATTAGTATGTGTATGTTGATAGGGTTATGTCAGCCAGACAATATATTAACAAAGAGTAGATATGTGTGTGTTAAGATAAATGTCACATTTAAATTTTTTTTTTAAAAATAATGAACCAATCATCACTAGAGGGGAAGCAAGTTTAAAAAAAACAAAAAAAAAACAAGGAAATCACTGCAGCGGGAGTGTTAATCAATAAAAAAAATAATTAATTAACATCTCGCCGATTACAAGCAAGAAAGGACGAATTTTGGATGTTGTTAACGATGCAATATATGTTACTCACTTGTTAGAAATCACAGGAGAACATAAATAAATTGGATATTTGAACCCAATATTGTTCTTTTGATTTTAAATAAAAAATGTTGTTTGACCATTGCGAATTCGAATTTTATTTTCTCCATGTTGTTAACAGAGAAGTAGAATTAATAGATATTGTTGATTCGATGTCTTTGTCGTTCATCTTTATTGAGATTATGGATTGAAAGAAATTTTAAGAAAGATGAGTAAAATTCTCTGAAATATTTTTTTTAGAATATGGTGAAAATGGGATTCCCATACCGAGAGAAAGTGAGGCAATGTTTTTCATAAATAAATATGGTGTTGGCATGTCCCTTTTTTATTTATAATGAAAAAAGAGAGTATGAGATTATGTTTATTTTTGGGTCTTGTATGTCACGACCTGAGCCTACACCCTGGACGTAGCCGACACTCAAGAATCATTGCTGGTCCCCAAGCGAACCCTCATTCTGGTTGCCTACAAGCGGAAGACTAACTTAAGCATGCAAAAGCTCAAAAACTGAATATAATTCATGAAACTCAAATACAAAGTTTTAACTCAAATGATTTACTCTGAATATAAATAGAATAGTCAACTAGCCAAAAACAGGCAACTCAGTCTTTAAAACATTTATCAAAATAAATGAAACAAACTTCTCAAACTCTACTATCTAACTATGAAGCCTCTAACTGACAAAGATGAAAGTCGAGACAAGACCCACGACATCCTAACAACTGATATAACTGAAAAGCAATTGAAATCCTCAAAAAGCAAGAAAGCTCACCATAGTTAACTCGAACTCCATATGGTATCAACGAAGCTCCTGTTGATGATCCCAATACCTGAATCTGCATCATGAAAGGATGCAGGTCAAATGGCTCAGTACATGGAACGTATGAGCATGTACGGGGAATTCTAAAGCATAACATAAGCTTGAAACTTGATAAAAAGGGAAACATACTTACCTCTTCTCAAACTTACTCAACTCAAGGAATACTCAAGGATAATCAAAACTACTGAAACTTACTCAAGGATAAGATACTCAACTCAATAATAAGATGCTCAACTCAATAATAAGGTACTCGACATAATGAAGCACAGTTCAACTCAAGATACTCAATTCGAAGGTACTCAACTCAAGATACTCAACTCAAAAGACTCAACTCATGATACTCAACTCGAAAAACTCAACTCATGATACTCAAGGATAAAGCAATAGTAAAAGATGCAATATATATAAAAAGCTGTAAAACTGTAGATAGCAACTCAATGTATTGAAAAATACAATAATACTCAATATGTATTAAAAAATTACAACATAACTCTGTGGTAGTTTCTCTAACCGACCACCACCACTATGAGCCTAACTGATGATACAATGCCTTGCCCACTCTACCATAATGGTCCTATACTTTGCCGTCATATAGAATGCCTTAACTAAGTGGATCCACTAGTCTATGCCAAAAAGCACGAAGGATTCATCTAAAAAGTATGATCATTTTCTACCCATGATTGCTACATGGTTTATGGAGACTTGAGTTATTATGAACTCGCATCCCCATATCGGTGCTCAATACTACTCCCAAAATATACTCAGTTCATATGTTTTTAAAAATAAAACTCTTTCTTTGGTTTGAGATAATTACTCAAAACTTAGCTTAAAAGCTTTATTAGAAATCGGTGTTTCCTTTCTTACTCAAATGTGAAAACATTTTAACTCTTGGGCATACTTAGTTCCCGTATAATATTTGAACTCTTTACTCAAGTCAAAGCTTCAGTCTTAAAACAAAGTTAAAACATTTGTAAAAGATATCTTAAAATATGGTTTATGTCGAATTATGGTTGTGAACGACTCAATGCAAGGTTTTCAATAACTATAGGTAGAACTCAATACTTTGAACTCAAGAAATTAAATGATACTACTCATTTCAAGAATGCTCAACTCGAAGGGTTCATGCGGAATTATGAGCATGAACTACTCAACTCAAGGACTCAAAGATACTTCTCATCTCAAGACTCTTCGACTTATAAGGTTCATGCAGAATTAAGGGTATGAACAATTCAACTCAAGGACTTCATGGGTAACATGTACAGTCTCATGATTAGAAATATAATCTCAGAGGGGATTAGGAACTCAATACTCAAGACTTAGAACTTGAGGATACTACTCCTCTCAATGATACTCAATTTATGGAGTCCATGCGGATCTCCATGTAACTCATGTATACGACTTTTTTCATTCTTTTAATTACTTCTTCAAAACTTAGTTCAAATCAATGATGGATCTCAAAGGTTTCACAATTGAACTCAAAGGCTTCTTGAACTCTACTCTTAACTCTCTCTTGAATGTGAATTATAAATTCAAGAGTTTTTGTTCATGATATAGAGGATCTCATGATGACAAGGTAGAATCATGAATACATTATCTTCATCTTCATACTCACTTGCTTGAGTCTTGAAACAAGTTACTAGAGGTTATAGAAGTCTCCTCAAATGGACTTTCTTAGAATGTTCGAAAAAATTCTCAGTTAACTCTTAACTCTACGTTGAATTTGAATTATGAATTATGAATTATGAATTCAAGGTTATGATTATGTTATGAATGATTTCTAGGTGTTTAGAAGTAGCTTAGAGTAGTTAGAACAAAAAATGAATGAAGGTACCCTTCGAAAGGACTGAAACGGAGCAACTGATTGCAAAATGGATTGGGCAGGCGACCTTGGCACTCTGAGCGGTGCGGGGTGCCAACTCCTAAACTTCAAAACCTTATTTTGGTCGCACTGGCTGGCGCAACACGCTAGGCCCTAACTCAAAAAACCCGACGAATTTCTTTGCTCGTTTTCTCACCCTATCTCGCCTAGAATCGAACGGTTTCTTCCCCAATCACTTGGATTCAATTACCTAATGTAAGTACACTTTAATATACTTAATACAGACCTTAAAACACTCACTTTAATCACAATGAATCATCAAAACCTCAACAAAACTAGATTCAGAATGAACTTCAAGAACACCTACCAAGAACTCATCAAGAACTCTAATCTTTCAACTTTAAGAATGAAATTGCACTGAAAATAATATGATTGGTGTGTGGGTGAACAAAACCAACACTATGGAAGCTTACATACCTCTTAGGGATTAAACCCACGGCAAAAATCCGCAATAAAATGTAAAACTCTCGATGAACGCTTTGATCCTCTCCTCTTTTCTCCTCTTTTCTCTTCTTTTCTATTCTTGAACTCTCAACTAAAACCCTAGGCGTATATTAGGATTATAAAATTGAACCTAATACGATTATACCCTGAAAACATTACTAAAAAGGAATTAAAACTGATCAGGTAAGGAAAAAACCAAAATACCCCTTACTATTTTTGGGCTTAACTGGACAACCTGACTTCAAAAGCGAATATCTTACTCTTCCGAACTCAAAACTTAGCAAACTTGGCGGCGTTGGAAAGATAATTCAAAGAACTTGTATTGGGTACCTTGTATCCCACCTAACTCATTGTGTACTGAAAGTTATGGTCGTTTTAAGTTGACCCACAACTTAGAAGAACTTAGGAATGACTTAAATGAACTCTCTTTAGTTCTTCTTGGAACTCAAGTGGCTACATCCAGTGACCTGACATTAATACTTAAGAAATTTTAAACTCTTTGGTAAAATCCTACTCACAACGAAGGATGGTTCGAGTCTCAATTTGAAAAAAATTCTAGGGTGTTACATTGTAAAAGTGCCTTTTATTTTTTATCAAAAGAAGTTCCTTAAAAAGAGAATTGTATTTGTAAAAGGACTTGTTAAGTACGTGGGATGAAAAAGAAAGAAGGACTTGTGAAAGTACTTTTCATGCTTTTCTTCTTTGAAAAGATGTTGATATTTTTTATTTTTTTAATAATGACAAAATAAAGTATCTTTTTGGTTGATTATTGAAAAAAGCATCTAGTGCTTTATATTACATACTAGTAAAACTACTCGCGCTTCGCGCAAAATTTTAATATCAAGGAATTTATAAAATAATACTTAAAACATATCGGTCATTAAAACTAAAATACTATATTATCTTACATACAAGATTACGTAATAACAAACATTAATAATGTAATGAAAAATGAAAATTATTACATCTTATCATTTAGCCTTAATAACATAAGCATAAGTTATAAATTAATGATTATAAAAATACATACCAGGATCTATAACATAAGCAATAATGTCAGTGAGCCACTCAACATGAGCAAAGTATGGACATATTTAATTGTGAAGAAGAAGAAGAAGAGGAGGAGGTTAAGAATTTTCGTTGTGTTAAAATGAGAGGAAATCCCTCTATTTATAGACAACAAAGGGTAGTGTGAACAAATGTTTATTGTGCCTTATCAGAAAAGTTACAACTATTTGAAAAAGTTGCAACCCTTCGGAAAGGTCACAACATTTCATAAAAGTCATAACTTTTCATAAAAGTCGCAACTCTTCATTAAAGTCGCGACTTTTCATTAAAGTCACAACTCTTCATTAAAGTCGCAACTTTTCATAAAAGTCACAACTCTTCATAAAAGTCACAACTCTTCATTAAAGTCACAACTTTTTTTTAAAGTTGCAACTTTTCATAAAAGTCACAACTTTTCATGAAAGGGAAGACTAATTTTGTAAATAAATAAATTAGACGGGAATTCTGATTTATGGTGGCACCACATAGGCGGGCCTAAGGTTCTCTTTTAAATATATATATATATATATAAATGGAAGACTTGTCACTTCTATTTTTTTTAGAAAACATTTTGTTTTTTCTTTTAAGATAATAGTACTATTTTGTCATTCGTTTAATATAAATAAAATTAAAAAAAATTATGTGGTCGCTTTTACTAGTTGTTGTAACTTTTATTTTATTATTTGAAAGGAATAATATATAAATATGATTATTTTTTTTGGACATTAGAACAACTTTTTTGGGTCCATAATATGTTTTGGCCTTTTAAAATTTAATAAAGAGTAGTGACCAATTGTTTTGACTAGATATGTGTATTAAAATTGGTCTTGAAAATGTCCTTAGTCCTTATGTTCCTTAAATAGTTCCTTGTCTTCTATGAAAAATTTGTGACATATGTTGTCACATTAAATGGTATTAACCGTATTCTCGTTTTGTTCCCATTTCAAATATGACTAAACGGGAACATGCTCAAATTACTCTAAGTGGGAGTTCTCAAAGTAGAGCAAAGGGACAGGGTAGAAGAGCTAGTCGTCGTATGACATGTTTCCGCGGTCATGAAGTCATGTATATTGGTGTCCCAAGGGCGACACAAAATCTGTTAAGGAATCAAAGGGCCATTCAAAGGAAAAGAGAGAAGAAATTTAAAGAGTTTGAGTCTTTGAAGATGTCCCCTAATATTTTAGCACATGATTTTATTCACTTTTTTAAAAAATAAAATAAAATGGGATGAACTGGCTGATTATAAGGAAATTTCAGATTGGAGAACCTTAATTTATTTAACAGACTCTCTACGTGAACCTTGGGTAGTAGATTGACCAACGTTTATCATGACATTTGGCCCAGTCAGCCTTTTAGAGGGTATATTTGTTGCCTTGAAGATTTGTGGGAGGATTTTAGTCTTTAAAAAAATCTAGGAATTTGTTATTACTTATTTGTTTTTTAATATATGAATTATGTCGTTTGTTTTTCTCTATTTATGTTATTTAGACTTAAAAAATCCCTGTTATTAAAAGTCTTCAATATATTAGTATACACATTAAGAAGTTAGTTTCCAATTTTGGTTAAATATTTAGTTTGTAGATGATGATTGGATCTTATGTGTGTGTTTTCGATTTTACATTATATATCAAACCTTTATGAGAATTGATTTGCTTGAATGTGTGTGTCACATACATAATTGATTAAAATTTCTTGCTTAATTATATCTCAAAACAGACATGAAATCAAAAGTATCATTGCTGACTTAAACAATAGTGAAAAAATTAACGGTGACAATTACGACATCTGGAGTCATAAAATATGGTATGTACTAGAAGAGAAAAATGCTCTGAAAGGTATAAATCATATTTTGAATCAACTAGAAGAGGGTATATTCTGCACAACACAAAAAGGATCTTGAAGCTTACAAAACTTGGAAAAGAGTTAATTCACGTGGAATAATAGTTAGTTTTGTGGTTGATGACCTCATACATGAATGTGAGGAATTCCCTACTGCTCATGCTATGTGGAAATATCTAAGAGGAATGTATGGGGGTGAGTCTGTGTAACACCCCAAAATTTTTTTGAGTTAAGACTCAAACTATCCTTTGTGTGAGTAGAATTTTACTGAGAAATTTAAAATTTCCTAAGTGTTAAGATCACTAGATGTATCACCTTGAGTTCCAAAAATAACTACAGAGAAATTCATTCAAGTCCCTCCTAAGTTCTTTTAAGTTTTGGGTCAACTTCAAACGACCATAACTTTTAGCACAGAATGAGTTAGGTGGCCCATAAGATATCAAATAAAATTTCTTTGGATTATATTTTCAACGCCACCTAGTTTGCTAAGTTTTGAGTTCGGATGAGTGAGATATGCCCTTTTGAAGTCTTTTTGTCCAGTTAAGTAAAGTTACCCAAAAATGTGAGGGTTATATTGTTCTTTTCCTTACCCCATCATGTTAAATCATTTTTAGTAATAATTTAGGGGTCTAAACCGAGTAGAATCAGCTTCATTCATCCCCAATACGCTTAGAGTTTTAGAAGACAGTTCAAGAAGAGAAAAGATGAGAAAAGAGGAAAGGTTCAAGATGTTCGTCGAGATTCTTGAGTTTTGTTGCGAATTTTCGCCAAGGGTTTGATCCCTAAAATGTATGTAAGTTTTCATAGTGTTGGGTTCTTTCACCCACACGCTAATTATGTTTTACGTTATCAAATTCATCCCTAGATATTGAGAAATTAAGTTGTTGATGAGTTTCTTGAAGAGTTGTTATTCGTTCTTGAATCCTGATATTTGGTTGAGTTCTTAAGGCGAAGATTTTAATAAGGGATTGAGTAAATTGATAGTTTTTGAGTGAGTTTCGCTAAAATTGTTTTGGGTTATAGGAATTCAAGAGTTTTTACCTTAGAATTTCAGTGTGTATGAGTTGAATCGGGTTTGGGAGAAGAATAAAAGATGAGGCACAAATTGACGCCAAGTCCGTGTCGCGGACTTGCCTCCCCTGAGAGAAATTTCTCTCTCCGCATCGCAAAGAGAACGCGGACTACACTGTTTCAAAAATTATTTCACAACCAAATATTATAATTCATCTCCGCGTCGTGGACTTGCTCCCAAGACAGTGTTTTTCGACCATTTCTCATGATTTACTATCTAAAACTCATTTACTCATCACGATATCTTTCATATCATAAATCATAACATTTGAATTCATAATTCAAATTCAAGGTCGAGTTAAGAGTCCAACCTTGGGAGTTTTTTTTGAGTATTTTGAGAAAGTCCCTATGAGTCTTTTTGAGGAGTCTTCTATAATTTCTAATAACTTGTATCAAGACTCGAGTAAGTGAGTATGAGAATGAGGAGAATGTATTCATGAGTCTACATTATCACGAGATCCTTTATAACTCTTGAATTCATAACTCAAATTCAAAAAAGAGTTAAGAATAAAGTTCAAGAAAGTATTTGAGTTAAATTCTGAATCATTTGACATCAACTATCAATTTGAGCTAAGTTTTGAGGAAGTAAGTATGAGAATGGAAAGAGTCATACACATGAATTATATATTGTTATTTAAACCCTTGAGTCAAGTCGTTCATGCCCATAATTTCCGCATAAACTCTATAAGTTGAGTATCTTTGAGAGCAGCAGTATCTTCAAGTTTTAAGTTCCTGAGCATTGAGTTTTAATTCCTTTTGAGATTATATTCCTAATCATGAACTACTACATGTTACCCATGAAGGTCCTTGACTTGAGTTGTTCAAGCCCATAATTCTGCATGAGCCCTATGAGTTGAGTATTCCTAAGAAGAGTAGTATCAGTGAGTCCTTGAGTTCTTGAGTTGTTGAGTTTCGAGTATTGAGTTCTTTATATGGTTATTGAAAACCTTGAATGGAGTCATTCACGTCCATATTTCGGCATGAACCCTATTTTGAGAAATCGTTTACAAATATTTATAATTTATTTTAAGACTTAAGTACTTGAGTATGAGGAAGAGTAAAATTGAGTTCATTTTCTTTAAAATGATATATGGAAACTACGTATTCTCAAGAGTAAATATTTTTACATTTAAGATGGGAGGAAATATCGATTTCTAAAAGAGTTCTTGAGTAGTTTTGAGCACCATCTCTTTTAAGAGAAATATTTTGATTAATAATCTCAAACCGGAGAAAAAGTCACGTTTTTAAACATATGAGCTAAGTTATATTTTTGGGAGTTATATTGAACACCGATATGGGAGAGAGTTCTAACACTCACAGCCCCCATAAACCATGTATCCAACGTGGGTAGAAAGGGTCATATTTATTAGATGATTCATTTTTATTTTTTAAGCATAGACTAGTGGATCCACTTAGTTAGTAGGTCCTATACCCCGGCAAAGTATAGGACAATTCTGGAAGCGTGGGGTAGACATTGTATCATCACATAGCTCATAGTGATGGTTATCGATTAGAGAATATTCCACAGAGTTACATTGTATTTTTATATACAAACTGAGTTATTATTGTATTCTTCAATACATTAAGTTGTTAACTATTGTTTTAAAAGCTTTCCATATATTGCATATTTTATTGTTGCTTTATCTAGAGTTGAGTATCTTATTGTTAAGTTGAGCCCAATTTCGCTGAGTTCAATTGAACTATGTTTCACATAGTTGAGTATCTTATTGTTGATCTGAACCCTATTTTCTTTGTGTTGAGTTGAACTACGTTTCACATAGTTAAGTATCTTATTGTTGAGTTGAGCCTTATTTTCTCTGAGTTGAGTTGAACAATGTTCTTTGAGTTGAGTTGAGTTGGGTGAGTTGAGAAAAGGTAAGCATGTTTCTTTTCCATCGGTTCAAGAATACTCGTACATCCAATGTGCTAATGCCATTTGTCCTTCATTATTTCATGATGCAGATACAGGTAGCTAGGGTCATCAACAGGCACTTCGTTGATACCACTGCAGTTCTAGTTAGATTTGGTGACCCTCCTTGGTTCCGGAGGATTCCATTTACTTCTCAGTTTTGTTAGGATGTCGTGGGTCTTGTTGCATCTTCCATATTTGTCATTTAGAGGCTTCATAGATAGACAGTAGAGCTTGAGTAGTCTGTTTCATTTATTTTGTTAAATGTTTTAAAGACTTTAGTTGCCTATTTCTGGTGAGTTGAATATACTATTTTATTTAGAGTTAGTCATTTGAGTTAATAGATTTGTAATTGAGTTCAATGATTTTTATTCAGTTTTTAAGCTATGTATGCTTGAGTTAGTTTTTTGTTGTAGTCAGCCAGGATGAGGGTTCGCATTGGGGACCAACAATGGTTCTCGAGTGCCGGACACGTCCAGGGTGTAGGCTTGGGTCATGACAGTGTGTAACCCACCTCCGATAGTTAACTATCAAATTTGACACTTATAAGAAAGGAAAATGAAGTGGTACTAGTAATTAGGAACATTACAAAATTCTTGCCAAATTCCAAGAAAGGAAAATGATTTTTCAAGAAGATAGAAGAGACAAAAATGAAGTGCTACAATTGCCAAGTGCTGGGGCATTTTTCTCGTGAAAGTACTGAGTCAAAAAAGGTAACATTTCTAAATGCATCTCTAAGTGCTACATTTGTTTCTATCACTTCTTTACTAACTGAATCTTATCCTATGTGGATTGTACACTCAGGATCCACCGACCACGTGACTCGAGATCGAGAAGCATTTATAGAGTTTCATCGAGTTTCATCTAAATCAAGGTGGATCTACGTGGGAAATAATGCAACACTAAAAGTTAAAGGGATAGGAAATTGCAGAGTGGACTTGTGTGATGGCCATTCTTTGATGTTGCATGACGTCATATATGCTCCAGAGATTCAACGAAGCTTAGTATTTGAGTCTGTTCTATTAGACATTGGTTTTGATTTGTTTTTTAGTCGTAATAGTGTTAGAATAACTCTAGATAATGTTTTATATGGTTTTGGACTTCGTTATGACCGTTTTATCGTATTAGATTGTAATCCTTCAACTTATGACTACTATGTTGACCGTTGTGTAATGACATGTTATTCAAGTAACAATGATAGTGATGTTATTCCATAGCATGCAAGATTAGGTCACATGGGGCAAGATCGAATGAATAGGTTTGCAAAAGAACGACATTTAGGTTCTTTAACCAAAATTGATATGTCAACTTCTGAAAATTGTCTTGCAAGAAAGATTACACGTAAATCATTTGGGAAGACTAAAAGAGACAAGTTCCAACTTTAATTAATTCATTATGATATTTGTGGTCTAATGAATGTGAGGGCAAGGTCTGGTGCTACATACATCATTACATTTATTGATGATTTCACGTGCTTTGGTTATGTCTATTTGATTTCTCATAAATCTGAAGCACTTGAGTCTTTTAAAAGATATATGAATGAAGTTGAAAATCAATTAGATAAAAGCATAAAAGCTTTAAGAACTGACCGAGGACGTGAATATTTGTCAAAATAATTAGAAGAATTATGTACTAAAAAGGATATTATCAGACAATTAACTACTCTTTATACACCTCAACAAAATGGTGTAGCTGAAAGAAGGAATAGAACACTATTGGACATGACAAGATCAATGATGGCGCATGCAAATTTTTCTATCTCTTTCTGGTGAAATGCATTATTGAATGCGGCTTACATATTGAACAAGTGCCTTCTAAATTAGTTTCTTCCACTCCTTATGAACTTTGGACTGGTCATAAAATAAATTGAAATGGTCTACGACCGTGAGGTTGTGCAACATATATTAAAGATTAATTTGGTGAATTTGGTAAACTAAGTCCAAAAGGAGGGAAATGTATCTTTATAAGGTACTATGAACGCTCCAAAGGGTATGTGTTCATCGATGAACTGGAGGAGGGAAGTATTATTGAAATTGTATCACGAGATGTTAGATTTTTGGAAAATGATTTTCCCAAAAAGAGTGAAATAGATGAAGTTGAGCCTTTCTACGAAATGTTCAATTCAGAAGATCAGGTAATGTTGTCAGACATGCTTGATAATTTAATGGATCAAGAAATGATTCCTGGTCCAAGTGGGAGTTATGAATCCCAAAATCTTATAGAAGAATCTGAACTTCAAACACGTATGAGTACAAGAAAAGGTGTGCTTAAACGATCTTATGAAATTGAGGATTATGATTTCTTTATATCTCCTATGAAATTGGATGAACCTAATCTGTGACTGAGGCCTTATTTATCCCTAAAAGAGATAAATAGTTAAAAGTGATGAAAGAAGAATTAGAGTTCATGAAAACCAATAAAATCTGGGATCTATTTGACCTTCCTAAGGAACGTAAAGCTATTGGGAATAAATGGATTCTTAATGTTAAATGCAAACCGGATGGGTCGATAGAAAGACACAAAGCACAATTGGTGGTAAAAGGGTTGACTCAAGAAGTTGGAGTAGGCTATAAGGAAACTTTTTCACCAGTTGTGAAGTTTACCTCCATACGATTACATTTAGTTGTTGTTGCACGTTTAGATCTAGAATTACACCAAATGGATGTGAAGATCGAATTTTTGAATGGAGATATAAACGAGGAAATCTACATGGAAAAATCAGCAGGTTTCATTGTTAAAGGCCAAGAAAAGAAAGTTTGTAAATTGAAAAGATCAATTTATGGCCTAAAGCAATCTTTAAGGCAGTGGTACCTAAGATTTCACAAGGAGGTGATGTCATTTGATTTCACCATGATCGATGAAGATCATTGCATCTATATGAAAAAGTCCAATGGAGATTTTGTAATTTTTTCTGTTTACGTAGATGATATTTTATTAGCCAGAAATAATTTGCAGTATGTGAAAACTATCAAGTCATTTGATATGAAAGATATGGGTGAAACAGATTATATATTGGGTGTTAAGATCCAAAGAGATCGTTCCAAGAAATTTTTGAGTTTATCTCAAGAAAATTATATAAAGAAAATATTGAAACATTTTCGAATGGATAGTTGCAAATCCATGGATACTCCTATAGCAAGGGGTGAAACTTTAAGCCTTGAAGTGTCTAAAGACTAAAACAGAAAAGAAAGACATGTCTCGAGTTCTTTTTTCTAGTGCGGTCAGGAGTTTGATGTATGTTATGATGTGTACTCTCCCAGACATTTGTTATGTTGTGAGTCTAGTTAGCAAGTAACAATCCAATCCTGGAAGAGATCATTGGAAAGTAGTAAAGAGAATATTCTGATACTTGAAGGGAAATGTAGATCATACACTTTGTTATAGTGGATCTGAATTATTCATAAGAGGTTATACAAATGTTGATTGGGTTGGTGATCAGAATGATAGAAAATCAACATCCGGTTATTCTTTCTTACTAATTGGTAGTGTTATTTCATGGAAAAGTAAGAAGAAAACTTGCACAGCCCTTTCAATCATGGAATCTAAATTCATGGCTTGTGCATCTACAGAAGAAGATGTTTGGTTAAAGAGATTATTTGAGCATTTGAATATTGTAAAGAATTCTAAGGGTCCCATGATTCTATATTGTGATAGTCAAGCTACTACTGCATATACAAAGGATCTTAAGTATCATAGCAAGACCAAACACATTGACATCAAGTATAACTTTGTTAGATACGTAGTGGAAAGTGGAAAAATAACTTTGCAATACGTTCTTACATGTGAAATGATAGGTGATCCTTTTATAAAGGCCATCTCTAGAGACTTTTTTGAAAAACATGTTAAGGCTCTAGGTTTGAGTAGGATATGATGGTATTTCAATATTGTAAAATGACTTGATTGTTATAGTATTCTCTTTTATATAATACTATTGAATTTATGTTCAAATGTAGTGTGCATGTAATATTTTGTAAGAAATAAAGTGTGTCGAACAAGTCGCGGGATTGGCTCTCTCACACTAGCAATCACCTCTTACGTCGAGGTATGTGAAGAGATGAGTTTCACCACCATATTATGACTTGTTTTATGAGCCAGACAAATGTTACTCTAAGAAAATAAGTTTAAGGATCATTAACAAAGAGAAACTCGGGTTAAACAACTTGAGGTGCTTAGACCGAGGTCTGTACGATGTTGGATAATCAAAAGAATGAGACACATACACCAATATAAGGTGAAAACATCATAGCACATGCTTCATACCACGTGTGTCAAGCAATCAATGGGGCAATGAAAGAATGGTTCCCTGTTTCGTCATTGTGTAAGACCCTGAAAAGTTAAAATGACTTTTCAATGAAATATCCTTTGACCTTTTGTTGTTTCTTGAAGTTTCAATCGATGTTGCTACTTTAGCATGTTACTAATAGCCATGAATGATTCGGCAATGCAACACATGTCTAGGAAAGTAGTTGAATTGGAACATATAGATTTGAGTAAAAAGGAAAGATGATTAATTGAATAATAAACTTGTATGCACAAGTCGGCTATTGCACCAACCATATAGAGTGTAATTATGTGTATAAAGTTAAACATGAACTTGAGTTAACCTTTTTAAGAGGATGAGGGATCAAATAAGTAACTATTGAAGTAGTGAATGAAGTCTGGGGTATTGTGATTAACGATGTCCTTATAATAGTAATGAATTTTTTCCACATGTGATTGAATTCCTATGTATGGCTTGTAAAACCTTAAAGGTAAGCTCTTGATACTCATAGGTCGCACGAACTGTTTGTCATATGATTTGTGTTTTTAGTTGATGTTGTGCTTGCTTGGGTCTTGTCCACCATGTGCGAAGTTGGTGATGTAAGTTTTGGGTTGTGGGTCGTCCATGTGGACCGACCCAACCTGATTTGACCCGATCCCACCCAAGATTTTTTTCTTCTGAATAAAAAAAGAAGAAGATAAATACTAATTCAAAAGGGGATGGGAATATGTTCTCCTTTTTAAATTTGATTTGGACTGACCCAACCCGATTTGACCCGATCCAACCCAACGCTAATATGTTCTCCTTTTTAAATTAAGTTTTTTCTTTTACGCATCAGGAGAGTGAAGAAAAGAACAGAAACAATTAGAGATTTAGTTTGTGAATCATAAACTTTGATTCCTTGAAACTCAAAGTCGGACTTGGAGCAACTGTTTCAAAAGATTCAATTATTAATATGTTGTTGTTAACAGGTACACAATTTTGTCTCAGTTACGTAAATTATTACAACAAAGGATCTCGCTACTAGGGTAGCGAGTTGTCCGTTTTAGTTTAAGAAATATTTCAGTGGCCCTTTATGCATTTTGAAAGAAAAAAGTGACTCTTTTGACTCCGGACTCACTAATATAGATAGGATTTCTTATTCCAGGATCCTAATAAAAATAAACTCTACCACACCATTGTCAGTTACTCCCTTCATTTCGAAAACAAGGATCATTTTACTCTTTTGGCAATATTTTAATTACAGTTTATCACGTGACATGTAACATGTTTAAGACTACAAGATTAAAAGAGCATTTTAGTACATTGGACATAACTTTAATTTAGAGCTACAAAATTGAAATTTTATTTTATTTTCTTAAATTTCATTTCAAGTCAAATTAAAGCATTTTTTAAAACAAAATAAATATAAGAATATAATCAAGTTCAGGATCCAAATGGTAAAATGTTTCGTCTAACCAAAAATCCTTGTATTTATACTAAAATATTATTGGTTGGGAACCACACCACTGTCAAAATTACAATAAGTAAAAAGAAGTAGAGGTGCTAGTGCAGATAGAAATGATGAATGGAAAGGAAGCTAGAGAAAAATGATAGAGCTACATAAGTCAATCAGAGGGCATCTATCATCATGTTGTCTCTACTGCATATATTTTTAATTCACTGGTAGTGAGCCTATCCAAGTCAATGTGTCTAAATGTGTGAAGGAATATCAGGGATACCAAAAATGATAAATATAATCATTTGAAGGTCGTTTGGTAGAGTTTATAAGAATAATGTTAAATAAAGTGTATTAGTAATGCTTGCATTAATAATACATAAATGATTTCTTATGCACTGTATGGTTTAGTGTATTAAAAATAGTATACATTGTATAAAAATATTTATTTACAAAGATATTCTTCACAATTATAGTGGAAAAGATGTAACAAATTTTTTTTAGAGACAATGGAGTTTTAACCAACGTTAATGTATGCATTAAGGTCTCTTGCATTACTAATATCTAAGATTTTATAATATTAGTAATACCTACATTAATACACAGTAGAGTGTATAACTAATCACATGAAAAAAATATACCAAACTAGGAGAAACAAGGTACTATAACTAAGAGGAGTTCACTACATCAAAATTGATCTTTAGCGACAATTAATTAACGGCAATAGCTTAATTGTCACTAAATATGTACTTTTAGAGGCAATTAGCACTCTTTGTATATGTCCCTAAAGCCTTTAGCGATATTGGATACAATGACAATTAACTAATGTTGATAAAAACTTTAAACACTATTTATTAATGTGTATATTTATTGTCGTCTAAAGGAAAATAATGTAGTCTTAGGGGCAATTATTAAAAGACAGACAATTGTTGCTCAATTATAAGGAAGGTGGTGGATAACTGACAATTGTGCACTGAGGGCTGTTTAGTTATCGATTAGAGTTATGCAAGTATTAATTATGTCGGATTTAATTATGTAGGTATTAGTATGTTGAGTTTAGTCGTTATGCAGATATTAGTTATATATATATTAATTATGTAGGTATTATTTAATTATGTAGAAATTACAATACATGAATTATTAACTATTGAATATTGAATTTATTGTAAATTAATATATATTATTTAAAAATAATAACACATGCTAATTAAATATGTGGAATACATTGAATAATATATAGTGCTAATATTTCATTAGCATATGTGCCGTCAATATATATACAATCCATTTCTAATATTAATAAAATATTTACTTTTGCATAAATAAATAAAAAATGTACGTATATAAAAATAAATTAAAAAAACAAACATGTTGTCACGACCCGAGCCTACTTCCTGGACGTGGCCGGCACTCGAGAACCATTGTTGGTCCCCAAGCGAACCCTCATCCTGGTTGACTACAAGCAGAAGACTAACTCAAGCATACAAAGCTTAAAACTAAATAAAATTTATAAAACTCAACTTTAAAATAATCTAAACAATACTCAATAGATAACTCAGAATTTGTAAAGACAACTCAAGGAAGATACATGCTGAAAACTACCCGACTTTGTCTATCTATGAAGCCTCTACTATTACAGAAGGATATCGGGACAAGACCCACGACATCTCAAAACAACTAAGTGTAAGATAACGGTGAAGTCCTCCTAAATATAAGAAGGCTCACCAAAGCTGACTGGAACTGCAAGTGGTATCAAAGAAACTTCTGTTGATGACCATGAATACATATATCTGCATCATAAAATATGCAGGCCAAATGGCATCGGTACATGGAATGTACGAGCATGTAAGGGAAATTCTAAAGCATAAACATAAGCTTGAACTGATGGAAAAGAAACATATTTACCTCTTCTCAACTCACCCAACTTAAAGAAACATAGTTCAACTCAACTCAGACAAAATAGCGCTCAACTCAATAATAAGATACTCAACTCAGTGAAATAAGGCTCAACTCAATAATAAGATATTTGACTATGTGAAACATAGTTCAACTCAACTCAGAAAAATAGGGCTCAACTCAACAATAAGAGACTCAACTCTGTATACTCAACTCAATATAAAGCAACAACAAATGGTGCAATATATGGAAAGCTTTTTAAAATAGTAGATAGCAACTCAATGTATTGAATAATACAATATCAACTCAGTTTGTATATAAAAATACAATATAACTATGTGGAAGATTCTCTAATCGATAACCATCACTATGAGCTATGTGATGATACAACGTCTAGCTCACGCTGCCAAAACTGTCCTATACTTTGCCAGGGTATAAAACCTACTACTAAGTCAATCCACTAGTCTATGCTAAAAAACATTAAGGAATCATCTAAAAAGTATTACCCTTTCTACCTACGTTGGCTACATGGTTTATGAAGACTTTGAGTTATCTGAACTCATCCTATATCGATGCCTAATACTACTCCCAAAATGTAACTAGCTCATATGTTTAAAAACATAACTCTTTCTATGGTTTGAGATTATTACTCAAAATTCTTCTTTTAAAAGAGATGGTACTCAAAACTGCTCAAAAACTCTTTTGTAAATCGATGTTTCCTCTCATCTTTAATGTGAAAACATTTACTCTGGAAATACTTAGTTCCCATATATCATTTTAAAGAAAATAAACTCAACTCTACTCTTTCTCAAACTCAACTACTCAAGTCTTAAAACAAGTTTAGAAAAATTTGTAAAAGACTTCTCAAAATAGGGTTCACGCCGAATTATGGACGTGAACGACTCAATTAAAGGTTTTCAATAACCATACATAGAACTCAATACTCGGAACTCAATAACTTTAATGATACTACTCATTTAAAGAATACTCATCAACTCAGAGGGTTCATGTGGAATTATGGGCATGAATAACTCAACTCATGGACTTCATGATACTACTCATCTCATGAATGTTCAATTCATAGGATTCATGCGGAATTATGAGAATGAATAACTCAACTCGAGGGTCTACATAACAATATGGAACTCGTTTATATGACTTTTCACATTCTCATACTTACTTCCTCAAAACATAGCTCAAATCGATAGTTGATCTCAAAGGATTCACAATCGAACTCAAAGTCTTTCTTGAACTCTACTCTTAACTCTCTCTTGAATTTGAATTATGAATTCAAGAGTTATGGTTCATGATATGAAGGATCACGATGATAATGTAGACTCATAAATACATTCTCCTCGTTCTCATACTCACTTACTCGAATCTTGATACAAGTTATTAGAAAATGTAGATGACTTCTCAAAAGGACTTTCTCATAATGTTCGAAAGAACTCTCAAGACTTGACTCTTAACTTTATCTTGAATATGAATTATGAATTATGAATTCAAGAATCATGATTTGATATATAGGATTTCTTAATGATTAGATGTAGTTTGGATAGTAAATATCAATAAGAGAGCGAAGACATGTTTTGAAAGAACGAATATGGAACAAAGAACGAAGGCGGAAGGGACATGACATCCCTGGCGCAGTAGTGGCGCGTCGTGCCAGCCCTAAGTTGGCTTAGGCTGGTCTGGGGCGCTCTGCAGGCACAAGGCACCAGCCCCTCATGGGCAACAGAGGAGCGCCACCCCAGCCATGTTCCAGAAAATTCGACAAACTTTCTCTTCAATTTTCCAGCACTACCTTATCTAAACTCGAATGATTTACTCCAAATTCTTTTAGATTCATATACTAAACACACTTATGTCGAAACCCCAATCAAAACCTACCAAACCAATCACTCATTCACAAGATCCTCACCTCAAAAACTCAACGAGACCTCATTAACAAGGAATGAAGTTAAAACCTCAAGAACTTAAATCAGTCAACCTCAAGAACGAAATTTTGGAATAAAAAACACATGATTGGCGTGTGGTGAACGAACCCAACACTATAAGAGCTTACATACCTCTTAGTGATTGAACTCATGTCTAAAACCCGCAACAAAACTCAAGAATCTCGACGAACGCTTTGAACCCTTCCTTTTTCCTCCTTTTTTTCTTCTTTTCTTTTCTTTTCTTTTCTTGAACTCTCTTCTAAAACCCTAAGTGTAGATTAGGATTATAAAACTGAACCAAACCAGTTTAGACCCCTAAAACCTTACTAAAAATGAACTAAGTCTGATTGGGTAAGGAAAAGACCAAAATACCCCTCATATTTTTGTGTACCTTTCCTTAATGGACATGCTGACTTGAAAATATCATATCTCACTCATCCGAATTTGAAACTTAGCAAACTCGATGGCGTTGAAAAGATAATTCAAAGACCTTTCATTTGATATCTTATGGGCCACCTTGCTCATAATGTACTGAAAGTTATGGTCATTTGAAGTTGATCCAAAACTTAAAGAACTTATAAATAACTTGAATGAATTCGAGTTTTGGGCTAAATTCATCCCTTAACTATGACTAAGGCTTAGATTACATCCTTGTAATATAATAGTTAACAAGAAACATTCTTCTATTATTTAAAATACAACAAAATTCAGTATTTTGTCTATTCCAGT
Organism: Solanum commersonii; assembly: GCA_029007595.1. Lineage (NCBI taxonomy): Eukaryota > Viridiplantae > Streptophyta > Magnoliopsida > Solanales > Solanaceae > Solanum > Solanum commersonii. The sequence goes on from JAJTWQ010000087.1 coordinate 2,642,970, forward strand.
TAAAAAATTAACATTGCTTTCCCAAAAAGTGATTTTCTCTCACCCATCTCCCTATTTTGCCCTTCTTAAATCTATCCCATAGTCCTCCATATTCAGCAAAATCAAGAAGGAAAATCAATTTTTTCTAAACTTTACAAAATAATCAAGATAAAAAAACAATGTATTCTCTTCAACAAGAGTTGAAAACAAGGTAGAGGGCTATACACAAACAAGGTAAAGGAATAAAAATTCATTGCAAATTTCTAGTTTTCTGACTCAAAAAATATTTGCAAGTTTCTATTTCTCAAACTAAAACATCTTCATTCTTAAAAACACTAGATATTGCGGGTTGCAGCATAACAACTAACTGGAACAATGTTGATTCGAAGTTTAAGTGGTTGATCGTCCACACCCAACTATGGTATTATCTATATTCAAGACATTTTAAGCATTTCTTAATATAATTTGCAATGCCTTTCATATTGATTTATAAGTATTATTGATTTTGAAAAGCTATATTAAGGTTTTTATTTGATATATAAGGTTTTGTTTTCTGGATATTCATTATAATGAACTTGTAGTTTTTTGTTGGCTTTATGTATATTCAGATTTATATTATATTTGTATAAATAACAGTTTTTACACTGTTGATAACTTGATATTATATGTGCAGATTCTATGAATGAGTCATCATTTTTCACAATTAAAGTACATCATGGTGGATCATTTGTGCGTAGTTCGACAAGAGGCCACATAGGTGGAAAAGTCGAATATTTTGACTATGTCGACAGTATAATGATTAATCTAATAGGTTTTAAGAATATGGCCGAGCAATGTGGTTATGACAAGGAATCTGTGGTATTTTGGCACACGTATGATTTAACCTCTTAAAGGTTCGATTAGTTGGGAATAATATGGAAACCGCTAAAGTTGTTACTTGCATTCCAAAGGACAGGGTAGTTGAGATATATTTTGAACATTCGAATTTTTATCATGATGATAATCAATGTGGCAATGAGATGAAAAAGAATTCTTTGCTGGCAAAATGACACTGAGGCACACAATGATGAATTTGACGATGAGGATTTTAATGATTCTGACTATTTTTTGGAGGAGGAGGATCTATTATTTTTTTAAAATGTTGATCCTTCTGTTGAATCTTTTAGGATCAATATAACTATGAAAAAGAAGAAAAATGATGAAAATCAAAATTATGTAAGTGAAGAGGTGCATAGAAAGATGCAGAATGAGGAGGGTGACTCAGATTGTGTAGATTTTGAAGATACAAAAAGTTTGAATAGAAATTGTGATTCTGAATTTGAAATTTGTAACTTTCCAAAGCACAACCCAAAAATAGGTGCATTTAATCCTGAATTAGAGCTGGGAATGGTATTTGGTAACAAAAAGGAATTCAACGAAGCCGTGGTTGCAAATCAAGCCAAAATAGGAAAGTCAATTCAGTTGAGCAAAGATGACAGAGAAAGAGTTAGGGCCAAATGCAGAATTAATGCTTGTAAGTAGAGGATATTGGGATCACTAATGCAAAGGGATATATCTACTTTTCAAATCAAGACGCTTGTTTCCAAGCATACTTGTTTTGAGTGGAATTATAACAACAAAACCATCAATTCTAGTTGGATTGCAAGGAAGTATGTTGATAGAGTTAAATTAAATAAGAACTGAAAAACATTAGAATTCAGAGATACATTGAGTAGGGATTAAAGTTGCATGTGAGTATGCATCAAGCAAGAAGTGGAAAAGGCTATTGTAATGATTGATGGGGATATAAATTATCAGTTTGATATATTATGGGATTATTGCAATGAAATTGTTCGAACCAATCCTGGAACTTCTGTTTTCATGAAACTAACTCCAAATGAGATTCCAAATAAGCCAATGAGATTTCAGAGGTTTTATATTTGTTTTGCGGCTTGTAAAACAAGATTTAAGGCTGGTTGTCGAAAGATTATTTGGGGTCGATGGATGTTGGCTGAAGAATACTACGTATGGGGCCCAATTGCTATCAGTTGTTACTTTGGATGGAAATAATAGCATCTTTCCAATAGCTTATGCAATAGTCGAGAAAGAAAATAAGGAAATATGGCAATGGTTTTTAACCTACTTGATGAATGATCTTGAGATTGAAGAGCAATACTTGTGGACTTTTATGTTAGATAAGCAAAAAAGGCTCACTGAAGCTTTTGATTTACTGTTGCCTAGTGTTTCTCATAGATTTTGTGTGCAACATTTGCATAGCAATTTCAAGAGAGCTGGATATTCTGGAATGGCTTTAAGAAATTCTCTTTGGAAGGCAGCTTCAACAACAACTATTGACAGATTGATGCTTATATGACTGATTTGTTTGAATTAGATAAAGATGCTTATGCATGGCTTTCTGCTAAAGTTCCTAGTGAATGGTCAAGATCACATATCTCGCCTCTTCCTAAATGTGACATTCTTTTGAACAACCAATGTGAGGTTTTTAATAAGTTTATTTTTGATGCAAGAGATAAATCAATTGTTAAACTTCTGAAGACCATTACGCACTTGCTCATGACAAGAATTAATTCAAATAGGGAGAAAGCTAAAAAATGGAACTTGAATGATATTTGTCCTACTATTAAGAAGAAGTTGGCCAAAACTATGAAGAAAGCTGCTAATTGTATTCCGAAAAGGCCGAACATGTGGAACTATGAGGTAATTGGGCATGCCGAAGGTGCTAATTGGGCGGTTGACTTATATAACATAACATGTAGTTGTAGACAATGGGAATTATTAGGGGTTCCTTGTAAACATGATATATCCTCGATTTGGTTGAAAAATGACGAGGTTTTAAACTATGTTGATGATTGCTACAAGGTTGATACGTATCGAAAAAATTATAAAGCTTCAATATTGCCCATGAATGGCCCTGATTTATGGCCTAAGTCACCGAATCCTCCACCATTTCTACCTTCTTACTTGAATAAGAAGAAGAAAGGAAAGAAACAAAATTTAAGAAGGATAGAAGATGATGAGCCAGGAGCTAGCAAGATGAAGTTAAAACAAAAATTAGTTGACTGTAGAAAATGTGGTAAACCTAGACACAACAATAGAACTTGCAGTTTCTCCTCAGATGACATTGAAATTCATCCGTCGGACTACCTTTGTAGTTTGGACTCCATCATGGTCGAGGAAGCATCAAGTTGCCAAAATGTTGAAAAACTACCTGTAAGGATATTCAAATATTCATATTTAAGTTATTTTTATTGTAGCTTAATAGTATAACTATTCATATTTAATATTTTAATTTCTTATTTCAGGTTAGAAGTGGTACATCTCAAGCCAGCCAACAACGTCAGAGCTTTCCATTTTCTCTATGAAGTTGCAACATTGAAGAAAATACATTTTAGCTTTGGATCTTTTGTTTTGGATATTTGATGTATCAAACTAATGATATGTGACTAGTTTTTGTTGTTCATTTGTTATATTCTTGTGCATGGAACTAATGAAAAATGTTTAAGCTTTATGATGATTTAATGTCACTAGACTTTGTTGTTTTTTGCTTATTTTGTGGTGTCTTTGTTGTGACATTAACTTTCTGTTTTACTAAAATCATGAGTTTTTTTCTTTTTTTTAGTTTTCTACTGTTTTGGTTTTTCTTTTTGGGCAATTTTTTGCTGCTGGTTTACCCAGTTTTTTGTTGTTTTTCTGCAATTTTGTAGGTGTATGATTTTTTTTCTTACTATTTTGTTGTTTGTTTTCTTGCTTGTTTAGGTAGTTTGAAGTGCTCAAGATGTGAAAAGAAAAAAAATGATTAGACTATACCAAATGCTTTTTATTGAACTTGAAGAACATACATAATGAATTTCATACAAGAAATTCAAGTGAGTTTAACATAACATAAAACAACTACTTTCACTGCTATATCAATTTCTCATTATGTTCACTTTGCAACTTCCAGTTTCGTTGATTTTGTTTAACCATGGATAGTTCTTTGCCAACTGCTTCTAATTCTTGTAATAATTTTGAAGTTGTGCTTCTAGATCAACCATTTTTGAGAGTGTTCGATTCACACGATGGATAGGCTCTGCTTGCTTGTCTATGCTCCTCACTAGTTTACATTAGTCTCTTCATCTCGCCAACTGAAAAAGTTACATAATCTCAGTAATACTTATAAATCAATATGAAAGGCATCGCAAATTATATTTAAAAATGCTTAAAATGTCTTGAATATCGATAATACCATAGTTGGGTGTGGACGATCGACCACTTAAACTTCGAAGCGACATTGTTCCGATTAGTTCTTATGTTGCAACCCACAATATCTTGTGTTTTTACGACTAAAGATGTTTTAGTTTGAGAAATAGAAAATTGCAAATATTTTTTGAATCAGAAAAACTAGAAATTTGCAATGATTTTTTATTCCTTTACCCTGTTTATGTATAGCCCTCTGCCCTGTTTTGAACTCTTGTTGAAGAGAAAATTTTGTTTTTGATCTTGATTATTTTGTGAAGTTCAGAAAAAATTACGTTTCCTTCTTGGTTTTGCTAAATGGAAGACGATGAGACATATTTGAGAGGGGCAAAATAGGGAGATGGGAGAGAGAAAATCATGTTTTTAAAAAGCAACGTTAGTTTTTTAATTGGGATAGACAGAAGATTAAATTTTGTTATATTTTAAATACTAAAAGGATGTTTCTTGTTAACTATTATAGTACGAAGATGTAACCTAAGCCTTAGTCATAGTTAACAGATGAATTTAGCCCAAATCTCAATGAATTCTCTTTAGTTCTTTTTAAAACTCAAGGTGCTACATCTAGTGACCTTAACACTTATGAAATTTTAAATTCCTCGGTAAAAATCTTACTCACAACGAAGGATGGTTCGAGTCTTAGCTCAAAATTTTCTGGGGTGTTACACATGTTAGGAAAACAATATAGTTCTCAATAAAAAAGATTTAAAAATAAATTTGTTATGGTATGTAAAACTAATACCCACATAACTTATTTTACATTCTACTCCGCATAACTTATTTTACAAATGTTTAATTTTTATTTGTATTCGTATAAAGCGAGAGAGACGGGATATACAAATACAAATACATATCTCTCCGTCCTATACACTTATAATTATACAAATACAAATTTTCGCCTGCCTAGTTCTCTTTTTCCTTTCTCTCTCTCACTTTATACAAACACAAATTATACAAATACAATATATAATTTGTGTTTTTATAAAACAAGAGAGATTGGATACACAAATATAAATATTTTAACTCAATTCTACGAATTCAAATTGTATGCAGATATACAAATACAATAATTGATACATCTGCATACATAGTAGTTACATATATACAATTATCTAACCGATATACATATACAATTCACCTCTCTACACTCTCTGGCCTCTCTTGATCGCCTCTCTCCTCTCTCTCTCAATCTCGCTCGCCAGATATACAAATACATATGTATACCAGTTACACATAGACAATTATTTTGACAGATATACATATGCAATTCACCTCTCTCCACTCTCTGTCCTCTCTCGCTCGTCTCTCTCCTCCCTCTCCCAGTCTCGCTCATCACTCTCCTCCCTATAAGATGTAGCTACGAAACATAATTAGTAAATTATAGCTATGGAGCATAATTAAGTTATGTTTGAGTCACTATATGTGAAAATTCCTCTTTTAAAAAGCTATTAAACTTAACTAATCCACAACATTAATTATCTAGACTAATATATATTAAATTTAATATAATTCATTTTTTATGAAATTAAATTTAATAAAATTTCACTATCCACCGAACTCTGGTTAATTAATTTTACTTTGGCTTCTATCATTAGTTTTTATCTCAAGTATATCTCTAAACAGTTTTAAAAAAAAGTTCAAATCTATTCCCCAGACCCCACCACTAATGGTAAAAGCCGCGTAAAGATGTAATTGAACATTTTTTTACTTGTTTAGAGGTATATTTGAGACCAAAAAATATGTTAGAAGCTTCTATGAGTCAATAAATTAAAGAAATATATACAAGATTAATTACAAACGTTGAAAATATTTTTGATAATTTTTGCTAAAAAATTACATTCAAATTTAAAGCAAGAGGTTTATGGACAGGTGTTGATAATCCTCAATTCTATTTTGGTCATTCATTTGGACTCTTTTTTCTTTCATGTGATCAAACACACCCAAGCTCCAAACAAAGCTTGCTATGGCTATTTTAGTTCTTGAATTTCATGAGGTGAAACAAATAATTGCAAAAAACAAAAAGCACATTCACTACATTGCTTTCTCACTTTCTCCATAAAATTCAAATAGTTAATTATAGTCCCAAAAAAATAGAATATCTACGAAAAAGTATTATTAAAAGGACATTTTGAATGACGAAAGTTGTCAGAAAAAAATTCAGAATTGATAAGAGGAAAAACCTACTCACATTTTACATCAAAATAATTCATTTTAAGAATTTTTTAATTTTAATTAACTATAATTAAGGTTTTGTTTAAAAATTTATTTGGTAATTTAATTTGATGCAATTACTAAGGTAGTAATTACCCAATATAATAATTATAAAGTTTTGTTTGTTTATTATTCAATGATTTTTTTTTCTATAAATAGGACACTTAGCTTTAATTAAACCAAAAAGAAACATTGGAAAAGAAATTATATTTTTGAATCATTTTTCACACACTAGAGATATTTTTTTTTATCCTTTTTCCCATAGTAATAAAGATCATAGGAAAATGAAGAGGAAAAAAATGGAAAGGGGTGGTGTGAAATCCTGTGCCATAAACAAAGAGTAGCAGACATGGTAGCAGGATCTTGTGAGTTATCCTCAACTGATAAGTTGGCCATGAATGGTTGCTTTCCACTATTTGTCTACTCTTGGTGTACGTAAGCTCTAACGAATGTGAAATAGACATAACGAGCAGAAAAACCCACCCACCCTAACCCCATTCAATGTTATGATAAAAGTAACTTGGAGGAATTAGTGGCAGAGTCAGAATTTTCACTGATTCGAAATATAGAAAGTAAACACACAAGAGGTTAAAGGGTTTCTACATCTGTTATATATATATACCTAAAACATAATATTAACTATTTATAAATAGTATAATTTTCTGTTCGGATAAACCCTCTAGATTCTTGCTAGCTCCACCCCTGTGTGGGGCAACCAATTTTTTTTATTTCCTGGCCTACTCTTCTCATTTCCACATGCATTTACAAGTAGGGTATATATGTAACTACAATTATTTTATTCTGTTTTCTTTCTGTTTTTGAAAGAAGTAAAAGGTGTTTTCTTTGTCCATTATAGACCAGTGATTTAGTTAGGTCTTAACTAACAAATTTAAAACATAGAAAAGTAAATATATGGGGGAAAACATACATACTACAGTATCAAATGAACATGCTGAGTTCAATTTAAACGAATTAAAATGAATTGAGTTAATAAGAGTTAACTAGTAAAAATATAAGAAAAATTACTGAAATACACGTCTTATATTTCCCTTATTTCCAATATCCCCTTCTATTTCTAAAAACCTCTAAAATCCCTTAATTTTATAATGTATCCGAGCTACATATTATGTATCCGGTTTATTTTATAATGTATACGAGCTAGTTTTTAATATTTCGAGCTACATATTATGTATCCGGTTATTTTATAATGTATCCGAGCTACATATTATGTATCCAGTTTGTTTTATTTTTTCAGGGATTAATGTAATTACAAACTAAATAGGAATAGATTGTAATTTCATATTAAAACTATGTGATTGGGTCAAAGGACTAATTAATAGATTATAGCCCAACATGTTCAACTCTAATCAAGATTTCATATATTTATTTTCTTATAATTTTTAAATTAACTAATAAAATAATTTTACTTTATTATCATTATATATATGAAACAACAAATGTTCTTTAAAGTATATTAACAAAGTTTTTCATGGGTTAATTTAGACTATATACTTACTCAACATTTAGATGAGCTTAATTAAGCAATTTAAAATAGGCTGAGTTAATAAATAAGTAATATTTTCATGGTTAATAAATGAGCAAGTAATATTTTCCAAGATAAGAGAATACACTTTGTACAGCATAATAATGTAAATAGAAAATAAACCTCATAAGCTTTAGTGACAACGATGTATGCAGGTATGTCATGCACAATCATGGATGTATTTTGTATGGTGAGCCTCAACTCTCAAATATTGTCTAACCAAGATTCAATCTTGACTATAGCAACAAACTTTTATATTTCTTCTCTTATAAATCTTTGAAGTTTTTATACCTCCCTTAAAACACACTCTTAATCATTAAGGGCTCACTTGGTGTAAATGATAAGGGATAACTAATTACATAATTAATTTTAGGATGAGTTTATAACATATTTGATTGGGAGAAAATCACTAGATGGGATAATATTTTTAAAATAGTTGTCTAAACTATTCTTCACTTCTTTTTAAAACGTCTCACTTAATTAGCACTCTACGATGAGGGAAAAAAAGAAGTTATATAGAAGGGGAAAAACATTGAGGTGCGGTTGTTGGGGGCCTTGGGGCCTAAGGCTTAAAGTGTGTCCCATGTCCTGCAGCTAAATAGATCTTTGGGTTTTGGGAGTAAAGATTTTAGCATTCAATGTTTGTGAAGAAAATATTGGGTATCTCACATCAATACCAAACACTTTAAAGAGGGCCACAAAATATTTAACCAAGTGAGGTGTTGTCTCTTTATGTACAGTATTGGTGGGTGCTAAAAAAGTACAGGTCCTTTTTGGAGTGGAGTTTATTAGATAGATCATATCATGTATATTGTCCTGCTCCAATAACATCACTATTTTCTCCAACAGCCTTTTTTCCATTGTCTTTATGCACTTGGGGTCCCTCTTTTGGAATCATATACCCTTTCATCTATCATAACTTCATTATCTCTTCTTCTATTATATTTATATGTTCTTCAAATAAAAATGTAGAGGTCATTATTCATATTTTGACATTTTAAGTTAAGTAGAGTATCAATACTGAATACTGATTAGCAAAGGGCTAAAGAAACTTTCTGTTTATGAGTTGGTATGAATCAACAGGTGATGGGGTTAAGCTTTTACATAAATAATGTTTTAGACATCAATTAACTTGATGGAAATTCATGTTGTTTAGCTGTATTAGCAAATCATTTTGTCTTACAAAAATTATGTTCTTCTCCACATCTAGTCTCTTGAAAAAAAAAAAACTTTATTATCATTAATTAAATTGGTTGCAACTTGATTTGAACATATCCTCAGCCTCGCCTAACCATTGGATCATTTGGCACTGATACCACTTGTTCAAATAGAAATAATCAAGACTTTATGCGAAATCTAATAATTTACAAATCATGTCAGCAACAAGTCAAAACAACAAAGAGAAGTAAAGAAAACTATTTTAAAGAAGCATATAATATATTGATATGATTTGACTAATTGATCTACATATGAGAAAACTAATATGAATGAAAGCATAATACAATTGAGAGAAAATATTCTTCCAAACAAGACTCTTTAATGACTACTTGTGAATGTTATTGTATTATGGTATTAGAAGAAATGATCTATATATAAAGGTCCAAAACTTCTCCAAGAAATCTTTTGTACCAAAGAAAACCTTTTGAATTAAAACACAATTGGGTAAAATCCAAACAAGTTAGGAAATTCAAGGTAACCCCTAACAAAATCTTTCCACAAAAACCAAGCCAAAACCACTTCTCTCATTGGTTAAAATTGCAATTTTGGAATCCAACTTCCAATGGAGTGAGAGGTTTTGATAAGGCAAGTTGATGATGGATCTAAGATGTAGAAAAAAATCTTTTTTATTATTAAAAATAAATAAAATCTTTCACAGCTAGTGACAAAGAGAATAGAGAGAGACTTAAAGTGAATGGAAATACTAACGCTAGGTAGACAAGCTTAGATTGGGTGTTTTGTTCATTTGTTACTTTGATTTAGACCTTTTGGCATGTGTCCTATCTACCAAGCATGTGCTTATTTTTGACCCAAAGCTTGAGTCTTTGCTTCTACAAACCTTTCTGTTCTAATAATTCTCAACACCCTTTTATTTAAACAATGATATGATGTGTCTGAATCCTTCCACATGAGTTAGTGACGTGATACTTAGCAACTCATTATTAATGGATTTTCTTGACTTTTGGCCAGCTAAAAGGGTGGCACATAAACTAGTGAGACTCCTAGATGGAGACAACTTAGGGGGGGGGGGGGGGGGAAGGGTTCCACAATACACAATCCAAATATCTATAGATTAGGATTTTGTATAAAAATTTCTACCACAAAAGCCATGCATTAAAGTAAGGGATCACTCCAACCATCCCCATCAAGATCCTCAACTTGCTCTTTGCACACATGTAACTAGTTACAACCATTTCTCTTTTCTTTTTCTCTTTCTTCTTTTAACTACAAAAAAAAAATGCAGATTACCCTCAACTGTCTAGAGGAAAAGAAACATATATAAAAGAAACATGTATTTGAGTTTACATATGAACTAAAAATTAGAAGAGGTACAAGCCATATATGATCCCTAACATGTTTTAGAGTAAAACAACTTGCTTCTCTAAAGGTCTTCTTCTTAGTCCCAACCTAGCATATAAATCAGAACTCTACCACAATATGAATTCCAACCAAATATCTTTTGACACACTACCTACCACAAGGTCACCAAAATCAATAAAAATAAAGGTTAATTTTAGCCATAATAACATCACATAACAACAACAAAAGAAATAACAATTTCTTTCCATTCAAAAAGTTCCACCTTTGAGGCTAAGGTAGCATCAACAAAAATAGCTATTATTTCCATTCAAAAAGAGTCCTATAAGCAATTTGCCATGAACAACAAACATAGTAAATGATTGGATTGGATCACTCTAAAATATTTCCCAATAATAGAACAAAGAAAGTACACACTCATCATTTGTGAGTTATCACCACTCCACCTCCTGAAATAAACTACATGCATTTTCATTCAACCAATTATTCAATTTTACAATAGACATAAAAAGAAGTGGTATCCTATTTACTCCACAAAAGCAAAACAATTAACAAAAGATCAACATCAACCTCAATAGCAGGAGAAAAAAGGGGTAGTTTACCAAAAGAGATAAGCATGGATCACACTTGACAAATAAACAGAGTTTTCAAACAAGAAAAATGTAAAATTTCTATAGTAGTATCAGTAGCTAAATGAACTTAGTAAATAAAAGTAGAAGAATAGAGGAAAAGAGAGCCCTTTTGTTTTAGCCTCTGGCAGTCAGCAATGAAGGAATAGCTGCCAAATTAGGAGTAGTAGCATTCTTATTTGATGCACCTCTTTTCCCATTTGATGATGATGATGTCTTACTGAAAGCTCTCATTGGACTTGCAAATGCCCATCCCCAAGAACTTCTGTTCCTTCCATGTACAAGCTGCTGTTGTTGTTGTTGTCCCACAGGAGCTATGCTGGATTTCCCATTCATATTTTCCTCAGATGAAACCCAATGAGATGAAGATGATGAAGATGATGATGAAGAAGTTATCATAAAACCACTGAATAGTCCACCACATCTAACTCTTTCTTTGATACAATCTTGCCCTGCCCCTGCTGCTGCTGCTGCACCACTGTTTCTGTGATGAATTTTAGACTTGTTGTTGCCTTCTCTTTGAGACTCAACTCTTCTCAAAGTACAATCTCCAAAACCTGTTGAGATTCTTTCAAAGAAATCACCTGAAAAGCTTCTGCTTCCACAGCCAACAGATCTAGATCTAGATACTTTTCTATCAACTGCAGGACTACTCTCATTTTCATTCTCCACCACTACAAACTCTTCTTCTTTCTTCTTTGACCTCATAGAACCATTCCCAGCTGAAGGAAAAGTCATGTTTCTTTCAGTTTTCTTGGAATGCTGCTGCTTAGAAGAAGATGAGTAGTAGAGAAATGACCAGAACCTTCTCCTGTGAGGAGTATTATAGTCTTCTTCTTCTTCATTCAAGAAATGCATACCATTTCTAGGAGTTGTTGTAGACTTGCTTCTCTTCATAGTAGCCATAACACTACCATTACTGTTACCACCATCTTTTTTCTTCTTGTTATAATGGCTACTCAAGAGAAAGGGCATTCTTGATTTCCTCATTTTCCCATAGTGATTATTACAAACATTTGTTTGGTTGTTGTTGTTGGTTTGGTTGGTTTGGAGTGATGGTAGAGTTGAGGAAGTAGTAGTAGTAGTAGTAGTAGTAGTAGTAGTGGAAGTGGTAGGTACACCAAAATGATCAGATCTAAAAGAAGGTGTAGAAGAAGAGGAAGAAGAAGGGAAAATGGCAGAAGGAAAAGAGGAAGAAACAAGTTTTCCAAGCTTTTCTTGAAGGCAAAAAGCACAGATCCCACCTGGGGTATTGTTCTTGTAAGGATGATTTGTACATATCATATTACCATCACCCATGTCTTCTTCAATCCCTTCCATCACCATTGCAGCTTAACTAACTCTGTTTCTGCTCTGCTATTTACTATACATTACTTGTCTTGTTCTTGCTGAAAACAACTACTACTAGAGCCTCCTTAATAACTTGAAGAAAGGATTAAACAAGATAAGAAGTAGACAAAAATGATCAAATGGTGGTGTAAATGAAAGCAATACAGAAAAAAGAAGAGAAGTTATGGCATTGAAGGAAGGAAGAAATGGTAGTCCCCAGGAGCACGTGCCAACCTGACTAACTGATATAATTAAACAGGAGGAACCCCTACGACCTATTACTGCTATACGTGTACGTATAAAAATAATAATTTTATATATGTATCAACGTATTATACCATTTGGATTCATATCCTGGCCATCAACTACCCGGCTAGCGTTTGGCACTAAATTCTTAAATATTTATGGCAAATTATATTTGGGTGAAGTTTTTGGTAAAGTTTTACCATGTGTTTGGTCTTAATTTTCTAAAAATATTTGATTATTTCAAAAAATATAATTTATACTCATAAGTTTTAAAAGTTATTTAAAATATTCATAAATTTATAATAAATATGTTCCGTAAAAAAATAACCTTATAATATAAGTAATTGATTACAATCAACAATAACAAAATAACAACATTGGCAAGACAATACGCTAATCATATACTCAAACTTGTCACTAATTCGGTTATTGTTATAACTCATTAAACACAAATTGTTCTATTTTCTCAATTTATCACTCAAACTTTTTCGGAGGAGGTAGTAACAACTATTATTTGGACATAAGAAATAATGAGTATTTTTTATAAAATATAAAAGCTTGGGATAATTTTTAAATTTTTAAAAATTCTTAAATAGTAGAACTTAGCCTAGTTTTTTCTAATACTTAGAAACTTGGGATTCTTGGCAAATATATTTGCCAATTAATATGACCAAACACCACTTTCCAAAATTTCCCCATGTTTTTCCCAAGTATTATTGGGGTCAAACGGGTCCTAAAATTATTCATCTTATGGGGAGACTAATGGATAAATATAGAAAAAACAAAAAAACTTATGTATGGTGTTCATTAACCTTGAGAAGGTCTACAATAAAGTTCAGTCCTATGTATGATAAGAACAGTACAGGAAATTCGAAGCACTTTTCAATCGAGATGGGGTTGCATCAGAGATTAGCGCTTAGTCAATTTCTATTTGCATAGGTGATGGATGAATTCATATCACATATTTATGACGTGTTGGTGTATGTTATTTGCATATACTATTTGATTGAGAAGACTCGCATTAGAATTAACAATAGGTTGGAAGCGTGAAGATACACTCTGAAGCAAGTCGAGTAGGATTAAAACAGAGTATTTGAAATGTAAATTCAGTTATATGATGAATGAGGCAAGCGTGAAAGTGAAGCTTAATATGCAAATTGTTTTCAAGAGAAAGATTTGAATATCTTGGGTCTTTGATCCAAAGAAAATGATAAGATTGACGATAATATTGTACATCGTATTTATGCGATATAAATAAAGTAGAGGCTTGCATGCCTCTTGTCTGATAATAATGTAACACCAAAATTTAGAGATAAGTTCTATAGAGTTATGCTTAGACCAGTTTTGTTGTAAGAGACAAAGCGTTAGCCAGTTAAGAATTTCTATGTTTTAAATATGCAAGTGGCGAAAATAAGGATGTTGAGATGGATGCATGGACATACTAGTTAGGAACGATAGAATTGGGATGAGAATATTTAAGACAAAATGTGAGTGGTCTCCATTGTGGACAAGATGAGAAAAGGGCAACTGAGGTGGTTTTGACATGTAAAAAGGAGAAGTGCAAGTCCTGAGTAAGGAGGTGTGAGAGATTGATTATATTGGAGATAAATGAGTAACAAATGTAGGCCGAAGAAGTACGAGACATGATTGAATTAGACATGACGCATTTTCAACTCATTATGGACATGACATTAAATAGAAATATGTAAAGGTCAGGATAAGGACAAAATTTTAGTAAGTAGTTGAGTGTTGTCTTAGTATTGTCCTATCCATGTAGTCTATGGCTTGGTGATGGTCTAGAGAATAGTGTATACCGTAGTATTAACTGATTCATGTACTTTTTATTTTATTTTAAGTATATGTTATTTACTATGTTTAGGTGATCGAACACTGTTGATGTTACAATTTCATGCATATATGCTCCACACTGATTTTCTATTTAGTCGTAATGTTTTTATTCACTCTCATTTTTTTCCATTACTACTTTGATTTGCTTTCCTTGAGTTAAGAGTCTTCGGAAAATAATTTTTTTATCAATAAAAAATAAAAATAAAATATGTGATCACTATATCCTTCACGAACTCTACCACTATGTGAGATTCCACAAAATATGTTCTTATTATTGTAAATATCAACGTATACAAGCAGACTAATAATAGAAATTATTACTCCTATGAGATACTAAAAAAAAAATTAATAAAAAAATATTTGTAGTTATTTTTAATTAATTTCAATGCTTCAATACTATTTCATTGATGTATTTTACTTAGACTCATATACGGAGTATACAGGAAGAGTGTATTTTACTAAGAGATTAATTATTATCCACGCATAGTGGACAAGAAAAATACATCGTCAATTTATTTTTAGAAATACTTATTTCTATTAATTTAATTATTATTATTTTCTCATTGAATGATTAATGATTCTTCTTCTTCTTCTTTCATTTCTTTTTATTTTTAAAACATGTTTTAAAGATCTAAGATTTATTTCAGTGAAATAACGGTAAAATATTTTTGATATTGTCGATTTTGAGTATTATTTTAATTGAAATACATATGGTGGTATATGGATCAAAGTTTATTTTTAACTAAATTTTGATGTTGATTGAATAAACGAAGAAGAGAAAACTTAGTCTGAAGCAATGAAAGCACCTATCCAAATACTTTTTCATTTTGTCAAGAAGACTTATTAAGTTATGAATAATCTTTTATAAGATTAATTAGTCTAGATTTTAAAATATAATAAAAAGTTATCAGATTGTCTCAAATTGCTTCAATGGTGTTAATGGAGAATAAGGGTTAAAATAATGAGGACAAAGAAAACGGTGAAAGAATCCTTCTTATTTTAGACAAATCAAATAAAAATTCTAAACAAACTCCTATAATTAATTTAGAGTCCAAGTTACCATATAATACTTATTTTGTTATTTTTATTTAAATATTGATCACATGTGAATATATTTAAAAAAAGTATTTAAAAAAATGAGTTGATAGTGTAATTTTCTTATCCATTGTGAGTGGATAGTAGTTAATCTCTTTTTACTAATCTCTTTGTTATAAATACCCCTATAATCTTGTTGTCACATGTACAAGTCTCTAATGTATTACAATTAAATTGAAAAGAAAATACAAGTCTCAAATGTAATTGTTTCTAGAGTAGAACAAGAACATAATAAAAAAGCAAGAGGGCCCGCTGAGATGACAGACAGCTACCTCTCAAGTCTCTACAGTAAAGCCTCAGATAAAATAAAGAAGAAGTGTAATCACGAAGATCCGGACTCGTAACTTGAACTTTTGTAGAAGCAAGAGGTGAGTATCAAACAATATGGTACTCAGCAAGCAAACTATTAAACACGAGGTAAAACAAATAGAATGCAAGTACTCATTTCATCCCAATCAAACCTCCACAAACTACAACTTGCACAGAGATCGGCCTAACCTAATAGTTCACAGCTCACATAGCAAATAGCAAAATAATAACACTTCAACGAATATAGGCCATCAACACAAGGTACTGAATCTATCAACCACAAATTTCACAACATTCACAAGTTTACAGCTAGAAATGATATGCAATGCAATGAAATGTCATGTAAAGTGAATAAGTGATGTATGCTTGTCCTTCGATACACATCCACTAAGATTCAGACCAGAATCCATGGGAGACTTATTAGTCCATGCATCTGTCATGGAGCCTGTGGACCGACCCCTCAATATAGAACATGCCAAAACCATTTTCCATTGACATTCTCATCTCAATAGATCTCGTTGTAGTGTTTCAGAACCAATGCAAAAGGGCATGATATTGTGAGAATATGATGTAATCCATATCAACACCCAATCCATATCAATATAGTCATGTTACAACATCATTAATGAATTAATACAACCATTCAAGTCATTCACACATATCACATGTTAATATATCATCAAGTTGTCTTTGTTTTATTACCCCTTCATCATAAATAAGTTATCAAATACGAACAAGATAAAACTCATCTCCAAATGTCATTACTCCCCAACACACATAGTAAGAAAATACAAGATTTCATAAATTTCACAAAGGTTAAAAAT
The DNA here is from genome assembly GCA_029007595.1 of Solanum commersonii. Lineage (NCBI taxonomy): Eukaryota > Viridiplantae > Streptophyta > Magnoliopsida > Solanales > Solanaceae > Solanum > Solanum commersonii. The sequence continues at coordinate 2,659,751 of JAJTWQ010000087.1, forward strand.
TTCACTTGCCTCCATCAATCAAACAATCACTCTGAGACTTGAGCTTATCCCTTTTTTGAATCTTCAATTCAACACAATCTAATCAAACAAGTAAACACAATAAGATTTTGAAACTAGTAACACCCATATCAAGCAATTTGAAAAATGGGGTCAAAACAACCCAAAAATCCAACTGCGAAAATGAAGGGTAAATCTAGAAATCAATATGAAAATGTGTTAAACCAAAAAAATTAAAATCCAACAGTGAAACCATTTCAAAAACTGAGTTGAAATCATCTCAAAATCCCACATTAAAGCAAAACTTAGGGTTCTTGATAAAACTCCAAACTTTGAAACTTAAAAATCTTATTCTTGATGTTAAAAATCATAATTGGTGAATGAGAATTGAAGACTTATGGTCATAAACACTCACCCAAATGTTTCTAACTTGAAAAACTTTCTTAAAATTGTCATATAAGAGTTCTCAAAGCTCAAAAATAAAAAATAGGGGGAAAACTCCAAATTTTGAAAAATATAACACTGTCATGCCTTCGCGAATGCGACGGTCAACGCTTGACCTCACATCGATTGTGATCTCTATCCCCACGAATGAGGAGGTTCGCTAGAATGATCATTCGTGAATGCAAAGGTCTCTCGACCTTCCTCCCGCGATCAAGGTCGGGGTTACGCGAATGTGAGCAAGGTACCACGAATGCTAATGAGAGTAACTTAGCACAAGACTTCAGCAAAAATCAGCAATCACACAAATCTGTGAAAGGACCTTTGGAATTTGTTTGAAACCTGTTAACACAAACCAATCATTTTAAAGAGTGAATATGGGCATCAGTCTTTTACTCTTAATGTTCGAGAATCAACCGTACATGAATAGACTTTTCCTTAGGCCTTCAAGGAGGAAGCAAGGATGGAACAAGTAAACTCGACGTTTCTAACTCAATGGAACCATTGAAACACGAATTCGGGGTCTTGTTGACCCAAAACCCATGAAAATCACAATAAAGTAAAACGCTCAAAAAGACCAAACTGACCTTGGTACATCTGAAAATTAAATCAATACCTTTCTCATGCCTAAAATCATTCCCCAAATTCAATGAAACTGTCGGAAATCCGATCCCAGCATCCAAACTTTGAATGTTATCTAAAGTCAACTCAAAGGCCAAAATCACCCAAACTTCCAACTTAAGATCTCAAATCTACAAAACAACTTTGAATCTAAAACTGACAACGCTCCTAGACCAAATTCCATATTACGGTACTGATAAACTGACATAATTTCATTCTGAGACTCAAAATTTTGATTGACACCAAGAACCACTTTTAATCAACTTAAGTCTTTTAAAACAAAAAACTTCCAAGAATCTCAAACTTTTACTAAAACTTTCAAAACCAACTTCATAAACCAATCAAAAATGACTCAGGATAACTATCTAAGGGGGTAAAATGATAATTTTAGGAAATTTTTTAAAAATGATCTTCCGATCATTTCAAAAGATTTCACAACGCCATGTTTCTAAGATAATTTATCTATCTTTTGTCATTGCTCTTACATTTGTTGTATATCCTTCTACTTCTTTGAAATATATAAACAATAGTCACTGTAAATATTAATCAAGAGTGAGAAAGATTAGTAGATGTGGAGATAGAGATAATGATTTCATTTTAAAGATCGCATCTTTGCTATTATTATTTTGAAACTATTATATTTTATGTTGTTACCTTTCTCAGTAATTATAATATTTTTCTGATGATTTATTTATAAAATTATTGAAATTTTACTTTTGCTTATTGTTTAGTAATAAAATTATAAATCAAAATATAAATGAAATGTACATTGTATAGATCTCTGAGTCTAACCTCATATTTAGGGACTTACGTCTCCTTCATGCTGCATAAAATGTTTCATCTCCCATTTCAAACCACTGACTTCAACCTTACTCCAATACTAAAAATTAATACGAGGACTTACGTGTTGTCCTTCATTCTGCATAAAATATTTCGTCTCCCGTTTTAAAACACTGACTTCAACCTTACTCCAATACTAAAAATTAGCCGTTCTTCTTAGAAGTATGTGCTTGTCTTGTTTTCATTTATATGTTGAGCACATACTGTATCACAGGAGTATGCAAGTAGATACATAAGAAGAGTGTGTGTTTTCAGTATGCTATACTTCTTCATTTGTTATCAAAATTCCCAACTAGTTATAATCACACTGAGCATATGTTCAATGTAGTTGAGTGCATAAAAAACTTTTTGTAAGCAGTGTCATCTTTTAATATGAGAAATAATATAATATTAAATTAATAATATGACACAATAATAAATAAAACACAATTTACCTAAACTACTATACCTTTTATAATAATAATAAAAAATTAACAAAAATATTACAACTTTTTCTCCGTGAGTTTTTTTTTTTTTTTTTTTAAATGTTTTCAAAATAGCCTCTAAAAATAATAATGTCATTTCTAATGAAGAACACAAAAATCATTAAACAACTTATTATTCAATTGATTTCATAAATTTTACTTAATTAATTTTATTGGTGAGAAAGAAGGATAAATTAAATATATTAAAAAATGATTTTCTTTAATATAGAACACAAAATCACTAAACAACTTATTATTTAATTAATTTTATATTTTTTCTTAATCAATTTTATTGGTGAAAAAGAAGGTGAAAGGAAAAAAAACATTAAAAATAAGCCTAACTTTCATGATGAAGGTGAACCTAAAAATTAAAATGTATCAAAATGACGTTTCTAAATTTGAACTCGCGACCTGTCTAGCGGAATTGGCATACATCCACACATTTTTGTGTCAAGGAGTGTCACTTCCACAAATGTATCTGTGAGTTTTATTTTCTTTCATTATATAAATATATATTTTCGTAAATTTTTCTGACAAAGTAGTGTACCGTGACACTCTTTCGGTCTTAGTAAATCCGCCTCTGATTCTATGAGCAATTGTCAATTGCGTTAACTTCAACATTACTCCAATCCTAAAAAAATTGTCGTTATTCTTTGTACTGTAATTGTATGTAAGGAAAGATAATAACTTTTTTGAAACTTATTTATAAAAATTCGTGACAAACATATATTATGTCAAAATATTTATAATTTTATGTGGTCTAGTAAAACTCCTTAAAAATACTTAATAAAGGAATAAGTTTATTGTAACCATCCTTTGATAATTTATTTGAGAAATAATTATAATTGATAATAAGAATAAATTTGAGAATTAAGTGATAAATTATATCTTGATTTTATAAAAATGGACAAACAAAAGTGGATATCTATTTTAAAAGGGTGGATATATAAAAGTGAATATCTATTTTAATATAATGGACAAATAAAAATAAATGGAGGACGTAATACTTAAATTTTACTATTACACTTCAATTTTTTTTGCTATTTTCACAAATTGAGATGTTCAAACTTTAAAGTGATTATCTTCTCCAAATATGAAATAGTATGTATCAAAAACTATAATTTTGTCAATTAAAGAAGAATACATCAATTTGAACATATAAATAAAGCAAGTCACAACTCATTAATATTGTAGAGATATATATAGAGAAAGAAACGAAAGTACAATACTAAATAAGAGAAAAAGAAATTTAATATTTTTATTTATATTTATATAAAACATTTTACTGAATCACTGACACAATAGGTCAAGGCAATAAAAAAATGGAATTACATATTGTGAAGGACGTCTATCGTTAGAGGTGAAAGCATAATTAAGGCATTAATTAATTAATTAATCATTCCCTTCGTTCCTTATATATATATATATATATATAATCTTTACTATAAATAATTGGTTCATAATACAAGTCATTTTATAAAATAAATGTATAAATTACAATATTCTTCTTATTTTACCCTTATAAGTTACTCCCTCCATTCCATATTAACTTAAGCTTTGAGTCTGGCCTTTTTCATTTTTCAAATTAACTTAAGTTTTCAATCCTCAAGACTATTTTTAAAATATTCTTTCAATTTTACCCTTTAAGTTAGTATTGGAATTAGTTATTATAATTAACGTTTAGTTATTTTTGACAATAATTAATAAGGGTAAAAATGAAAAATTATGTTCAATTTATGTCTTAGTCTACTTTTCTTAAAGGGTGTGAAACACCTCAAACTTAAATTAATATAGAATGGAGGGAGTATTAGCCTTGAAAATATATATTTGACTAACATAGAAAAATTAAATGAATAATTAATGTTTATTGATCAAATTAATTAATCAAAATAAATAATTTGATATTCATTGATTGAAAAATTAACTTAAAAATAAATAAATAAAAATAAAATGATAAACTTACTTAATTTTTTAATGCACATAAAATAAAAAGTTATGTGATATGAAAAGAGTAATTAATTAATTTGTGTGTGTGCACACATTTATTATGAGTATACTTATTAGGTTACAAATTTATATGTGCAGACCTACGTATAAACAGCCTTTAACTGAAAAAGAAAAGAGAGAAGAATCTCAGACCTGTCAAATTGTTTCTCCATAGTCCCAAGAAATACTGAATAATGCAGCTCTAGCTGTAGGCCAAAAGGACACAAGTTTGAACTATATAATACCCATATAAAATCATCATTTCAAATCAATTTTAAAATATAATTTAAAATTGTAAATTATATTTTACTTTTTAAATAAAAAAAATTCACGCAAAAAATTATATTTTGTAAAAAAAAATACTATTATTTTAAATTTTACAAAAATTATATATTATTCAGCATGAAGAGAGTGTTTGTATCATTTGAAAAAATTATATAAAAAAATAATTAATTACTATTATTGTTGTCTAGTAGATTTTTATTAACTTAAGTGTGTTCAAAAATTTGTAATCGCAAGTATTTATTCATAAAAGAAATATAAAGATATGTAATTGCGGATATTTTGACAACTTGTTTATGAATTATGATTTGTTCATTTGGTAGGATGATTAAAAATTGGGAAAACTAATAATTTAGCTTTCATATCTTGTGGGATTTTTATGTTAATTAAAAAAAAATACAACTTACAAAATGCAAATTACATGTCTAAAGTCCAAACCAATTTCTAACTTTATATCAATTTGGTTTCATTTCATATTTTTAAATCATGATTATATACGGCATATCCAAACGATCCTTTTTCTTCAGATCAAATGGATTGCTAAATGACTATTACTCCAAATTGTTAAGTACAATTTTTAAGCTTTGAGGAATCCTTTGGTTTACATGCTGGAATAATAATAAAGGAATTATTGTACAACGCATACGACATGGTTTATTACATAGAATTATATAATACGTACATGGAATCTTAGGTACATATGGATTATTTAGTTTAAAGACATTTTATCTTCAAATAGTTTCATCTATGCACGTATTCTTTCTTAATTTTTGTTATAATTTAGTGCACGTATTTATTTAGTAAGACGCACCAACAATGGCGGAACCACCTTAGAGTTAGAGTTAGAGGTTCATCCGAACCCCCCTTCAGCGAAAAGTTATATTATATATATATATATATATGGTTAAAATAATTTCTAGATATATAGTACATGTCTAACCCCCTTCAACTGCTTTGTGTGTTTATTTTTTTAGATTTTAAACCCCTTATTAAAAAATATGGCTCCGCCAATGCGCACCAAGCATTGCATTAGTTACTACAATATTTTATGCTTATTAGAGGAATCGCTATATATATTGTTTTACCAAAAAATGCATTATTTTTATTTAATATGTTATCATATTAAAAAAAAAGTTAAAGAAACGCAAGGTGTAGAAGAAGTGGAGCTACCAATGACTTGACAAAAGGTTTAATAAAATGGGTTCAAACTGTCGGTGAATTGTTTTGCATTCTTTTGTTGACTTCAATTAATTCTTTGGTCATGGGAAAAAAATTAATGTTCTGAGTGGCTCACTATTTTAATTTATTTGAGATTCTATTTGTAAATTGTAATAGTTGTATTTTGATTTATATAAATATATTAGATAGGTATGGCCTGTGCTATCATTTACATTTTGAAGTGAGTAGTTTTTGAAAATGACACCAGATTATCATTTCAAAATATCATGACATTGTCATGATTATTAAGTTTTCAATTCAAAATTAGGATATAACATCCTTAGATTTGATCTCGAAATCCTAGTGTCACCTCTACTCGGAAGGATCATTTTAAAGTGCAGAATATTATATGAAGCATATATATTGAACTCATTTAGTGGACTTGAAGAATTTTCTTACAAATAAGTTTATCAAATAATTGAAAGAAAGTTTTTTCTGAAATAGAAACATAATTCATTTACTGCAGATTCTAGGTATTCCATGGGAGTAACCAGGGGCGGATCTATAGTGTGTCCAGGGGTCATCCAACCCCCCCTCGGAAAAAAATTACACTATATATATAAGATCAATTTTTTTGTGTACGTGTATATATTTAAAATTGAACCCCTTGATCATATGTCAAAGTAGTAGCTCAATGGTTTATGGGGGTCAGGATTTCGCCTATGTGAGCTTTGGGTCACGGGTTTGAATCCAGGCAACAACATTTTTTTTATTTGAAACCCCTTGATAGAATTCCTGCCTTCGCCACTGAGAGTAACAATATTACTACACAAGCTAATATAGAAATTAAGAAGAGCACATTTTCTTACAAATCTAAAATACTTCAAGTAAACCCCTTTACATGTGATTATATTTCCTCAGTACAGTCAGATGTCGAGCACTCAAGCTTCCTTCGACATTAATATGATCAATTTTTATAAACCTCTACACGTCTCTTTGATTTTTCAACTTTGAGGCAAGTTTTATCCTCTATGTTAGTATCCTATTTTTATCATTTTCTTATTCAGTCAGTGATATTGTGACACACATAAACAATTCTAAACCAATAGGTAGAATATAGAAATTACAAATATTAGTCTTTAGGTAAATTCCTCTCCACCAGCTTACCAAGAAGAATAACAAAAAGGTTGTGGATTCAAGTTATTGAGAAGCTTTTAGGTTTACTTTAAATATTCATCAAGCCATTGACGATAACATGATCCTTTCATTCTCAATTCACCATGAATAGGGCAAAGATCAAAGATCCATGTGTCAACCTTCTACTTAAACCATCATCATATCACTCGAAATAATAATTTTGTAAATGTTTCTAATCCATGCCCTATGAGAGCCTTTGCCCGTCTTCTCTTCAAAATAAAGTACTTAACTTTATTGAAACTTTGAAAAACATCAAATTCACAAATACATGCTTATGGCTCACAATAAGCTCTTGTGGTTTAGACCTCACGATGAGACATTTTTACTAATACTTCACATAGAAATCATTATTCTAAACAAGCAAATCATATGGAGAGCTTGTTTGATTAACGAAATATCAATTTAAATCTTGATATTCATAAGAGGTAACTTGATAACTTGTGTTGAAGGGAGGTAACATGTATTTCATGAAATTAGTTCGAGGTGCACACAAGTGGTCCGGACACTACAATCATAGAAGAAACTAATCTTTGTAAAACACAAACTTGTGTGATTGATTATGATGTGTTTGATCTTACTTCACAATTCACATATGCTTAGGTAATTGACCTCAAGATCGCAAAAGAAAGTAAGATATTTTGGTTTCAACATTCTAAATATAAAACAATCTTATATGACTTAAAATGAGAACCGACAGAGTTGCTTCTTTAAAAAAAAATCCCACCTACACCAATAAAATAACTACATACCTTGTATATTTGTGTAAAGTGGGGTTTGAAGAAGGTAAGTATACGTAGTATTGTATTCCACCTGCACTAATCCACATGAATAAAGTATATAAGTAGTGAATTTTTTTTTATAACAATTACAAATGAAAGAAGATTTTCTATGAATCCTTTCTTTTTTTTTTTGTAATAACTATGAAATATTACCATTGCAACAAAAACCATTTACAAACTTCTAGTAAATGGTCGCAGCAAGTACTTAGACCTCAAGCAAAACTAAAAATAAACAAACTACACCAACAAATCTAGTTACAAATTCTAGACACTAAGTTAGTGCATCAATGAACTCTTTTAGAATAGTGTAATGTATTTATTCTCTGCTTAATCTCCCTTTGAATTTGTGCTATAACAAAGCTTGTATTTATATGTATGTTTCTGAAAATCTTCATATTCCTTGCTCGCCAAGTGTGGTATATCATAGCACCATAAATTGCAGCAACTACATCTTTTGGGAACCTCTTCCATCTTGTTTTCCGGAACCATTATAGATTTTGTAGCACTCCCTTCTGTTGCCTTACACCTTTTCAATAGTATCGTCCGGAAGAATTATACAAAATCATTAATATAGCATGATTTTCAAGAGAGGTGCCAAATAAATTTCTCGTTTATTGATTCGATAGATTATATACTTACAATAACAACCTACCTTCTTTTAGCATAAAAATAGTAGGACTTGCAAGATTGAATTTTTATCAACTCTGAGGTATCTTAAAATTTCTGATTAGGATTGGTAAGTTAAGGCATAGGTCCCTTTCCTTTGTACCTGAAAAAATAAAAGTAAAGGAGGTATCTTAAAATCAATTAAGATCATGAAAATAAAAAGGACTACGCAGATCGGGTAGGGGATTGGAACAACAAAATTTACCATAGCAAAAGAAAAAATTGATGGCATCATCATGCCTTCGAGATTATATTAGCTGTAGTGTAACAAATCCACAATTTATTCAATTCAATTCAACATAAATAGATATCGAGTATCTCAAACAATGAGTATACAGGCTCAATTTTAATTATTCCCATCAATTTGAGGAGTATGATGGAGAAAATAAAAGCTGCAAATTTGATTTGATGTGGTGCTTCGAAGTCAAAATAAATACTTATTTAGATAACAGAATCGAAAGAATTATCTGTTAACAATCGCTGAAATTTTTACTATAAACTCGAGTGACGGTTGGGTGTTTCAAAGCAGGGTTAATGTACTATTTTAGAAACTTCTGGTTTGATCTGGAAAACGAAGGATAGAGGAGAGAGAAAGATACAGCAGCGAGAAGCAAAGTGCAGAAGAAAGAGCATATTCAAAAGACATAAATACCCTTATTTTTGGTTGATATTATGGATAGTACACTTTTGTCTAATTTTTATTGCGTAAGGTACAATAAAATTAAGCGTTGGTCGTCCTGCTCTTGGTGCTTCTATATAAAAAATAATATATATATATATAGAGAGAGAAATTTAGAGGGTCATGGCTCGTATTGAGCATGAGCTCAACATTTTATATTTTAAAATGGTGAATGCTTTAAATTAATGTCAATCTAAAATAGTTTTAATAACATGGTTTACTTCATTCTTCACAATGACATATCTAACTTTAAACGAGCATACCTCAAAATCATATGGCAATGTCATGAATGAGTGAACAAACAAGTAAATTTAACGATCAAAGGTTTAAGTAGATTGAGGCTTAGTCTCCGGGAACTCTTCCATTTAACTAAGTACTCGAGCATTTCTAATATGTCCTAGAGATCCTCGGGTGGAAAAATTCTTATATTCATAGTTATATTGATGTATATAAGTTTCATCAACTTTGTTGCAGAGTGAAGAGTTAAATTTCCCCAAAATGATTATTGATAAATTGATAATTTACCTACTTATCTGATCTTTAAACTCTCTTTATTGTATACTTTCCTGAAGAAAAAGTGCATTTGCAACATTTTAACTCAGAAGAACAAGTCATCATTATTTTCATGTGATCATCGGACATTGAACCAAGTTAAAATATTTCAAAGAAAGAGCGTTAGAAGTGGCCAAACAAACAATTGCCATAATTTGTTTCTGATGTGGATGAGGTGATCGGATCCCACCTTTCTTCCGAAAAAAGGGAAGGAGAAGGATCTTCTTCAGTGGATCCCTCTTGTTCATAAATTCGATTCATATTTGGTGAGGTTCATAAAAATTGGGGGCTCTATAATCCTTACGTAAGGGCCATCCTATCAAACTTTCAGGCACATTGAATGTATGAAAATGACTAAAAATATTGTTTGTCTCTTGTAACCTGAATAATGATATGAATGCATGGTGAAGCTTTAAGAGCAGAAAGCAGAAATTTCTAACTTGCGCCGGGTGCGTGCTAATTGGTTTGTCACTACTCCACGTTACACGCCTACATCAACGGATCCTTCTTCATACTTCCAAGGATTTCTGTCTTTTCTACTTTTTATTATTTTAATTTCATTTTTCTTCTTTAATTAATTTAGTAAGTACACATTCAGTCCCAACAATAATTGTCTATTATATTAAAAATAATTATCTAATAATATTTAATCAATTAAGAAAATCAATACATAATTTTTTTGTGTCTATTTTATCTTTACTATTAAATATTATGTAGTATCATATAACACACTTTTCAAAGCATTAAATTTAATAGAGTTAAAAGATAATATCGTAATATTACCCTATTATTTCTTAAAAGATGTGTCAAGTCATAGTGAACAACTATTGATAATATGTAATTTTATTTCACCCAAGGACGTTATAGAAGTAGTACGTGCACTTGCAACATATCGTCTATGTTTCAAAAATGATGATTTTCACATTTTATATTTTCTAACCACAATAATAAATGGAAATATTTTTTTTTGCCAGAATTTAACTAAAATGGTAAAATAATATATTTTACACTGTTATTTTATCTTTTTAGCATTTTTACTTATTTAACTTTAATATATTTTAATTAAAAATGGAAAAAAGATCAATTTATTTTAAAATAAAAAGAATATTCTAGACTTTTTAAAATTCTGATCAAATTTTCTAGCCATTTAACATTACGCATAATAAATCTAGTAAAATTACAAGTGGAGAGAGTGAAGAAGATAAAATATACATAAATCATATCATTATATTATCTAATAGAGGAAGAAATATTATTTTCGAAAGACGTTCGGCTCAAACACAACAAATTTAAGCACAAAAAAGTAGGAGACAATTAAAAAATATAGCAAGTACCAAAGAAACATGCAAAGTCTACCAGAAGGGTACAAAAACAACAACAAAGTAGTGTACAATATCCGAAGCACATTCAATAAAAAAACATGCTATAATAAATTATTGAAAATAATAATTATTAATATTAGAAACTACAATAATACAATTTGTACAAGGATGAACATCAATCACCATTGAAAAACAACACTACATGACTATCTACTATTTTTTTACTCTAGCTAATACATGTCCTTCACTTATATACAAGGTGAAATCCTCGATAACCTAAAGGTGCTTCATATCATGTCTTATCATTTTTCCTCAATACGTTTTTGACTTATCTTTACCTCTTCTTGTACCCTCTATAACCAATCTCTTGCACCTCATATCAGTGTGTGCGTCCATACATCTCCTTTTCACATGCCATAACTACTATCTCAACCTCGCTTCTAATCTTATCTTGTCCACCTTGCACGGAAGCCTCTCTCACATAACAACAATTTTTTCAATGCTAATAATTGATTTTTGAATTTAATTATCAGGCACATTTGTAAGGTTTATGTCGAAAGTCATATCTTAAAGTCTACCTGTATCCTTGTTTGACTGGAAATTTATGTGAATCAATATTTTTTGTTCAAATTTTATCTATATATTTTAAAATGACTTAATATAAGTAAATATCTAACTATAAAGTCTATTATTATAATTAGTTATAAAAATTTATAAAGTTTAAATTATAATTCGATCTGTCATGATAAAGATAAATTTACAAGCATCTTTAAGACCGATAAAGTAATTGAACATATGTAATGCAAGTCTCACTTCATGTTGCGGTAACTACTAGCCAAGTTACCAATTAGTTGTGGTCTAGTGGTGAGACTGTTTCACCTTTAATTAGAGGCGACCCTTCATGAGTATGGATAAAATCTTATTGGGAGCTCCACCCTCGAATGAGTCCAATAGTGTTAATTCAAATTTAATCGAAATACCAATGTAAACTCTGAATACCGAATGAAAACCAAATGAAATATTAGGCAAAAAACTAAAGCATATGCGCTTGGTTGATTACTGTCTTTGACTAGCTAGAATGATGTTCCCTGAGATTGTTTAGTAAAACCAATAAAGAAAAAGAAGACACCAAGAAAGAAATAATGGGAGAAAAGAAAATTCTTTAATTTGTTGGTATGCATGCATGCATGGAATTATTCCTTCTTGTTTAGTTGGGAATCTTATGCACACGTGAAATACAGTGCTCCATGGATGAGTTTTATTTGTCACTATATAGGAAGATGCTTTGCTTCTTAATTATTAATTAACAACAATTTCTTAATTAATAAACTACATATCTTCATAACATAATTTCAATACTGAATACTTCCATCAAAATAAAATTTGTTTAAATCTAGAGAAAATACATAACTATCCCATCAAACTTAGATCCTTTTTTGAAGAAGACATCTTAAGTTTGCGGAGGTCCTATTACCCTACGAAACCATTTAATCGACAATAAATACGCTATTTTGACCCATTTTCACGGCAATTGTAATTTCACACTAGAAAAACGCATGAAAGAATAAAATTGCAGCCCCAAACCAATGAAAAACTAACATATGGCATTGTTAAACCAAAGTGAAAAGAGGCTCACGTTTCTTATTCCCCAAACCACCATTAATGGTTGTTGAGAGCTTTTCTCAACAGCAAAAGTTGGTTCTTTATTACGCGAAACGATTTTTTTTTATTGTATACTCTGTCATCAAGTTTTAACAATCCATCCTAAGGCCTTTTATTAGAAAAATCTACTTAACAACAACATAATACTTGATCAATTTAGCACCTAATTTACCTTTCAACAAAGAAATTTGAACCCATTTCCTTTCATATAGTTTCCCCAGATCAAAAGTGTCAAAGAATCTACTCAAACAAATTCAAAAAAATGTGAAATTCACTTATAGAACTCAAAGCTAGTCTTGATTTCGAAATACCCACAAAGCTAAAAAGGATTAAACTAATTTTTGAAGAAAAAAAATTGAAATCAAACACCAAAAACACTGAAAAATAACACACAACTTACATAAATATATATCTAAAAAGAAATTCAGAAAAAAAATCGTTTGAAGTGAAGTAAATCGAAAGAACTAGGAAAAGGAATTGGGAAAGATGAACATGAATTTTCTAAAAAGGTTTAAGGGTTAAAATGTGAGTGGATCAGGGTTTTACCCGACCCACTATTAAACAAGTAAGAAAAATAAAAAAAATATTATTTTATATGGGGTGAAACACATGCACTGATCATGAGATTGCAAATATTGTAAAAGTAGTGTATTTAAAATTGTTGGATGGGGTAATAGGACCCCGCAAACTTTAGGTGTCTACTTCAAAAAAGGTACAAGTTTGATAGGATAATTATGTATTTTTTTCTTAAATCTAAGAAAAAATATTATTGTATTGTATATTTAATTACTTCTTCAGATCTCACTTATGAAATTTTACTGGATATGTTGTGTTGTATCGTTGTACTGTACTTTGCTCAAAAACTAGCAATCAATATTTAACAAATTAAACTGTCCTTTAATCGTGTTTCATTAACCTCTATTAAGCTTTTGACTTAATTATAATATATTCCTCTCTTATAGTATATATCAAATATTACATATAGCTCCCTTCTAATTTAATAATAAGTGTAATAAAAATATTTTACAATTTGGAATTCACAAGTTATCCCTTCTACGTGAACTTCAAGTTTCTTTTTTGTTCTTTTTCCTAGAAAGTGAAAATTAAAGCAAAAGCACAAAATTAAATTAACGAAATAGATGCTAAGATGAAAGTCACCAAACATTAGTACAATGTTACTGGTTGGTCGGCTTTTTTCAGTTTCATATAGTTTAAGTTTTGTTAACGTTGTTGATGGTCTGCTACTTCAATTATGTTATTATCCGATTTGACTCCACTCAATATATCATGCCCATCAATAGATTCATTGTAGCGTTGTACTGGCAAAGTCAATCTAGAATATTCGATAAGGTGTTTTCAATATGAGTATACCAAAAATCGGCCAGCTCTCATCCTCTTGGGATGTAACCTTACCCTCGTTTTACCGTACTTTAGACCCTGCACATCAGAAGGGTGGACTGACCGAACTGATTGGAGTGTTTTCCTAGTCTAAGCTATTTGAATGAATTAAGAAATTCACCTATATATTTATTAATTGTTGTCAATCATCATTGTATATTTTGAGTTCAGATTTATAAACTATCGTCTTTACATTATTATATCTTATTTCTTATTTTTGAGCCAAAAATTTGAGATTTTCTAGTTTATAGGATTTCTTTTATTTTAAAAAAGTTGTTTATAATACTAATTAAACAAAAAGAATATATTAGTAAGGGTTAGATTAGTCAACTCGTTCGGGAACGAATTTTCGGTTTTTTAAAAATCATCAGATTATAAAATTTTCAAGTAATTTTTTATTCTTTTCTTTGTAAAAGTAAAATAAAACATAACTATATCTTCAACTCCAAATATTTGAAATCAAAGGTCAAACGTCTACTTTGTAATGTGGTTTTATTTTCAGTTTAAAGAAAACAATTTTTCATAAAATTTAAAGTCAATTTTTAAAAAAATTCTGATTCAATGGCTCATTATAAATAAAACAATTTCCCGCTCATTAATTTGTTTATCTATTTTTTTTTCTTAATCCGTTTTTTAAAAGTTTTATTTTTCTTTTGACAATTCTTTGATTCCGACTTTCTATATGACATTAATATTTATGAGATTAAAGAATATTTGATATATTCTACCTATTTTTAGTTTATAACCATAATATTTAAGAAAAATTCTTTAGTTTTTTAAATTTCGTGTCAAATTGAAGCAAAGATCGAAGAAGTATGTGATTGCAGTAGGAGAAACTATATAATTATACAAGCATTCCTACCATATTTACTAATTCTTCTTACAGTTAGAAATAATTACATTTTATCTCACTATTTAATAATTTCATACCAGATTTTAAGTTAGATACACATAAATACATGTTGTTTTGCTATCAAATACAATGAAAAGGGAGAGAGTCAAGCGAGATTTGTAAATGTATCCAGATACATGCGAATCACATTATACATGTATCTAGTGTGATTCGTATGTATATGGAATATCATATACGCAAGCATGATATAAGAGTGGTGAGCGAGATGGAAGAGAGACAAGCTGAGTAAGATTCATCTATGTATCCCAATACATGCAAATCCACTTGGATACAATGTATTCAAAACAAATTACACCTAATTTTAACCTCATTTACTCCGGATGCATATATCTAAATATATTTAAATGCACCAAAATCTGATAAGATTTATAATATTGCAAACTAGCGTGTATCTAAATCATTAGCCCCTAAACCGATAGGATTTATGTAAATTAGCCATTACCTATTAATTAAGGAATGCAAAAGCAATCTCGTGAAGCCCATGATAAGCTGGCCAAGTGACAGGCGTACTGTCATCCCAAAGACCTGACATCTGAAGTTTGCATGTTAACATGGGCCCTTAGCCCAGTGGTCTGCAGGAGCCATAACTTTTCTAATTTTAACGGTTAGATTCTTGTTAGGAAAAGAAAATAACTTACTACTTGTTGTAAAATGAGAGCCTAACACAATAATACTAAACAAGAAATGGAAGACAAATGATAATAAGAAGTATAGAGTAGAGAATATTTTTTTTTATCTCTTTTTGTTGTTATTCACAAGGGTGAAGCATACCCTTTTATAGTTAGTAGAAATCACCCGTTTTACAATGTTAAGCAAATACGATAGAAGCTCTTTAAGTGATACATGAAATGGGACATTACGTTAGGTGTAGATTGAAAAGAAACATCCACACATTGAATGGATTTGTAACACTCCCCCTTGGATATTTATAGATAATGTGCCTCGTTAAAACCTTTCTAGGAAAAATCCGGTGGAAAAAAGCCTAGTGAAGGAAAAAGAGTACACACATCTTGTTATACACCTTGAGTGCTGCCTCATTAAAAACCTTACCAGGAAAAATCAATGGGACAAAACTTTAGCTAAGGTAAAAAGAGTGCAACGCGTATTTTACCCCCTGATGAAAAAATTTATTTGATATCTTGGAGACGACATATTCCAATATTATATCTTAGCTTCTCAAATGTTGACGTTGACAATGCCTTAGTCAATAAATCTGCAAGATTATCACTTGAACGAATCTGTTGAACATTTATCTCACAATTTTGTTGAAGATCATGTGTGAAAAAAGAACTTAGGTGAGATATGCTTTGTTCCGTCTCTTTGATATATCCTTCCTTTAATTGAGCTATGCAAGCAGCATTATCTTCATACAATATTGTTGGAGTCTTTGTTTGCACAGAAAGACCGCATAATTGCAAAATGTGTTGAGTCATTGATCTCAACCATACACACTCTTGACTGGCTTCATGAATGGCTATTATCTCAGCATGATTTGAAGAAGTAGCAAATATTGTTTGCTTCATCGAACGCCATGATATAGCTGTACCTCCATACATGTGAATAAATAGCCTGTCTGAGATCGGGCTTTATGTGGGCCAGACAAATAACTAGATTCTGACTTGGATGTATTAGAATAAAACAATCCTATATCCATTCTTGCTTGAAGATATCTGAATATATGCTTAACACATTTTCAATGCCTTTTTGTTGGACATGAGCTAAATCTCGCCAATAAACTTACTGCGAAGCAAATATTTGATCGAGTATTATTGGCAAGGTACATTAGTGCCCCAATAGCACTGAGATATAGAATTCATCACCAAGAAGCTCTTTATCCTTTTCTTGAGGTTGGAATGAATCTTTATTTATATCAAAAGATCTTACAATCATCGGGCTACTCAATGGGTGTGATTTATCCATGTAAAATCGCTTCAAAACCTTTTCAGTATATGTTGATTGATGGATAAATATTCCATTTTTCAAATGTTCAATCTGAAGGCCTAGGCAAAATTTTATCTTACCAAGATCTTTCATTTCAAATTCTTTCTCCAAACACTCAACAACTTTTGAAAGCTTTTTAGGAGTTCCAATGATGTTCAAGTCATCAACATAAACAGATATTATTACAAATTCAGATTTTGACCTTCGTATAAGAATACAAGGACAAATAGAATCATTCTTATACCCTTCTTTTAGCAAATATTCGCTAAGACGATTATACCACATTTACCCTGATTGTTTCAATCCATATAAGGATTTCTGAAGCTTTATTGAACATCTTTGTTTTGAATTTTTATATGCTTTAGGCACTTTGAGTGCTTCAGGGATTTTCATAAAAATATTGTGGTCTAGTGAGCCATACAAATAGGTTGTGACAACGTCCATTAGATCTATTTCAAGGTTTTCATGAACTGTTATATTTATCAGATACCTGAAGGGAATTGCATCTACCACAGGAGAATATGTCTTCTCATAGTAAATGTCAGGCCTTTGCGAAAATTCTTGTGCCACAAGTCATGCTTTATATCTTACGACTTTACCATTTTTATTGCGTTTTCGCACAAAAACCAAATTGTACCCAACTGGCTTGACACTTTCAGGCGTTAGGACTATTGGTCCAAAAACTTCACATTTTTTAAGTGAAGCCAATTGTGTTTGAATTGCTTCCTTCCATTTTGACCAATCATTTCTATGTCTACATTCATTGACAGATCTTTGTTCTAAATCCTCATCTTGTTGCATTATTTCAACTGCAACATTATAGGCAAAAATATTATCCATCACAATATTATTTCGATTCCACCTTTTTCTCGTCGAGACATAATTTATTGAGATTTCCTTATTCTCATTATTTTCAGGTGCATAGACCTCCTTAGTGGTGTCATCATTTATTATGTCTTGGAGCTCTTCATGAGTAATTTCCTCCATATTATGATCATCTTGATCATTTATTCCTTTCCTTTTTCAAGGATTTTTATTCTTGGAACCAATTGGTCTACCACGTTTTAAGTGTGGTCCAGACTCGTTTGCCTTAACACATCAACTCGAACTTGAGCATTAGCAAGCTGGGATATATGATTTAGTAACCCGTGGAAGGTTAGTAAATGCATCCGGTAGTTGATTTGAAATATTCTGCAAATAAATCATCTTTTGAACCTCTTGCTTATATTGATTTGTTCGAGGATCTAAATGAGACACATAAAGTGAATTTCGATTTATCTCATTTCTTAACTGCTTTTGTTCTCCCCCTAATGTTGGGTATACTGATTCATCAAAATGACAATCAGCAAATCTTGCCGTAAATAAATCTCCAGTTCTAGGTTTCAAGTATTTTATAATAGAACGAGATTCATACCCAACATATATCCCCAACCTTCTTTGGGGACCCATTTTTGTGCGTTGTGGTGAAGCAATAGGAACATATACCACACAATCAAAGATTCTAAGATGGGAAATGTTTGGCTCCTAACCAAAAACCAATTGTAATGGGGAGATGTCATGATAGTTGGTTGGCCTTATGCGGACAATTGCTGCTGCATGCAAAATAACATGCCCCCAAATCGAAACATGCAACTTTGTCCTCATTAACAATGGCCTAGCTATCAATTGAAGACATTTAATCAATCACTCTGCTAAACCATTTTGAGTATGAACATGTGCAACGGGATGTTCAACTGTTATTCCAGTGGACAAACAATAATCATTAAATGCCTAAAATGTAAACTCACCAGCATTATCAAGATGAATTATTTTTATTGCATAATCTGGAAATTGTGCTTTTAACCTTATTATTTGAGCCAACAACCTCACAAAAGTTGTATTGCGAGTTGATAATAAGCACACATGAAACCATCTTGTAGATGCATCTATCAAGATCATATCATATTTAAATGGTCCACATGCTGGGTGAATAGGCCCACATATATCACCATGTAACCGTTCCAAAAATGTAGGGGATTCCACCCCAACCTTAGCCACTGATGATTTGATAACCAACTTTCCTTGTGAACAAGCAACACAAGAGAATTCCTTTAATTGAAGAACATTTTGATTCTTCAAAGTATGCTCGTGTGAATTTTTAATTATTTTGCACATCATATTATAACCGGGATGGCCCAATTGGTCATGCCAAATGATAAAATCATTAGAACCAGTAAACCTTTTGTTTACCATGGCATGTGATTCAATTGTACCAATATTTATATTTGGTACAACCCAAAAGAAAGTGCAGACAATTTTTCATGCACAGGTTTCTTCTCTGCATTTATTGTAGTAATATAAAGGTATTCAACCTTTCCTTCATTCGTAGTCTCAACATGATAGTCATTTTGGCGAATAACTTTGAAACTTAACAAGTTTCTTTGAGACTTACTACAATACAATGCATTATTCATTACCAATAATGTTCCTTCAGGTAGTAATAAGGCCGCTCTTCCAGAGCCCTCAATTAATTTTGTACTACAGGATATTGTATTAACATATGCCTTTTTCATTACCAAATGAGAGAAATATTTATTTTATCTTAGTATCGTATGAGTTGTGGCAGTGTCCAGAAGGCACATATCTCCATTACTCATCTTGGATCCAACTGTAGACTGAAAAAATTTATTTATCTTCATAAAAATAAATATACATAATAAGAAGTACGAAACTTAACAAAACAAATCCTAAGTACATAAACTTTAATTAAGACATTAAAAATACATAAAAACATTATTCATTTCCCAGCTCAATTATCAATCTCAATTGCGATTTCCAAAGAAGTCCTCAGCTTCTAGATGAGTAATATCATCGAGCCCATCAAAAACATCATCTTTCAATGCTAAGTTTGCCTCAACATTCTCATCATATTTTTGAGAAGATCCTGCCTGAACATCATCTTTGAGAGTCAAATGTGACTCCACCTGGGCATTAGAAGAGGAGACACCGCCTTTATTTCCTTTCCTTTTGAAGTAATTTTGATACAGCCTGACAAAATTCTCAAGTGTCCGACATTCATTTTTCTAGTGACTTTTAAGACCACAACGATGACAGTGATCGCCCTTTCCTTTAGAAGGATTATTTTGAGAACCCATATTGTTGCTTAAAAGGTCATTATGAGAACATTTTTCCAGCAAAACGGATTCATGATTTTTCATTAAAAGGTCATTATGTTGCTCAGCTAGCAGAAGGCATGAGATTAATTCAGAGTATTTTTTAAAATTCTTTTCACGGTATTGTTGTTGTAATATCATATTGGAGGGATGGAAAGTAGTTAGTGTCTTTTCCAACATGTCCTCATCTTTTATAACTTCCCCACATAATTTTAATTAGGAAGTGATTCTAAATACAACAGAGTTATATTCAATTATAGTCTTATAATCTTGAAATCATAAGTGCATCCACTCATAACGAACTCTTGGCAATACCGTTGCCTTGAGGTGGTCATACCTCCCTTTCAAACCTATCCACAATTCAAGTTGATCTTTCATTGTTAAGTATTCAACCTTCAAGGTTTCATCAAGATGATGACGAAGGAAAATCATAGCTTTCGCTTTATCCGGACTTGATGCCTTATTTCCTTCGATTATACAATCACCAAGACCTTTAGCGGTAAGGTGAATTTCAACATCAAGTACCCATGACAAATAGTTCTTTCCAGAAATGTCAAGTGCCCCAAATTCAAGCTTTGACAAATTCGACATGATGAAAACTATCATAAAATAATTGAGTTAATATTATGATGTTAGTTTCTTTATAATAAATGATAAATTAATGTTCAAATGATAAAGTATAATATGATTATAAAATATATTATATGTTATATACATGCACATTGAATGTCTCAAAAACATATAAACTAATGACGTATTGAAACAATAGATTTAATACGTAATTTTAATTGTTCTACAAAATTTATTATTAGTTTCAATAGATATTAACGCTAAAACTTTTGTAAGAGTTTCAAGTCATATTTAGTACAATAATATTCTTCTTTATGACACACCAATATACCTATGAAAATACTTCCGATTATTTTAACTAGCATGCTATCATATTACTTAGTAATTAATTTAGAGTTATAAGTTAGTAGCATATAAATAACATAACAATATAAACCTAAAACGTATTGATTATTATGCCAAGTAAAGTATCATAATAAGAGCTACATCAAGTTATATATGCAGTAATTAAATTATCGATCAAAGATTTATGCAAGTCCTATTAGAGGTGCTATAAACATATAAACGTATACCTGACTCTAAATGAAAATTGATGAACTTTTAGGAAAAAAAGATAATTCCAAATTAAGTATATCTCAATTGGTTAGAGACTCGTGCTGATAATGTGTTGTAAAATGAGAGCCAAACACAATAATACTAAACAAGAAATGGAAGACAAATGCTAATAAGAAGTATAGAGTAGAGAGTATTCTTTTATCTCTTTTTGTTGTTATTCACAAGGGTGAAGCATACCCTTTTATAGTTAGTAGAAATCACTCGTTTACAATGTTAAGCAATTACGTTAGAAACTCTTTAAGTGATAAATTAAATGGGACATTACGTTAGGTGTAGATTGAAAGGAAACATCCACACATTGAATGGATTTGTAACACTATTCACCATTTTTATATTTTCTCTCTTAGTTTGTTTCTGTTGTAAATCTATTTTATATATTACTACGAATGTGTGTTTATTTTTTTTTATAGAAAAAATAGAATTATTTACTTAGAGAATAAGATAGTGATTTTTCTTATAAATAAAAAGGGTTTTATTTTTATCTTTTTATCTCTTAATTAAAAATAATACTCTCTGTCTCTAAAATTAATGTCTCCAAAGGATTAAGTCTACAGTAGAAAGAAAAGAGCTATGTATACAAAGATATTACTTTTACAAGGGAAAAGGATAAAAAAATATTCTTAAACTATGCGTGTCACGCCCTGAGCTACCCCCGAGACGCGGACACAGGACCTAGGACCACAAGTGATCCCAAGCTAACCCTGCTGGCATGATCATGAGCATACTAAAGATAATAAACTGATACGAAAGCTAAATTATAAATAAATTGAAGAGATGAGGAATACCCATATAGTATAACTGAGATATATGAAAACTGATGAGTTTAATATAAAGAAGTTATTAATTCAATACTAAGCTGAATCTAACCATGTCTGAAATAAGCCTCTAAATTGACTAGAAATGTTGGGACATGTCCCAACTAGATCTAGCAAAACTGAAACTAAAGACTAAAAGCGATAAAGGTAAACATGTCACCAGTCCTCGAAGAATGAGGATTCACCACTGATGCTGCTGAACTGAAGATCGAGAATCGATCTAAGCGTGATATGGATGCTGAGAACCTGAACCTACATCACGAGAAAATGTAGCAGATGTATGCGTCAGTATTTGAAAGGTACTGAGCATGCAGGATAAAGTAAAGCTGAAATAACATATAACTAAACAAAGCAATCAAACAATGAAATAATCTGAACATGATATAGATACTAAATGCTGAGCTAACTGAATGCAATGACCAATTTATAACATGCTGAGACTGAATAATAAATATACTGATAAATGGTCAATGCAATAGAATCTGACTGAACTGTATGAGCTACTAATAACCGACATAAAACCGCATGAGCTAAATGTGGAGTCCGATGTATACGCTCCATCGAAAGGACCCAATATACCCTGCTAGAGGTATAGAGGCATGCTGGTGTGATCACTAAACTGATGTTGCCCACAGAGGGGACTTACACCTACGTAGCTCATAGTTCTAGGACTATATGGGTAAGCTGAACCCTAGTCCAACTAGGTATTATGCTACTCCCAATGAATTAAGTGGTTAACTGGTTATAACTGAATTTCTGTAAATACTGGATAGCTCAAAACTGAACATGCAAACTGAGAATGCAACAATTAATCTGATAATGATGCATTCATAAACTGAGGCATGTAAAACTGAATATATTATGACTGAAATAATGAATAGCTCAAAATATTGACATGTAGATACTCATACTTGAAAACTCCTTTTTAGAAAACAATTCAACGTCATATTATACTATAATCATTGATGACTTGGGAAGTCATACTGTATAAACATTGATGGTATATCTAGATACCATACTATTCATACATTGATGACCTACTCAATTTTCATACTAATCACGTTTTAGAAGCTCTTTCTCAAAACTCATCTTAGCTTTCTCAAAAACTCAGCTTAAAACTCAAGTGTTGTCTTAAAGAAAAGCTTCTCATGATTTATAACTCAAAATATGGTTTATGCTGAAATATACTGATAATGTGGCATAAAACTGGAGCATGTATATCTGAATAACTGAAATATCTGACCTAGCATGTGTGATTCAAGAACTAATGAAATACATAGCTAGGGTTCTGAAATTTATGTAAGAAACTGAGGCAATAACATGATAATCTGATTTGGAACATTTAAATAAGTAATTCATGATGATCTGTTGAAATTCTAGAAACGCTAGGTCTGTTCATAATCATGGAATCAAGAATCTGACTGAATTCTAGGGACCTAATGGGCGAAAGGAACCCACTAGTGAAATCCCACATACCTGGTGACGAATTCCATGGAGAAATCTTTCGATGTTGGGGCTGGAACTGATGGAACCTTCCTGCATTCTTGAACTAGGGTTCTTGACCTTTTTCTCCTCTGTTGCTTCTAATTTTCTAAGTTTTGATTAATGATTTCGACTAGGGTAAGTTCTAGTTATGTTTCCAGGCTTAAACTGACTAAAACCTCATGATTTAGGGTTTAAACGACGTATCTTAGGAGTTAAACGAAATAGGAAAAGACCAAAAGACCCCTGACTTAACTACTGTCGGAGTGATCAACGGATTGGACTGACGGGCCGTCATTCAATCGACGGTCCGTAGATTGGGTCCGTCAATCGAGTCTGCTTGACAGGGCTTCACTAAAACGAGCATAACTTTTTACTCGGAGGTCGAATTTTAGAAAACTCGATGGCAATTAAAAGATAATTCAATTATCTATCATATAATAGGTCATGGGACATACAATTATTTTTGTTTTAAAAGTTATGACCATCTGAAGTTGATCCATCAATAATTTTTAGCTAACTGGCTGCTGATCCTCATCTACGGTCAGACCTACGGATCGTGGATCGATTGACGGTCCGTGCTGGTCAACTGTCAATCAAGACTGAAGCTGGGATTTTGGGCATTGATCACCGGGCACGAACTACGATCCGTGACCTGACCTACGGACCGAAAGTTCGGCCGTGGGTCAACACTTAGCCAAATTTTCTGACTGAGTTTTGGGGAAGTTTTCTATCACAAACCACGGACTTGCAGGACGGACCGTGAGTCCATCTATGGTCCGTGGATGGTGCCGTGAGTGCCACCTACAACACCATAAATCTGCAATCTGGTCTATTTTCGGATACGGGGTATTATATTACTTCCCCCATGGGATCATTCGTCCTCGAATCAAGACTAAATTAGCTGAAATAGAGGGGGAGGGCTGGAATCCCTACCACTAAACACTAAGAACTGAATTTCTTACTGAACTGAGTTCCAAGAACATGCAAATATGCTAAAAATGCAAGTACAACTGAACGAACCTGATTCTAAGACTGAATTTACGCATGAATGACTAAAAACACTAAAGAGGAACTATTACCTCAAGCTGGAATGGAATCGGGAGGAAAGAGGTGAGGATACTTGGACTTCATGGCTGCTTCTGCTTCCCAAGTAGCTTCCTCTACGGACTGACTCCTCCACAAAACCTTGATTGAAGCGACTTCTTTGTTTCTCAACCTTCTAACCTAGCGATCGAGAATCTCAACTAGTACATCCTCATAAGAAATGCTATCTTTTACAGCCACAGTCTTTAATGACACTATGGATGTTGGATCACCCAAGCACTTCTTCAAAAGAGAAATGTGAAATACTGGATGCACTGTTGCTAAATTTGTTGGCAACTCTAACTCATAAGCAACTTTACCAATCCTTTTCAAGATCCGGTAAGGGCCTACATATCTGGGACTAAGCTTCCCTTTCTTGCCAAATCTCATCACCCCCTTCACAGGTGACACTTTCAGGAAAACTCAATCATCAACTTGGAACTCTAGTTCCCTTCTTCTCACATCTGCATAAGACTTCTGGCGACTCTGGGCAGTCTTAAGTCTATCTCTAATGAGTTGCACTTTCTCCATAGCATCAAGGACCGAATCTGGTCCTATTAAAGTTGTTTCATCTACTCATCCACCTACGAAACACATAATCGACCCTGATAGTGAAGCACACCATCTCCCCCTTGGGAGAAAACGTCAACTCTCTGTCGGTGGACTGCACCCTTAAGATTAAGTAATATTCGATTATTGTCTTGCTTTTCCTTAACTTCTACTACCGAAGAAGATTCTGATCTATTCTGGACTATCACACCGCCATCTGATATGCTCATAAGACGAATTCCTAGGCGAGCAAGTGTGTGAACATCCTTTGCTAGCTCTTTTCTTTCTTCCTCCACATGTGTCACACTACCCATAGATAGTCTGCTAAGGGCATCTGCTACTACATTCGCCTTACACGGATGGTAATGCACGCTCATATCATAATCTTTGAGGAACTCAAGCCACTTTCTCTGGCGAAGATTCAGCTCTTTCTGGGTGAACACATACTAAAGGCTCTTATGGTCTGTGAACACATCTACGTGAACACCATACAAGTAATGTCTCCAAATCTTAAATGGAAACACCACTGCTGCTAGCTCGAGGTCTTGAGTTGGGTAGTTCTTCTCATGCACCTTAAGTTGTCTAGAAACATAAGCTATAACCTTACCTCGCTGCATCAACACACAACCTAGGCCGACTCTGGATGCATCACAATAGATCACATAACCATATGAACCCTCTGGTAGAGTCAAGACAGGAGCTGTAGTCAACCTAGTTTTCAATTCTGCGAAGCTTTTCTCACAATCATCTGACCAGTGGAACTTAACCTTTTTCTGAGTCAACCTAGTCAATGGTGAGGCTATGGATGAAAATCTTTCCACAAACCTTATGTAATAACCTGCTAGACCCAAGAAACTTCTAATATCTGTAGCAGAGGTAGGTCTGGATCATTGTTTCACTCCTTCTATCTTCTGGGAATCTACTCAAATTCCTTCACTAGACACAATATGCCCAAGGAAAACAACTGATTGTAACCAAAACTCGCACTTGTTAAATTTTGCAAATAACTGACGATCTTTGAGAGTTTGCAGAACAACTCTCAAATGACTCACATATTCTTCCTCATTCCTAGAGTAAATGAAGATATCATCAATAAAGACGATAATGAACAAGTCCAAGTACTGCTTGAACACTCTGTTCATCAAATCCATGAAAGTTGCACAAGCATTGGTTAGTCCAAATGACATGACTACAAATTCATAATGACCATACTGAGTTTTGAAGGCTGTCTTCGGAATGTCACTATCTCTGACTTTAAGCTGATGATAACCCGATCTGAGGTCTATCTTTAAGAAATGACTAGCACCTTGAAGTTGGTCAAACAAGTCATCAATCCTGGGGATGGGATACTTATTCTTGATTGTGACCTTGTTCAACTGCCTATAGTCAATGCACATTCTGAGAGACCCATCTTTCTTCGTTATGAACAACACTAGTGCACCCCATGGCGAAATACTAGGTCTGATGAAGCCCTTATCTAGAAGGTCTTTCAACTGCTCTTTCAATTCCTTAAGCTCTGCTAGAGCCAATCTGTAAGGAGGGATAGAGATAGGCTGGGTATCTAGAAGGAGATCTATTCCAAAGTCGATTTTTCTTTCGGGAGGAACTCCAGGAAAATCTTCTGGGAACACTTCTGGAAACTCACTAACTACAAGAACTGACTCAAGAGTTGGGGATTCAGAACTAGAATCCTTAACCCGAACTAGATGATAGAGATAATCCTTAGAGATCATCTTTCTGGCCTTAAGGTAAGAAATGAATCGACCCATACGCGCTAAGCTACTACCCTTCCATTCTAGGATTGGTTCATCTGGAAACTGAAAACGAACAATCCTAGTTGTACAATCGACTGAGGCATAACAAGAATGTAACCAATCCATGCCTAGAATGACATCGAAGTCTACCATTTCTAACTCTACAAGATCTGCTGAGGTAACTTTCTGGGAGATTGTGACAGGGCAATTTTTGTATACCCGTCTAGCTATAACTGGGTCACCGAGTGGAGTAGAGACTGAGAAGGGTTCTGAAAGAGTTTTTGGGCTAACACTGAATTGGACTGCTAGATAAGGAGTTACAAAAGAAAAAGTAGCCCCTGAATCTAATAAAGCATAAACATTAAGATCAAACACTCGTAACGTACCAGTGACTACATCAGGAGAATCTTCTTGACCTTGACGAGCTTGAAGAGCTTAAAGCCTGTTTTGGCACTGTCTGCCACCAGTACCAGAAGAGTTACCCTACTGAGTCGGGCGACCTACTGGTGCTGTTGAAGTTGTAGACTGAGCTCTACTATTATTTCCTCTTTGACCTTCTCTTGAAGGACAATCCTTCAATTTATGACCAGACTGACCACACCCAAAGCATCCTTCCTTACTTGCAAAGCACTCGCCCGGATGGTTCTTACTACATTTCGGGCAAGTTGGGTAGGTTTTGGTGCCTGAAACACTACATTGAGACTTAGAACCTGACGCTCTACCTTTCTGATCATTACGGTACCTGGGGGATGGAACACTAGCTGACGAAGGGGCTGGAGTCGAAGACTTCTGTTGAAACTGCGAGCGATTTCCACCACCTGTTTTCTGTTGGGAATACTCGTAGTTACCTGTTCTTGCTTTCTTAGTCTCCTTAGCTTGCTTCCTAAGCTTATCACCCTCAACCTGCTGAGCATGACTCATGATCTTAGAGATTTTCATGTCTCCCAACAACATAGCATTCCTGCACTCTGTTTTCACTAAGTCTGACACTCCATACAGAAACTTATTCATCTGAGCCCTGGAATCAACAACCATGTGAGGAGCATACCTGGAGAGTTGGTTAAACTTGAGCCCATACTCTTAGACAGTCATGTTACCCTGTCTCAAGTTCATAAATTTTTGGGCCCTTGCTTCTCTCAACTCTATAGGGAAAAACCTGTCCAGAAAGGTTCCGCTGAAACAATCCCAAGTAATAGGAGCGGTATATGTACGCCTGTTCTCCTTCCACTGAGTATACCAGATATGAGCCACATCTTTCAGTTGGTAAGATGCTAACTCAACCCGATCAATTCCAGTTACCTGCATCACTTGAAAGATCTTCTTGATCTCATCCAAGAAATTTTGGGGATCTTCTCCAACTTGCGATCCTAAGAACTCTGGCGGACTCATCCTAACAAAGTCTCGCACCCTGGCTGCAGCTGACCAACATTTGCATTCGCAGGAGCCTGAACCCGCTGATTGTTCTGGTTAGCCACACTCTAAGCCAACATCTGAATGGCATTCCTGAATTCAACATTTGAGACTTCCTGATCTGGAACTGGAGGAGCTGTATTTGCGTTCCTGGCATTCGTATTCCTGGCGTTAGCTCTACGAGGAGGCATGATTTAAAACGTAGAACATTGAGGTAGAATGGAATTAGATCATACCTTACGCACGATAAGAGTAACAAGAAAAATAAAGATTTTTCCTAAAGACACTTTGTAGTCTCCCTCTCATTAGATGTGGTGCGCACTACACATCCATGAAAAGGACTCTACCTAGTGCAGCTTTTCAGACATCCCAGGACACTTAAACTTAGTGCTCTGATACCAAGTTTGTCACGCCTTGAGCTACCCCCGAGACGCGGACACGGGATCTAGGACTACAAGTGATCCCAAGCTAACCCTGCTGGCATGATCATGAGCATACTAAAGATAATAAATTGATGCGGAAGCTAAATCATAAATAAACTGAAAAGATGAGGAATACCCATAAAGTATAACTGAGATATATGAAAACTGATGAGTTCAATATAAAGAAGTTATTAACTCAATACTAAGCTGAATCTAATTATGTCTGAAATAAGCCTCTAAACTGACTAGAAATATTGGAACATGTCCCAACTAGATCTAGCAAAACTGAAACTAAAGACTAAAAGCGATAAAGGTAAACATGTCACTAGTTCTCAAAGAATGTGGACTCACCACTGATGTTGCTGAACTGAAGATCGGGAATCAATCTAATCGTGATCTGGATGCTGAGAACCTGAACCTACATCACGAGAAGATGTAGTGCACATATGCGTCAGTACTTGACAGGTACTGAGCATGCAGGATAGAGTAAAGCTGAAATAACATATAACTAAACAAAGCAATAAAACAATGAAATAATCTAAACATGATATAGATACTGAATGCTGAGCTAACTGAATGCAATGACCAATTTATAACATGCTGAGACTGAATACTGAATATACTGATAAATGGTCAATGCAATAGAATCTGACTGAACTGTATGAGCTACTAATAACCGACATAAAACCACATGAGCTAAATGTAGAGTCCGATGTATACGCCCTATCGAGAGGACCCAATATACCCTACCAGAGGCATGCTGGCGTGATCACGAAACTGATGTTGCCCACAGAGGGGACTTACACCTACGTAGCTCATAGTTCTAGGACTATATGGGTACGCTGAACCCTAGTCCAACTCGGTATTATGCTACTCCCAATGAATTAAGTGGTTAACTGGTTATAACTGAATTTTTGTAAATATTGGATAGCTCGAAACTGACCATGTAAATTGAGAATGCAACAATTAATCTGATAATGATGCATTCATAAACTGAGGCGTGTAAAACTGAATATATTATGACTGAAATACTGAATAGCTCAAAATACTGACATGTAGATACTCATACTTGAAAACTCCTTTTTAGAAAACAATTCAACGTCATATTATACTATGATCATTGATGACTTAGGAAGTCATACTGCATAAACATTGATGGTATATCTAGATACCATACTATTTATACATTGATGACCTACTCAATTGTCATACTAATCATGTTTTAGAAGCTCTTTCTCAAAACTCATCTTAGCTTTCTCAAAAGCTCAGTTTAAAACTCAAGTGTTGTCTTAAAGAAAAGCTTCTCATGATGTATAACTCAAAATATGGTTTATGCTGAAATATACTGATAATGTGGCATAAAACTGGAGCATGTATATCTGAATAACTGAAATATCTGACCTAGCATGTGTGATTCAAGAACTAATGAAATACATAGCTAGGGTTCTGAAATTTATGTAAGAAACTGAGCAATAACATGATAATCTGATTTGGAACATTTAAATAACTAATTCATGATGATCTGTTGAGATTCTAGAAATCCTAGGTATGTTCATAATTATGGAATCAAGAATCTGACTGAATTCTAGGGACCTAATGGGCGAAAGGAACCCACTAGTGAAATCCCACATACCTGGTGACGAATTCCATGGAGAAATCTTTCAATGTTGGGGCTGGAACTGATGGAATCTTCCTGCATTCTTGAACTAGGGTTCTTGACCTTTTTCTCCTCTGTTGCTTCTAATTTTCTAAGTTTTGATTAATGATTTCGACTAGGGTAAGTTCTAGTTATGTTTCCAGGCTTAAACTGACTAAAACCTCATGATTTAGGGTATAAACGACGTATCTTAAGGGTTAAATGAAATAGGAAAAGACCAAAAGACCCTTGACTTAACTCCTGTCGGAGTGATCGACGGATTGGACTAATGGGCCGTCATTCAATCGACGGTCCGTAGATTGGGTCCGTCAATCGAGTCTGCTTGACAGGGCTTCACTAAAACGAGCATAACTTTTTACTCGGAGGTCGGATTTTAGCAAACTCGGTGGCGTTGGAAAGATAATTCAATTATATATCATATAATATGTCATGGGACACACAATTCTTTTTGTGTTAAAAGTTATGATCATCTGAAGTTGATCCATCAATAATTTTCAGCTAACTGGCTGCTGATCCTCATCTACGGTCAGACCTACGGATCGTGGATCGATTGACAGTCCGTGGTGATCAACCGTCAATCGATACTGAAGCTGGGATTTTAGGGCATCGATCCACGGACACGAACTACGGTCCGTGACCTAACCTACGAATCGTAAGTCCAGTCGTGGGTCAACACTTAGCCAAATTTTCTGACTGAGTTCTGGGGAAGTTTTCTGTCACAAACCACGGACCTGCAGGACGGACCGTGAGTCCATCTACGGTCCGTGGATGGTGCCGTGAGTGCCACCTGCAACACCATAAATCTGCAATCTAGTCTATTTTCGGATACGGGGTGTTACAATGTGAAAGGAACAAAAATGCCCTCTGTTTATAGTTTGGCTAAAAAATGTCCCTTGTCATCAATATTTTGGTTCAGAAATTCCCTTATAGTTACTAAATGGGTCAGAAATGCCCCTATAGTTACTAAATGGGTCAAAAATGCCCTTTTCCAAATAAATATTTTTTTTTAGGAAAAGGGTTAAAAATGCCTTTAACTTATGCAAAAGGAATAAAAATGCCTTTCATTTGTAGTTTGGTCCAAAAATGTCTTTCATTTGTAGTTTGGTCCAAAAATGCCCATATTGTTTATTTAATGAGGCAAAATGTTCAATTTTCCAAATAAAATATATTATTTGTTTTCTTTTTTAATACATTCTTTTTCTAATAATATTTTTAAAAGTGAAAAGGGACAAATATACCCCGAACTATCAAAAATGATATATAGATACCCTCCGTCATACTTTTGGGACATTGATGTCCCTACCGTCTAAAAACTAGAGCATATATACCCTTCATACTAACGGACATACATGTCATAATCTTATCCACTGATCCGTCATTTAATAAATATTGGATCAACGAATAAGATTGCACCACGTGTCCCTATTTACTCTTCTGTTAGAGTGAATGATATATATGCTTTAGCTTTTGAACGACAGAGATGATGTCCCAAAGTATGACGGAGGGTATCTACATACCATTTTCGATAGTTCGGGGGTATATTTGTCCTTTTTCCCTTTTAAAACTTTCAACCCAAAGGTTGCGAGTTCGAGTCACCAAGGGAGCAAAAGGGGTGGGAGCTCCTAGGGAGGGTAATAAAAAAAATATAAATAAAATAATATATATATATATTATTTGGAAAATGAGCATTTTGCCTCATTAAATAACAATAAGGGCATTTTTGGACCAAACTACAAATGAAGGACATTTTTATTCCTTTCGCATAGTTTAAGGGCATTTTTTACCCTTTTCCCTTTTTAAAATACAAATCCTCATATCTAAAAAGACGCTAGTTATATTAAAGATATTTTTGTGGTTGCTAGTTTAGACTATAAATAGTTGAAAACAATTTTTTTGAACTTAGATAATGTTGAATAATATAAACGGAAAAGGGTCAAAATTGCCCTCGAACTATATGAAATAGACCATTTATACCCTTCGTTACAGTTTGGGATCAAAAATACCCCTGCTGTTATCCTAAGAGACCACAAATACCCTCAAGAGTTAACACCCCAAATTTTTGTTGACGTGGCAAGCCACGTGGAACTAATCCTTCCACCTAAGCGTTGCCAACTAGGATTCACTACAAAAGAACTAGACCTTTAGCGGCAACAACAGTCGCCACAAAAGCCCAGAAAATCGTCACTAAAAGTTTTTAACATTAAATTCTAATTTTGTGTTTTTTTTCTTCATTGTTTTTAAAAAACCAAATATGATATCGATTAAGCAGGAGTTTGAAGACACTATATGTTTTATTTTTATGTCATATGTAAATGTATAAAATGTACAATGATGCATTATATATGTATAGTAGGAGATTTGAATTGAGAAGTAATTTTGATTATTTTTCGTAATAATATTGGATGTTTTTAATATGGATATTGCAAGTTATTTATTTTAGAAAATTAGGTCGCAATCGAAAATTAAATATCATATTTTTTTGTTGAAAAATAGGTTTTACTAGCGAATGGTTGTTGGAGCCTTAGTCGCCACTAAAAATCACTCATAACCTTTAGTGGCAATATTTTGGGATTTTGTGGCGACTTTGTCGCCACTAAAAGTCAAGTTCTTTTGTAATGAATCTTAGTTGGCAATGCTTAGGTGGAGGGATTAGTCCCATGTGGCTTGCCACATCACTAAAAAATTGGGGTGTTAACTCTTGAGGGTATTTGTGGTCTCTTGTGATAACTGCAGGGGTATTTTTGATCCCAAAATGTAATGGAGGGTATAAGTGGTCTATTTCGCATAGTTCAAGGGCAATTTTAACCCTTTTCCGTAATATAAATATTACAAGAATAGTGATTCTCTTAAGAGAGTTAAGTCTAAGACCATTATTACTTGACATCATTTAATAAATTGCTTGCAAGAAGAAAATATTTCTATAGATATATAATTGTCAATTAATTCTTGTATGGTGTCTAACTTCCTATCCTTTATTTTATTGATTTTAATTTAGGATTTCTTTCACTTAGTAATATTGTATCAATTAGTATCAGTCTATCAGAGAGAAGTATAGGTTTGTTCCCATAAATATAGTCTTGGATGTTGAGAAAAATAAGTCGGAAAAATCAATCCAAAAGAATTTGAATTTTTCTTTGTTTTTGTTTGTTGTTTTTTGACACTCGATTCACTAGTGTTATTTGTGTCTAAATTTAAATTATTTGAAATTGATTGATACTATTATTGAGTTTGAAGAACTTGAAGATAAATTTTGAAGATTGAATTTGAAATTGAGCTTCAAAATTATTGGATATTGTTTGCCTAGTAATAAGGAGCAAGAATCTGAAATTTTAGTAAGTTTTAAGAAGATTTGAAGAAAATTAAAAATTTAACATGTACAAGTTAGTTGAAAATTTGATATGTATAAAATAACAAACTTCTAATATTTTTGCTTGAAGTTGTAACACAATTGATGATAAGAAAAGAAAATTAAATGTCTAAACATAAATCTTACCAACTTCCAACATAAATTTGTCAAAGCCTAAAACTTCGATACGTATTGATAATACCCAACTCAAGACTTTTTGTTTGTACTATATTCAATATTTATAATAAATATAATATTCAACCAACTCGAAAACAAGCAAATGATCCTAACGAATTTAAAAATATAAACATTACTTTATTTTTCATTATAAAAATTAAAAGCAATGAATATAAAAATGCACACAGAAAAAAAAAATCCCCACATTGTTTTGGAATTAAATTATGTCATATTTCCACCTTTCACTTTTATTTATTTATTTTGAATTTTGCACTCCTCTTAATTGATATTTAGTATTAGGTCTTAAAAATGATTTAAAAAATAAATAATTAATGCTAAAAAAATTATTGTGTTTCATTTATTTGTTAAAAATGAGAAATAAAAATAAAAATCTATTTTTAAAATAGTAAAACAGAGTATTCTATATTCATTCCTTCTCCATTAATACATTATTATTCTGAAATGAAAAAAACTCAAAAACAAGCTGATCTTTAAAGGCGCGACTTTGCAGGATCCATCGTTCCACTCTGCAATGACCACAAATAAATTTAGCATCCTTATAATATAATAAGGACAGGGTATATGTAGGTCGGTTCGGTTTAATTTTTTATTAAAAAATAATTAAATCAATTATGTCGGTTTATTAAATCTACGGAAAAGGCTCAAAAATACCCCTAACACACTTCTGTTAATTAGAAGGGTATGTTTGACCCAATAGTATGACGGGAAGGGTAGTTTTGAGCCGGAATATAGTTTAAGGGTATATGTCAGCTATTTCGGATAGTTTAAGGGTATTTTTGGGCCTTTTCCGTTAAATCTATAAACCAAATTAAACCTATATATAGTCGATTTTCTCGATTTTGATTTTAGTTGGTTCTTTTGATTTTCTTATAATTATGCAGTGATAAAAAAAGAGATCAAATATATATTTATTTATATGTGTGATAGGCTAGAACTTAAAATGTTAAATGATTAGGAATATTCAAAAAGACTTAAAAATTCACATGAATATAAAGTACTTTCTATATATTACTATATATTTATAAGATGAAAGGTCGCAATCAAACTAAATACAAAATAAAATATTTTAAAAAAATGACAAGTGCAAATTTAAAATAATATATCTAAATATCGAAAACTATAAACTAATTTTAAGATATATTAATAAAGTGGATTATAATTAATAATTATTTATATCGGTTTGGTTTAGAATTGGTTTGATTTTTTTTCTTTTAATACCAATCAAATCAAGAGCGATCGATTTGTTTTTCCAACACCAAACCAACCAAACCAAATCACAAATCGGTTTTCTTTTTCAATTTAACTTGATTTGTCGGTTCGATTTGACTTAACGATTTGACTTTTACACGTACCATGAATAAAAATTTAACTTATACACCACAACAATTACAAGATATATTGTACTAGTAGTTTTTTTGGATGGCTTGATAATATAAAATATTGTGTGCAGTACTGTACTCCAATTTAGAAAAACAACATAATTAGTTATACTCACCAGAGGAATCCCCCTAGCAGCTTTTTCAGCAAGGTAGTCACAAGGCTTGAAATTTTTTCCATAAATTGTTGCCCACTCATCCAATCTTGAACAAATGTATTTGGATCCAACAGTATCTGCCCAGTATAGAATCCCTCCCCTGCCCAACAAGTTTCAAATCAGATTTTTATTACTAACAAATTTATATACTTTTCTCATTATTCTAGTCATGATTCATACTTTTGAAAACTAGAATTGTCCAAACTTTATAACGAGACGACCAGTCTCAGTAATCACTAACGTTAGACTTTTTTCATTCTTTAACAATTTAATCTGATAAAACTACATACCTGTAAGGGGGAAAGCCTATGCCCATGACAGAAGCAATGTCAAGATCAGAAGCTTTGACAACAATGCCTTCAGCAAGTAATCTACATGCTTCATTAACTAAAGGGAAAAATATCATTTCGACCATGTCCTTCTCCGAGAGCTTCGCCACCTGAGACAAGTACAAAAAGCAATTTACTAGTAATTAAAAGCGTAACAGAGTAATACATCACGATTTCAATTACTAAGGATCAGTATGAGAAACCTTAGGATCAATGCTGACACCAGAAATTTCTCTTGCCTTCTCAATGTATTTCTTAATGTCTGGATCAGGCTTGACTTTGCGTCCTTCATCGTATAAGTAGAAACCTTTTCGAGTTGTTTCACCTACAACAAGTGTGTCAATGTCCATTCAAAAGTTTCATGAGTCTCTAAACTATCATTTGCAGTATTCCTAACACCTCAAAATAGAGAATTTTATATACCTAATCTTTTATCTTGTTGCATTAGTGGAATAAGCATTGACTTGTAAATTCTCCCGGGCATACTCGATACAAATTGAGCTTCACTAGCCATTGCAACATTGAAACCAACAAGATCAAACAACCTGAATGTAGGAAATCAAATAAATTTGATCATTGTTAGGTATGCGAACAAAATTCTACAGATAATTAAGTACATAGCACATCATGTTTGAGTATATATGTCTTTGGACTGGTTTAACCGAACAATCACTGTAACATAGACACATCTATTTAATCAATGAAGTTGCTAGACACTTTACCTGAAAGGACCCATAGCCATTCCAAATTTAGTGAAGGCGCTATCTATGCAGTATACGTCTGCTCCATGTTCGACAAGCAAAAGAGCAGCTTGGGTGAAAGGAAAGAGCATCCTATTGACAGAAAAACCAGTGCAGTTCCTTACTACTACTGGAGTTTTCTTTATTTTCTTTCCAACATCGAGCAAGTCTACAATTACTTGTGGAGATGTATTTTGGGTGCGAACAATTTCCAGAAGTGGCATCACATGAGCAGGACTGCACCAGATTACAAGTATCAACAAACAGAACAAATGAGGAACATACAAAATTCTAACATGCATCACCTGAAAAAATGAGCTCCAATAATACGATCCACATATTTGCTCTTCTCATCCACAATCAAATTCAAGTCAATTGTAGAGGTATTACTAGCAAGTATACAATGTGGAGGGCAGTACTTCTCTAAATCCGTAAATATTTGCTTCTTTAAAGATAAGTCCTCTGTAACAGCCTAGTACAAATTATTAGCAAGACATTATAAGATAATCAATCAGTCAGCAAACTAGAGTATCTATACGAAAATATAGCTGATACCTCAAAAACCATGTCAATAGCTCTGAAACTCTCATAATCAACAGTACCAATGAGTAGGGAGAGAGCTTTTTCAAACTTCTCTTGACTCAATTTTCCTTTATTGACACGGCTTTGCAAATTTGCTGAGTGATTTAATGCATTAGTCATATTATCAAGAGTAAGTTAAAGTAATAACAGCAAAACAGTGACCTTCCTTACCTTTAATTCTCTCGATCCCAGCCTCGAGGACTTTGTCATTAACTTCTTTCAGGATAACATGATAATTGCTAAGGAGAAATGCAGTTGCAATTCCAGAACCCATTAGTCCACCTCCGATAATTCCAACCCTTTTAACGTGTCGTGGCACTAACCCCATATCAGTCACCCCTGGAACCTGTTTGTGTTAAGACAGAAAACCAACATCTTTATCACTGTTCTACGAAAACATGAAAATTTCTGCCTAACATAATTTAACTTAACTCACCCTCATGGTTCCACGTTGGGCA
The DNA here is from genome assembly GCA_029007595.1 of Solanum commersonii. NCBI lineage: Eukaryota > Viridiplantae > Streptophyta > Magnoliopsida > Solanales > Solanaceae > Solanum > Solanum commersonii. Next base: position 2,697,348 of record JAJTWQ010000087.1, read on the forward strand.
AAGAAAATGTGGACTAAGGCCTTGCAAGGGCCTGAATGTATAAGAACTTCGAATGTTTCATACTCCTGAAACAGAAGAGTGTATGATGATTATATTTGTGACAACGTATTTATTTTCATAGGAAGAAAAAGTAGAGGAAGAGATCCAGAATTGAACCTTAATAAGTCCAGCACGTGGACCGGACACTATACCCTCTTCAACGACATCAACGAATGCTAAGGGATGATGGAGATTTGGAGCTATTCTAAGGGCTTGAGCTCTAGCAAACTTTAGTATTTCCTTTGCCTCACCAAGAGACTCCATCTTGTCAGTTCTGTAAAGACTGGCAATATTCCAAGGTCTTTTATGCTCCCAAATATCAAGTGCCCATTTACGAGCAGTATTCAATAATTGGTTCGATGAAACTATAGCATCAACAAGGCCAAGGTCAAGAGCTTCCTCCCCTTTAACAAGTTTTGCTGTCTACATAGACAATATGAGTGGAAAAAGGGTGTAAGAGACGAAATTTTCATGATATGATCTATGCCAATGCTGAAATATAAAGGTGAATTGCATCTTACTAGCATCATTTCTAGGGATTTAGCAAGTCCCACGAGACGTGGAAGCCTCTGAGTTCCTGAAATATAACGTTACAAGTTCACCACAAAATCAGATTAACTTAAAAAAGAGTTTTAACTTCTTTTACACGGTACATGCTCATTCTTTATTAACTTAACAACATATGCATTAGCTTATCCTTGTACATATGAGCAATTTGTAGATCCATTATCAGATAGTACATTGAGATCCATTATTAGACCCTATGCTTCAACAAACTGCCTATTTCTTGTTAATTGAAACCCCAAGTTCAATTGAATCGGATATGATATCATATTTAATAAAAATAGCAGCTTTTAGATGGGATCTATGTCTATAATTCGACAGACAAGACGATTTTAGCTCTTCAGGGAGAACTTTATTTTCTGAAGGCCTTTTGTTTTCGATACATGCCTCAGAGGACTAGTGTCCCGATTAAGAAGTTAAACATTAAACAAAAAGCTTGCATACCTCCAAATCCAGGAATTATACCAAGGTGAAGTTCTGGCAATCCAAGTTTCGCATTTGGAGTGGAAATCCGTGCATGACAACACTAATGATTGAAGCAACATAAACAATTAGCAAAATGCATTCATGTCAACAACAAAGAAATTAGGATAGTAGTTTAACATGTACTTACCATTGCAATTTCAAGTCCTCCACCCAAAGCATGACCATCAATCGCCGCTACTAAGGGTTTTTTCGAAACTAACATCATTAAATCAACATTTCAATTAGTTGCATTCAACTTTGCGCGTAGTTTAGTGTAGAAGGATCTCTAAGTTGGAATAAAAATGGCCTACAAGTACATAGGGGGACAGGAGGGTGTTCACCCCTAAACAACATGCATAAGGTTAGCTCAGTGGTCCAATACATTCAAAATGCATACCTCAAACTACATTCGATATCGAGTTTAATTTCTAGGGAAAAGGTAAAAATGTAAAGGCATACCTTCCACAGTGTCAGTGAGTATATCCAGAGATATATAACCAGGGTTTGGTTGTGCCACTGTGACATATAATATAATTGGCAGACATAATTAACTAAATTAGCTAAGGAAAATATGCAGCAATATCACTAGATGCAAAAAATGTTTACCTTTTTCTTGTTGTAAGTCAACAAAGGAAGAGATATTAAAACCACCAGAGAACTTGCCATGACAACCTATCAAGATTAGATATTATATAAATATGTTGGAATTTAATTGATATATTAATAAAAATAAATATTGTGATTTCATCAAATTTAATTACCTGTCACAACAATTGCCTTCACATCATCTCTCCTAAAAGCTTCCTCAAATGCATCTTTCAAGCTGTACAAAACTAATTAAAAGAATGGTTTCAAAGTCTTGCAATAATATTTGAAGACTGTTTATCAAACTTGTCCAAGAAATATGAAATTTAAGTTTAAAAGACAGTTTTCACTTTTCACTAACAAAATTTCAAATGTACTGATAACTGTTTTCATGTCCAACACAATTTTAACTTGCAGACCAGACCCTTTTCCAACTTGACTTCAAATACCACTTTTTTCCAAACGCCTAAAAACCATTATGAGAAAGTTCATATTTTTGAAGAGTAACATCATCGCGAGTTGGATCAATTTTGGGCGGTCATAATAATGGGTCAAAACTCAATCCAATTTAAATTTGTTTGGATCAAAATGGGTTAGCTAATAGATTATATAACAGATCAACACTCAATTTAATTAAGCTTAATTGTTTTATTTGTTCCTTTAAACTATTTTAGTACCTAATAAAATTATTTTTTTCTTTTATTATGTCTATAGCCTATATATATAGGGGTAAGCATGGTATGGTATGATATGGTATTTGAAAGTTTCGATATTCGGTTTTAAAACATTATACTATTACCATACCAATTTAATTCGGTAAGATTCAAAATATTGAAGTTTGATCATTTCGGTATTTTACGGTATGATAAATCGGTAACCATGATTTGTTCAACTTCGACTAATATATACTCGTACAATAGAGTTTTATGACTTCAACAATTAAAAAATGTCACAATTGTATCATATATACTAACATATTACACATGTAGAAATATATATGCAAAATAAAGTACAAACAATTCCTTTTGTTAATCGTTTACAATTCAAATACATTCAAAGTTTTAACTTTTGAACATTCAGTTTATAACTAGGTTGCATATTTTTTAGTATTTTAATAATATATATGTTATTTATGTAACTATATACTTCGGTATGGTATTCAATATTTCGGTATGTTATATCTAAATACCAAATAACGTATTGAATATATATAAAAAAAATGTATATCATATACCACACCAAATACATAATATCAAAATCACGGTACTAAAAATTTTGGTATAGTATGATATTTTTGGTATATACCATATCATGCTCACCACTACCTATATATAACATACCCAAATTGAAAAAAAAATTAAAATATTTGGATAAGATTTCTCATGAGCCAATTCAAATTACATATTTACCCAATTTTTAATGATTTGGGTTGAAATGAGTTGAGTGAATGAATGGACGGGTCAATAACCGCCCAAACTTAAATAGATTGGGTTTGATTTTGCCACCCCTATTAAAAGGTTAATAAATTATGAGAATTTATCTAACAAAATTATTGCACTTGATTTTTATCAATAAAATCACTCAACTAAATATTTTTATCTTTAAAAATTACTTAACTAAATTTCATGATTAAAATAAATTTAATATGAGAAAATTAATTACTGTATTTTTATGCCATATACATATGGACCCCACAATTAAACAAAAAATTTAAAAATCATTATGCTTCTCCTTTTTTTATTTCTCCAAGAATTCGTACGGTAAAAAAAAAAAAGAGAGGCTCTTTAGGAAGATTTTTAAATATTTTTCATGCCGAAATTCAATTGATTCCTGTTTTTGGTGTCATTAGAATGTCATTTTCTTGAAAGAGTTAATAATATTTTTCGACTTTCAATCAAATAATTCTCTTTACATTGAGGAACTATTTAAACTAAGGTTGGATTTAAGCTTAAACGCATTAAATTGAAAATATTTAATCTTCTAACGATACATAATTAGTTACACTTACCATTACTGTATTATGAATGATAATAAAAAAGCATAACAAAAACATTATATTATAGTAATACAAAACTTAGTACTGACTTTGTAGTATTACAACAATGATTAGAGTTGAACATAGCACTTCAAAGGCCATGTACTTGAAATCTAGATCAATACATTTGGTTGGTAAAGAATCATGCCACTAAGAAGGAGAAGAAGCATTTTTTAATTAAATTTGATTATTCATAGGGTTCATAATTACATGACATATAAAATAATTATTTGTCATGTCAAATTCATTTCAATAATAAATTAAGAAGAAGAAGCATAATGATTTTTTTTTAAAAAAATTGTTTATGAAGTTCATGTTTATATGACATATAAAATAATTTATTTGTCAAAACAAATTTATTTTAATGATAAATTATGAAGGAGAAGAAAGAATCATAATTTTTTAAATTTTGTTCACCTATGGGGTTCATGTTTACATGGCATATAAAATAATTTATTTTATCATGTAAATTTACTTTAATGATAAATGTATGGAGTAGTTGTTGAAGATAAAATCTTAAATCTTATAAATCTTGAGAGGATAGATTGTAATTAATTATCATACCATCTAAGGAAAGAGAATTAACAGGAGGGTTAATAATGGTGATGACAGCAACTCCATCAGCTCCAACATCAATAATAGCTCTACCGTTTGACTTCATTTTGCTATCAACAGTGTTAAGAGTGCTTTAAGAAAAAGTTAGTAAAACATTATAAGTAGTTGAGAGAAACAAATTAACCTAACAAACAGTCCATCATAAGGAACATCACGTGCAATTCATGTTTTAAAAAAATTGTTATGTTTGTTATGACATCCTCAATCTTTAGTTGCTTAATTTCCTCACTTTCTGTTTTCAATACAAAATTCTACCTTACTAATACGCTAATTGGGGATCATTTTGTTCGCATGATGCCAGTTATTAGTAGGGGCGGATGAACCGCCTTAATCGAAAAATTATAATTGTATAGATAAGAAAAAATTTGTATTTTTTATGTATTTAATGTTGAACCCCTTAACACAAGAGACTTGTTTCAGTGGTTATAGGGACTCAAAAATTATTAGGTGCGCGAGTTTAAATCTGACTAGCAATATTTTTCAATGTTTTAACTTGAAATCTGATACAACACTACTTAGCATGTTATGTTTTTCTTTTTTGAACCCTTCAATAGTAATTTTGGCTTCGTCACGGGTCATTGTAGGATTTTAGTAATGAATAATAAGGAGGAATTGTTATATGGTGAATAATAGGAAATAAAAATGACAAAACTGGAAAAGCATATGCAAAAATAAAAAGTAATACATACAACTAGGAGGAAAAACTAAAACGTATTCATCTTAAAAATTAACAAATTCAAGTATAGTTAAACTATATACAAATAATCTTACTACTAATAATTCGTATTTAAGTCAACCAGGACTCAATCGTCATAGACACTAAGCAATTTAAACCGCATACATTTAATATGCTTTCTAAAGGATCAAGTGTAACCACTCCTCAAATGGAAGTGAAAAATAGGGTCCCAGTAAATGCATCTAACTAAGGTTATATTGATTGAAAATTTTACGAAAATATCTTTTTTTGATTAAAATTTAAGGAGTGTTAGACACTATCCTTAAGGATATTTTACCCGATATATATAGATCTATATGTATATCCCCCTGAATTCAACAAGCTCTTCTAATAAAGATTTTATCAACAAAAAATCCAGCACTAGAATATATTTAAAAAATTATCATTTTTTCTATCTCATGAAAGTAAATCCAAAGAAGCTTATATAGGCAACCAGATGGACCAAAGGGTTCTAACGTTCTGAAAAGATCAAACGTCCCAATATCGAAGAGTAATATAAAGTCTCCAAGACTAATGAAGAATTTACTAAATGAATTGTGACTAAGGGCCTAATAATTAGCGTAATGACAATAAAGAATATGATCCAATTGGCCGAAATAAATGCTAGATTTAAAGGAAAATTAATAGTTACTGTCTCTTTCAAACATAGAAATAACAATGCTCAAGTCAAGATTACAGCAGTTTATGCTAGATGTAGTGCCCTGGAGAGAATGGAACTGTGGGAAGACCTTGAAGAGGTGGCTTGCAACACAAATTGCCCTTGGATGGTAGGGGGAGATTTCAATACTATTGTTGATGAGTCTGAAAAGTTGGGAGGATTACCTGTCTCACAAGTAGAATTAGAGGACTTTGTACAATGCATAAGCTCTTGTGAATTAAATGAGATAAAATTCTCTGGAAGTTGTTACACCTGGTGAAATGGCAGAATAGAGCAACATCGTATATTTAAAAGACTAGACAGAATCTTTGGGAATAATGCATTTATGGCTGAATTGCAGAATACAAAAGTCCAACATCTGATCAGGGAGGGTTCAGATCATGCCCCACTACATGTTACTTGCAGTACAGGCCAGGAGCAAATATATAAGCCTTTTAGATTTCTCAACTTCTGGACAAAACATCATAGTTTGCAGAAAATAGTTGAGGATGTATGGAAGATGGAAGCAACAGGCTCACCATTCACAGTAGTGCAAACCAAAATGAAAAGGGTAAAATTGGCTTTGGTGCAATGGAGTAGGACAACCTTTGGAAATATTTTTCAACATGTAGCTACATTGGAGGATTTAATAAGGGCCAAAGAGGTTCAGTTAGAAATAAATGCATCAGAAGAAAACAGGACAACATTGAAGAAATTTGAGGCAGACCTAAAAAAATACCTGCACATTGAGGAAGAGTATTGAAAGCAAAAAGCAAGCATGAGATGGTTTAAAGATGGTGATAGAAACACTAAGTTTTTTCATGCTTTTGTGAATGGGAGAAGGAGAAAGATGCAGATATCTGTGATAAAAACCAGGCAAGGAGATACAATAACCACCACTCAAAATATTGGGGAAGAGGCAGTGAATGTGTTCAAGGAACAATTTAAGGAGCATATGTGCCTACAGATTTTTCAATGCTAGAACATATACCTAAAATGATATCAGAAGAGCAGAATGAAGAGATGGGAAGATTACCAGCTGAGGCGGAGATCAAATAAGTGGTTTTTGCTTTAAATGGAGATAGTGCAAGTGGACCAGATGGATTCTCTGGACAATTTTTTCAAAGTTGTTGGGATACTGTGAAAGGGGACATAGTCAACATGGTAAGAGCCTTTTTCTGTGGTCAGGAGCTTCCTAGGTTTATAACTCACACCAATTTGGTTCTTATTCCTAAAAAGGAGGTGGTGGATAGTTTTGGTGATTTGAGACCAATAAGCCTAAGCACATTCATTAACAAGATCATGTCAAGACTGTTACATGATAGATTAGTCAAAGTACTACCTTCTATTATATCCCAGAATCAAACAGGTTTTGTGAAAGGGAGAAGCATCACAGAGAATATGCTTCTAGCTCAAGAGATCATCAGGGACATAAATAGGAGAAATAAACTTCACAATGTGGTGGTGAAATTGGACATGGCTAAAGCATATAATAGAGTGTCTTGGATCTTCCTCACAAAAGTGCTGAGGAGTTTTGGATTTTCAGAAAGAATCATTGACATGGTGGTAAGGTTGATATCAAACAATTGGTACTCAGTGATTATGAATGGGCAGAGCTTTGGTTTTTTTCAATCTTCAAGAGGATTAAAACAAGGGGAGCCTCTTTCTCCAGCATTGTTTACATAGCAGCAGAGGTATTGGCCAGAAATCTGAATCATTTATTCAGGGATCAGAAGTATAAGGGCTTTGGACTACCAAAGTGAAGCCCTGAGATTAATCATTTGAGCTATGCTGATGATACTGTATTATTCTGCTCAGGACAGTCATACTCAATGAAGAAAATAATGAAGGTGTTGAAAGAATATGAACAAGTGTCAGGTCAGATGATAAACCTAGACAAGAGCTTTGTATATTTGCATGAAAATGTGCCTCTTGGTGTATGCATGAAGATAAAAAGAATAAAAGGTATTAAGTAGGGATCTTTTCCTTTCACTTATCTAGGATTTCCTATTTTCTATGGAAGGAAGAACAAAACTCACTTTGAAAGTTTGATAAAAAAAGGTGATAAAAAGAATAAGCTCCTGGCAGAATAGGTTACTCTCTTTTGGAGGAAGATATGTCCTAATAGCCAATGTACTACAATCATTGCCAATATATGTACTTTCTGCCATGAACCCACCAGCTTGTGTCATTACCCAACTGCATAGGATTTTTGCTAAGTTCTTTTGGGCTAACACTAATGGGGCCAAGAACGAGCATTAGGTGAGCTGGGACATAATGTGCTATCCAAGAGGGGGAAGGAGGATTGGGATGGAGATCACTACATGATGTTTCAAAAGCCCTGTTTGCCAAGCTCTGGTGGAACTTCAGAACTTCCACAAACACTTTATGGGCATCTTTTATGTGGAACAAATACTGTAAGAAGCATCACCCTATTATTGCTAAGGGATATGGGACATCTCATGTTTGGAGAAGAATGACATCAATAAGGGAAGAAGTAGAGCATGAAATCTGGTGGCAAAATAAGGCAGGTAATTCTAGTGTTTGGTTTAACAATTGGACCAAACAAAGAGCCATGTACCATATAGAAGATACTGCAAAGGAAAATGAGGTGGAGGTTAAGGAGTTCAGTATAGAAGAGGGGTGGGACAGGGAGACGTTGCTTCAGAATCTGTCACTGGAAATGACTGATCATATTATGGAGAACATTTCACCTCCAAACATTTTGTTTGGAAATGATGTGGCTTGGTGGATGGCAAATGCACAAGGAAGATTCACAGTTAAATCAGCTTGGCAGATTATGAGAAACAAACATGAAAATAGAAGAGACTATGAGCTAATCTGGAATAAGGGGTTTCCTTTTAAGATTAATTTTTTCTTGTGGAGAGTATGGAAAAGGAGGATTGCCACTGATGACAATCTTAAGAAGATGAGAATCAATATAGTGTCCAGATGTTGGTGTTGTGACAGGAAAGAAGAGGAAACAATGACACATTTATTTCTAACAACCCCCATAGCCTACAAGCTATGGAGGTACTTTGCTCATTTTGCAGGAATCAATATTAATGGAATGCATCTTCAACAACTCATAATAGCTTGGTGGAAACATGAGGCAACACCAAAATTGCAGAGCATATTCAAAGCAATACCAGCCATCATCATGTGGACTTTATGGAAGAGAAGAAATGCCCTCAAACATGGAAGTAACATCAGTTGGGAAAGAATGGTGGAAATGGCAATAAAAGTGGTAAGGCAGATGGTGAAGACTTAGTTTCCATGGATAAAGAATATGAGATGGACTTGGCAAGACATAATACAAGGGCTCAATCAGTACAAGCCAAATATACACTTCTTGAGGGTCACTTGGAAACCTCCTGAAGATCATTATGTAAAGTGTAACACTGATGGAGCATGCAGAGGTAATTCTGGTTGGAGTTCTTTTGGGTTTTGTATTAGAGATGATAAAGGGGATCTAATATATGCTAAAGCTAAAGGTATTGGAATTGCAACAAATATGGAAGCAGAAATTGTTGCCATTTTAACAGCCCTTAGAGAGTGTTATAACAAAAAAATGTAGAATGTGATTGTTGAGACTGATTCACTCAGTCTCAAGAAAATCATTCAGCAGTCTTGGAGGGTTCCATGGGAAATAGCAGAAAAAGTGGAAGAGATCAGAGAGATTATGAAAAAGATTAGAGCAAATATCACACACATATTTAGAGAGGGTAATAGTTTGGCAGATTCATTGGCTAATATAGTTATAGAATCACAGGCAGAACATCAATATAGTTGTTTCCAGGAACTATCATTGAAGGAAATAAGGATTTTAAACGCAGGCAAAGCACAAATTCCTACATTCAGAATCAGAACACGCACAATCATCCCACAATGAGTCCATGACAGGCCAGAAATCACACAAGATTAATTACATTCGACATCAAGCATTAACAGAGAAGGGCGAGGAGCATCACTTATTCACAAATATTCTAGAAAGTAACAACAAGATCACCAAACAGTATTTGATAGATAGGAGTAGTAAATTTAAAAGGGGGGGGAGGGGGGAAGGGCTATGTAGATCGAGGAGGAGCAAACTCAGCTAAAAGGCCTCAATCAAGGCGGAATGCGGTGCAGATCAGAGCAACAAGTTGGTCCTTCATCATGGAAATGGAGCTAAGTCAAGCTAAAAATAAATGGAAGATTAAGACAGTAGATAAAGCAGGGAATGAAGCAAAATGGAAGGGAACATTACCTGAGCAAATTGAGCTTCATCATGGAGAACAATGGAGGAAGAACATCAAGAGTCAAAAGGGTAGCATCAAAGTAGGGAAATGTTGTTCATGTACTTTCCAATAAGAAACATATACCCTAATTGTAAGGGATTGGAAAGTAAATGGATCGGGTCTTGTAGACCCATCCTATTTTTTGCTTTGTTTTGTTTGGGCCATGGGCTTTGTACATATTTGGTTTGATTATTCAATAAAAGGCTGAAGAAGCCACCAAAAAAACTTTCAATGCTATTCAATAAGAAATGAATCTAGATAATAATATGAATATATTTTTTAGATACTAGAATCATTTTTCCAACAATACTATCGATTATCCTAATAGACATATTGCCTAATATTAATTATGTATTGAATTTTTTCCTTGCATGTTTAGGAAGCTCATAATTTCTACTGATTTAAAAAATTCGTTGTTCTAATATATTTAGAAAAGGATTACGTATTGTCTTTATAGGATTGAAAAACCTTTCTTTTTATATGTTTGAAACTATTTGGAATTTATGTATAGAGATTTTATAGGTGACAAATAAACGAATTAATCACATTTTGGAGGATTGAAAATGAAACGAATTGCAGTACAAATCCACCCATATGAATATGAGTAAAAAAACGAATTGAGTAAAACGATCCTATTTAATCTCCCAAATAAAGCCAAAATTTTCAAATCTTTAGCTAAGTTAATTGAAATCAACTTTAACAAAAAAAATTCTTACACAGAATGTGAACCCGAAAATGGGTTTCACAACACCATACTTGTCACTTGTTAGTTTCTATCGAAAATAATAATTACAAGCAAAACAAAGTTGCAATAGTGTAAAAATATGTTAATATATTCTTATACATATTTACATGATAGTACTTTAAAACTTCAGTAAAAGTAGACATCATATAATGCAGATTAAAATCTTCTCAAAATAATCCAGTAAAAAGTAGATAAACACAAATTGATATATAAAATACTGATTACCTTTATTGTTCATCTACTTTGGTCTCAACTTCCCAATGACTTATATACCCAAAAACCATATTAACCCAGTTGATACCCTCACATGGTCCCTAACACCTCATGGCTTTTTCTCTACAAGTTCTGCTTATAAACATGTCATGGATAATCATAGTATAACCATATAGAACACTAAGGATTTCAATTAGATCTGGAATCTGAATTGTCCTAACAAAATTAAATATTTTATGTGGCTGTGTAATCATAATCGTCTACCTACCTGTCATTATCTTCATTCCATAGGTATTAATATTGAACCTCTTTGTGTCACATGTAGAAGGCCCAAAACCATTACACATATTGTTTTTACATTGCAGCAACGTCCATAGATATTGGGACAATTTAGGTATGTTGAATGAAATCAGGGAGATAGCTGATTCAAATGATGTTGATTGGCTTAATAGTTGCCGTAAAATAAAGAAAATAATTATAAACAACAAGCTAGACTGGAGTCTTGCTTTTCCCTTTTATATTTGGAATATATATATATATATATATATATGGGTATCTAGAAACCAAAATTAACATAACAATACTAGAGATAATATTCCCATGTTCACTCCCTACGCGAGAACCATGGAATTTATATATTTAACTGGAAAGGACATAAGGGGAAAAGGTAATACAGAAGATAAGGATGTTGTTAGTTGGGATCCACCGAACTACGGATATAAATTAAATATTGATTGGTCCTTTAACCACAACACAAAAATAGGGGGAGCAGGGGATGTTTTGCGTGACGCTGCTGGAAATTGGGTAGCTGGTTACAGTGCAAAAATTAATGTAAACTCATCAACCAGTGTTGAACTATCATCTCTATTATAAGGACTTCTTTTAGCTGAAAAATTGCAGGTTCAACACTTGGAGATAGCAACTGACTCACTCGAGGTAATTCAATTTCTTCAAAACGAAAGAGATACTCATACAAATATTTTAAATGAATGCAGGGATTTGATTAATAGAATGGGGAAACCCCAGATCAGGTATGAGTCTCGAGGAAAAAATAAAGTAACAGATTTGCTAGCCAAAGAAGGCTAGAAGATGAAACTGGACAAGCTTTTTGAAGAATGGAAAGTTCCCCCTTTATTTGTTCGAAAGATACTAGAAGCAGAAAAAATGGATAAGCCCCAATGTAATTTGGATTGTAACCCCATTAGGTGGCCAGATCTTTCACGCACTAGCAGTAATGCAACCACCTCTGTTTGTATTGATGCATAATATTTCGATATAATATCCCCTCTTTTAACCAAAATAGAAAAAAACTTCCCAATGACTTTTGTATAAACAAAAATTAGCCTCTTGGTCGGTGCATTTCAGTTTCCTTTGTTAAAACTTTAGGTTGTCATCTTCTATTTTATCATAAAGTTTTTTCGTTATTATTAATTTTTTATAAGTAGTTGTGTTATATTATTATGTTCATATATAATGTAATTTGTTTTCCTTTATCTTATTGATTAGATTGTATTTTCGTCTATCAATACCAACATTACTTTAACTTTTGATATAATGACAAAATTTTATTCACTGCATTTAATTCAATTCCTTAATTATTAGTGTGATGGTGAGTTATTATGTTTCTCTCTAAATACATTTTTTATCTTGAAAATTTTATGCTATTTTTCTTTTTAAAATATTGTACTTTTTTTTTAAAATCAAAGATGGGCTCTAAACCCCTATTATTGAAAATCAACAACTATTTACAAGGGTCAGGTCCAAAAGTGACACAGCCCAAAATAAAGCAGAAAAACAATAATTTATTTTTTATATACATATATTACACGATATACACGTGCAAAATATGTACACTTGACTACTTATATTAAAAGTGAAAAGATTCAACGTGCAAAGTTGTATTACCATTTAACCACTACACCAAATTAAAATATTATTAAAAAACTAATTAATTAAATATTACATAGTAAAATTTTATAATATTATTTATACATATATTACATGATATACGCGTGCAACATACATACACTTGACTACTTATATTAAAAGTGGAAATGTTCAAAGTGCAAAGTTGTATTACCATTTAAGCACTACACCAAATCAAACTATTATTAAAAAAAACTAATTAATTAAATATTGTATAGTAAAATTTTATAATATTAATTATTTAAAAATTAAAAAATATCTCATAATATATTGGGTCTTTTCTGTTACTCATAACATCTCATAATAAATTAGTCTTTTTATCTAGGGAAAAGGGTCTGAAAAATACTCCAACTTTGACTGAAATTGTTGTTATGATACCAAACTTTATGGAGGACCTTTTACCCCTCTGCACTATTTAATAGTGTATTTTAAAGGTATATATGCGCCCACGTGGACACGTTACTATTTATAATTATGCAATATTTATGATGTCCACGTGGGCACATATATACCTTTAAAATATACTATTAAATAGTGTATGGGGGTAAAAGGTCATCCATAAAGTTTGGTAGTGTAACAATAATTTCGACCAAAGTTGAAGTATTTTTCAGACCTTTTTCCCTTTTATCTACTACTCATAATATCTCACAATAAATTTAGTCTTTTCTACTACTCCTAATATCTTATTATAAATAGGGAAAAGGGTCAAATATTCCCCTAAAGTGTGTGAACATGTCTAGATATACCCCCGTTTGAAGTTTGGCTCATCTGTGCCCTCGCCGTCCAATTTTTCGCGCATATATGCCCTTGTAAACATTAGTTGCTTTGCTGGAAATAACCAACTCATTTTTCTTTTCTTTAAATAACAAATGAAATTGTCACATCCCTTTTAATAACCATGTGTCATTTACCTATATTAAAAAATGAATTCACCTCTTTTAAATAGGATTTTCGACCCGTAAATCCTATCCGACCTAAATTTCGTTGGTAGATATTTCACATAAGCCGACAAATCATATTTGACCCAAATGCCTTTGGTCGATAACCCCCATCTCCAATCAAACCCATCGCTTTCTCCTAAAAGAAAAACACTATTAAAGGTGAGCTTCGAGCTCTAATCATGAGCAAACAATAGAGCTCCAATGAGCTCACTGATTCACACAACCTTTGACAAACAGCCACCAAATAGCTCCGACCACCACAAGCTCCAGAACACCACCCCCAAGGTAGCCGACAAAACACCAACCCACACACCACACTAGTCTGGCAAGATAGCCAACAAACGACCCCACTATGTTTCAGATGTCAAATGTTATCTCATTTTAGATCTAGTCGGAGGAATTCAAACTCCGTCCACCTTGGGATGGATATGATTTACAGGTTGGAATTTCTATTTAAAAGAGGTGTATTTAGTTTTTAAATATAAATAAATGTCATGTGGTAACTAAAAGGGGATATGGCAATTTCATTTGTTATTTAAAGAAATTCAAAATGAGTTGGTTATTTTCAGCAAAGCAACTAACGTCTACAAGGGCATATATGCTCGAAAAGTTGGACGGTGAGGGCACAGATGAGCCAAACTTCAAACGGGGGTATATCTAGACATTTTCGCATAGTTTAGGGACATATTTGACCCTTTTCCCTTATAAATAAGTCTTTTCTACTATATTTCATTTGGTTTAATGTCCACAGATTCTTGAGTCTTCTACTCCATCATATTCAGTTTCAAATCCTTACCATCTCCGCCTTTTCCCCCCTACCTTTTTAATTTTCACGTGTTTGAGTCGAAACAAAATTTTGTCACTTCTAACCTTATTTGAGTTGATTATGATGTGATTCAGTATATGTATCAATTTAGTTATAATTTTTCATGTTGATAGTTAATTTTAGTAAATAAATACTTTTATTATTATTTGTATTTATCCTTAAATCAAAGTATTGTATATGTCATTAAAGAAGCATTAAATTCGCAAGATTTTCTAACCTCAACTTAGAAGTTTACTTTTTTTTTTGTATTCTTTGATCTATATTTTATAACACGAAGAAAGTCGAATAATATATGTATTATTTTAAAATTTTATCATTTTGTGATATAATTTTTTAAAAAATATTTAAGATAAACATGTAATTTACGTTCCAAAAAACTAGTATATATATACTAGAAGTGATAGCCCATGTGTAGCACTAGTCCAACACGAAGAACATTTATATGTTGGCTGTTGATTAACTGGAAGGAAGAAACTAATGGAGGAGGAGGAGAAGAAAATTGCAAAGAGAAAAACGTGAACTATATGATTTGGAGAAAATATCTTGCATTACATTATCAGCTGAAGGTTGTTACATTTATACAGAATGAACAATGACTAACTAACTGAATACAATTTATTTATAATAACTAATTACATTTTATTTATAATAACTAATTACATTTCACTACTCGATCAATTGATAACTAATTAACTTTACAAAGGCACATTGATGCATTTTCCAAGCTCCTTCACACACTCCCTCAAGGTAGGAGTTGTGAAGATATTCTTCATGCCTAGCTTGGACATAATATGACTATGTTTATTTCTTTTAAGGGCCTTAGTGAACATCTGCAATTTGTTCTGTGGAAGACAAATATGCAGTAGCAATCAGTCCATCTTGTATTTTTTTCTCTAGTAAAGTGACAGTTAATATCTATCTATTTAGTTCTTTCATGAAAAATTGGATTGGCAGAAATTTGCAAGGCTGAATTGCTATTAGAAAACAAGGGAACTGGTGTTGCTAAGTCCACTCCAAGTTCTTGAAACAATTCGGTCAACCAAACCACCTCTGCAATTGAAGATGTCATTGCTCTATACTCAGCTTCTGCTGAACTCCTAGAAATAGTCACATGTTTTTTCGACTTCCAAGATATAGGGGATGTACTATAATGCACTAGGTATCCTTTAATCGATCTTCTACTATTTGCACATGACCCCCAATCTGCATCACAAAACACTTTAATTGTGCTCCTCTCTCTGTTGACATTAATATCCCCAAACCTGGTGAATGCTTGATATACTTTACCACTCTTAGTGATGCCTCCATATAAGTGGTCTTGGGTGAATGCATGAACTGACTAAGACATTGGACTGCAAAAGCAATGTCTGATTTGGTAATGGTTAAGTAGAATAGTCTTTCAATCAGTCTTTGATACTCGGTTGGATCCTTTATGAGCTGATCATCATGCTGGTTTGACACATGACAATTCCAAATATGATATTAATTCTAGAGCATACTTCCTTTGATGCATCAAAATACCATCCTTGTGTCTGGCAAATTCGATTCCAAGGAAGTACTTAATCTCTCCTAGATCTTAAATCTTGAAGGCTTTGTGCAGTGCCTCTTTAGTCTCTTGGATCATGAATGAATCACTTCCTGTCAACAGTAAGTCATCAACATAGACCAAGACTATAACTATGTTGCTATTCTCCTTCTTGTTGAATAGTGAGTAATCTCTAGTACTCGGTTTGAAACTTGTTGACACTAATGTTGAAGTCAATTTAATATTTCATTGTCTTGAAGCCTGTTTCAAACCATACAAGGACTTTAACAACTTGCATACCTTCCCACTGTTAGCAGTAGTTATGGGAATACCATTTGGAATAGTCATGAACACTTCTTCATAAAAGTCACCTTGGAGAAAAATAGTGTACACATCCATTTGGTATAGAATCCATTGTTCAAAAGCAGCAAGTGATACCATTGTTCTCACAGCAGCCATTTTAACAACTGGTGAGAAAGTTTCTTGGTAATCTAATCCTTCCTTCTGATTATATCCCTTAGCCACTAGCTTTGCCTTCAACTTTTCAATTTATCCATCTGCTTTATACTTAATCTTGTATACCTATTTGTAACCTACGAGTTTTTTTCCTTTGGGAAGTGTAACTAATTTCCAAGTTTTGTTGTCTTCCAAAGCCTTTATCTCAGCTTGCATAGCCTACACCTACCTCAAATCAGTAGCAACTTCTGCATAACTATTGGGTTCCACCTCTGTTGAGATTTTTGACAAAAAATTTGGTACTTTGTTGATAACTGTAATGACCGGTTCCCGTCGTTATAGAAAAGCTAATGGGGAAAATTTTGGGCCGATTTTTTTTTGTAGTAACTTGGAATTTCCCAACTTAGTCCAGATTTGGATGAAATCGGAATCAGTAAGGTTTAGGAAAATTTGGTAATAATTGGAAGATCTAATTATGAATTTGATCACATGAGTAGATAGCTAAGACGTTAAGGAACCCGTACGACTTTACGGAATTGAATTCGGGTGAGTAGAACTCCCAAAACTGATCTTAGCGTGAGCGGGTAGTTTCTGAGTGTCATTGGTTGAAGGTGTGTTGTAAAATGGGGGTATTGGAATTATTAAATTTGCTCACTGGTTCTATGCAAGCCGCTAAGGCGGGATTTTCCCGCCAGGGCGGGGCCGTTGTAACGGGGTGAGGACCGCTATGGCGGGACAGATGCGACTTAAGTTGGAAATAAATGCCAAAAACATTTTATTCTGCAATTTTCAACTTTGAGAGCTAGGAGACGACCCCAGGTGCTTTCTTGACACTTTTCCACCATTCTTGAGGCTAAATGTAAGGTTTTCACTCCCCGAATCCATTTTTCGATCCGTAGAACACAATCTAGTTGGTAATTATCGATGGGGGAGGGTTTTGATCTAGAATTTATGGTGGAAAAAGCCATAATCTGGGTAGGAGGATCATGGATTGGATCTAGGATTGATAGTGTTGACTTTATTCCGGATAATTAAGTCTTGTTTATTGATCCTAGCATTATATTGATTATTTGTAGACCAAGAACAAGTGAAAAGGATCCGGAAAGGGAAGAATCAAGTTTCTTAGGAGATTCAAGCTTGTTTGATGAAGGTGATGTTTGTGATTTCATGTTGTGTGATGTATGTTTGTTCTTTCTTCATTATAATACGTGTATGTATGCTAATATTGCATTATTGATTACATTATTTGTAAATGAGGATAGATGAATGATGAATGCCATGAATCATGACTTGATTGTATGATTTGAGAATATACTTGTGATTGTGTCTTGTTAAATGGATCGGGTGTTGCTTTTCGACACACTAACTTGGATCAGTTGCCACGTTCTGACATAAACATGGGATTGGGTACCACGTGCCGGTACGCTAACAGTTTGAGTGTGGATTCCATGAGAGGACCATTGACTTGATATAACTGTATATCTTGAGGATTGTGAAATTGTACGTTGTTGTAAATGATGTTGTTATTGTATATGTTCGGTATATGCATGTTATTATTATGTTGTATTAACTTATGTATGTTGCACTTAGTGGGATAGCCGTGTAATTCTACCAATACACTGTGGTTGTGACAATAGTCATGCGTAGTTCACTCTTGATGAAATTGAGTACAAACACCTAGATGAGCGAGCTCTGGTCACATAGTTTTTATGCCAAATAGAAAGTCTAGAATTCCTAGTGGAGTGTCTTAAGGGTAATGCCACAAATTCGGGAGGAAGTTGAGTTGTCTCAGTGAGTTCTTTAGTTTCCTCAAGTATAGGAGGAACTAAAGAATTTTTAGTTTGTATCTAAGGCTGAATAACTGGACTTTCAGTATGTAAAAGTGGTTAACAATTGAATTCTTCTAAGCAGTCAACTCATCATAGCAAAATAGATCATGTGTGCTCGCACCTCTCTGGTGATATTTCATGCTCCCTTTAAATGGAAAGATAGTCTCCATAAAAGCAACATCCCTACTAATAAAAAATAACATATTCTCAAGGTCATACAACTTATACCCCTTTTGTGAAGAACTATAGCCAGACAACTCTAAAAGCTCTAGGTTGAAATTATCTTTCTAAGTGAGACATGTAGCAAAACAAAGACAATTAATCATTCTCATGTAAAGCAGCGAGGGAACCTTGTTGTATAATAGCTCATAGGGGGGGGGGGGGCATTCGTTCTGCAGAATATTAGATGGTATTCTATTCAACACATACACAACAACTTTCACGCACAATCCCCAAAATTTATCAGGCAAACTACTTTGAAATTTGATTGCTCTAACGGTTTTCAAGATGTGTCTATGTCTCCTTTCCACTATATCATTTTATTGTGGTGTATATGGATAAGAACTTTAATGGACAATAGCACATATTAGGAGCAAATCCTTGCAACCATGATCAAAAAACTCAGTCCCATTGTCAGATCTCACAATTTTAATCTTTCCATCAAATTGAGTTTTCACTTGAAGAAAAAATTGCTCAGCAAAGTAAGGATATCAAATTTAAGTCTCATCAAGAAAATCTATGACCATCTAGAATAGTCATCAACAATAGAAAAAAATATCTCATTCCATCATGTGTTTCCAATCTATAGGGTTGTAACGACCTGTTTCCGTCGTTATAGAAAAGCCAACGGGAAAAATTTTGGACCAAAAAACTTTTTCGTAGTAACTTGGAATTTCCCAACCTAGTCCATATTTGGATGAAATCGGAGTCAGTAAGGTCTAGGGAAATATGGTAAAAATTAAGTGATCTAATTATGAATTTAATCACATGAGTGGATAGCTAAGACGTTAAGGAACCCGTACGACTTTACGAAATTGAATTCGAGTGAATATAAGTCCCGAAACTGATCTTAGCATGAACGGGTAGTTTCTGAGTGTCGTTGGTGGAAGATGTGTTGTGAAATGGTAGTTTGAAATTCTTAAATCGACTCACTAGTTCTGTGCAAGCCGCTAAGGCGGAATTATTCCCGCCAGGGCAGGGATGTTGTAGCGGGGTGAGTACCGCTGTGGCGGGACAGTCGTGATTTAAGTCGAAAATAAACCCTAAAAATATTTTATTGTGCACTTTTCGACTTTGAGAGCTAGGAGACGACCCCATGTGCTTTCTTGACGGTTTTTCACCATTCTTAAGGCTAAAGGTAAGGTTTTAACTCCCCGAATCCATTTTTCGATCCGTAAAATGTAATCTAATGGGTAGTTATTGATGGGGGAGGGTTTTGATCTAAAATTTATGGTGGAAAAAACCCTAATCTAGGTATGGGGATCATGGGTTTGATCTAGGGTTGATAGGATTGTTGGTAATTCGGGTAATTAGTTATTGTTTATTGATTCTCGTGTTATATTAATTGTTTGTAGACCAAGAACAAGCAAAAAGGATCCGGAAAGGGAAGAATCAAGTTTCTTAGGGGATTCAAGCTTGTTTGAGGTAGATGATGGTTGTGATTTCATGTTGTGTGATGTATGTTTGTTCTTGCTTCATTATAATACATGTATGTATGTGAATGTTGCATTATTGATCACACTAATTGTAAATGAGGATAGATGAATGATGAATGTCATGAATCATGACTTGATTGTATGATTATGAGAATGTACTTTGTGATTGTGATCGTGGCTGTTGACACCCAATTTTGGCTCTCCACATTTGACTATAGTAATAATTATAATAATAAAAAAAATATATGTTATGATTTTTTTTGGGAATACAAAAAAAAAAAATTAATTGTTTATTTGACTTGATAAATTTATTTCTCAAATGTTATGTCTTAAAAAAATTAAATATATTATATTACTGCTTACTTTCTCATTTTTTTAAATAAATGTTGTTCTTCTTAAGAATTGAATCTATTTTTGGTTCAAATATAATTCCTTTTGTCGCAATAGATATTTTTCATACATGTATTAAAATTAGAAAAGCTTAGTTAATTGATGATTTACTAATTATATTGATTTAATTTCAAGTGTGACTAATTTAATCAAATAAGCTAATCTCGTAAAATAATTATCACTTATGGCTATTTAATAAAGAAAGTAGTTATAATTTAAATGAATTTAATTTGAGCAAATTTGGCAATCCAAGTTTTGTTAAACCGGCCAATCCGTGTATGCCACGTAGGCGAGCACATGGATTGTGCTTCTTTAGATTCGATCTTGGCCTTACAACCTAATCTAACGGCCTTAATTAATTCATCATTTTACTATTTATATATATATATATATATATATATATATATATATATATATATTAAATTATTTATTTTTAAACTCTTTATTTTACCAACCATCCGATCAAATAATCGGATGGCCCAAATTAAATCCCAAAGCTCTCATCCGTCCCTAAAATAGTACAAGCCAATTCAGCTTTTCCTTCTCCCAGACATTGCCTTTCCCGAGAACATCATATCCTCAAACGGCTCCCCATACGACTTCTCCTCCTTCCCAATGTTCTTTCGCCATGACTCGCTTCAAACACGCTCCTCTCCTGTCAACTTCGGACCGCCGGAAAACGGCAATATCCGTTAATTTTTAGCCAGGTCCATCCGCCGCCTATCAACCATAGCCTCCTCATGTCAACCTTACATCCCGTCCATCATCTTTTATGAATCGAAACAGACCTCAAAAGCCACACCACCGGCACTGCTACGCCTGGAAAAGGCGAAAGGCATGAAGAACCATCGGATTTGGGGTTAGTCGTCCTTTTAATCTCGATGGATGTAAGGTTCCATATCCTATTTTTTGAACATAGTAGAGGCCCCAAATCGACTATAAAGAGGAAGACGGATCCAAGAAGATCGGGGGGAAGGAACATCCGAAAACGATCTGAAAATCCAACAAAGAATCCTAGGAAACCAACAAGGATCCGAAAATCTTTTGTTTTCGATTCGTCGTGCTTCTTCGGGTTGAAGTTCAAGTTTGAAATTGAAATATCTTGACGTAAAAATCCCCCGTTTTGCTGCCCGACGAAGGTACTACTTGATCTCTTCGTTTTGTTTTGTCTAAATGTAGTCTGTTGGAATGTTGTTGTGAAAGTGTATGATTGGGCTGTCACTAACACATTTTATTGATAATAAGCTGTCGATGTAATTTGGAAATATGAACGTAAAGAAGGTTTAAATCTTAAAACTGAATCATGTTTGTGTTACTGCTTCAATTTGACTTCTCATATTTGAACCCATAACAATAGGAGAAGAATGTTGTTAGTTTTGACGTAATATGAATTGATATCAAATAACTAAATTAGTAACTAGCATTTGTTTGATAGAGATTGTTTGGATACCTGAGTGTACTGTATATTGATTAGATTCTAATTGATATTAGCAGCAAGTTAAAAGATGGGCATCTTTGTTATTGTTAAATTCAATACTTACCGTACCTCTACTCTAATGCTTCAAAGTAGTCACCGGTTTGTTTAATTGCATATGGTTGTCATTAAATGGGATCTTTTTTTTGAGTTAGTTTTAAATTTTTAGATGCACCAATTAAAATGGGAATAGTTGTCTTCAGTGTTGACATTAATTTGTTCTCGATATTCTGAGATAAAAGAATATGGTTTGTGATCGTTAGATTGTGCTAAGACTTAACAACGATCCGAGCTTTACAAAATTGTCGGAATGTGAATCTATAGGTTGCAGTTAATGCTTAAGTTCGTTAAGTAAAAGTTCTCTAGTAACCTTTAGTGGTTGGAAATTTAATTTATAAGAAACTATAAGCTGACCTTTTTTTTCATTGGCTCATCCCACTTATGGGAAATCAAATTATATATATAGGTAAGGGTGATTGGCTTATATACTTTATCATGGCTAGTTTGGTTTTGTCTCACATGGTGTAAATATTATGCAATAACAGAAGCAACTTTGGCAATCCTTGAAAGGGTCACCACAAACTATGTAAACATTTGGCCTTCTAGTAATTAATATCACTATTGTGTCCACGTTTGTGTGCATATTTACATTGTTGCACTATTTGATTAGTTACTAATCTTTATTTCTTTTCCTCTTCTTATGTTTCACGTACAACCGGAGAGCTAGAGTTTCTACTTTGAAACTCGTTATTGGCCTAAAATATTAGGCCAATAGCAATTAGGATCATCACGATGCTTGGAGTCTCGCAAATTAGGAGTCTAATATTTTCTTAGGCTTTCTTTCGTTGTCTTAATTATGCTATTTTGGCTAACCTTTATTCACAAGTTTGATATATTGCTTGTCTTTCATTTTGAAGCTTATTTTACGCGAACTAATATTATTTGTTTTATGAAATTGGTTGAGACACCTTTAGAACAAATGATACAAAGATATTTTCTTATAAAAAAAAATAAAATGTGTTAGCATTAAAAAATAAAACTCACAAGTTGGGATTCCCAAACGAATTTGAAATTAGTAATCACCTTTAATGATACATAAGACTAAAATAATCCCCTTTCAAAATATATATTCTTTTGCCATCACCCCTTTTACGAAAAATTATATTTACTATTAGTACTATCTCTATTTTTACAAATCATATATTGCTATAATATTTTTATCTTTTAATATGCTATTTCAAATTTTAGATACGCCAACGGATCCCGATTACAAGGTATATACATGTACATGTCATACACATAAAGGTATATATTCTATATTTTCTCTACATAATCTATTATATTTTTATCTACTATCCCGAATGTTCTTTATTTATTTTTATAAATTTATTCCTACACTTTATACATATTATATTACTAAATCTAACCTATCGTTAACTCATCCCTACATGAGAATAAAATAATAAACCTTCACCTGTTTTAAACAATTTACATGTATATACTATACTTTACAATAAACATAATTTTAGATCACAAACTCTATCTAATATTTTAACATTAGTATCGTTATTATTTATTTTTTTTAGGAAACTCTATTTTTATCCAAATTACATATTACATATTACTACATATTTACACTCCACTACTATCTTATTTTTATTTCACGTCTTAATAAGACGACAGATTTTTATTCAACATCTATGTATTTTTAGGATGAGTTTCACAACTATGTTTTTTAACATTTGAATTTATTATACATTTAAGTACATATATTTATTTATTTTTACAATATGATAAAATACTACTATTAAATCTATATATTTTTAGACACATATATGTCGTACCTTGTATTGTACCCTTTCTTAAACTAACTAATAACTTATTGTTTAATCATTATAAACAAATTTTCTCTTAATTATATTTTCCTAAATTGTGTTTAAGGACTATCTTCGGATAGGCTCTGAGGGGTGCTTAACACCTTCCCCTCGAGTAACCAAAACCCTTACTCAGAATCCATTGGTTTTGCAAATCAAAACGAGTTTACATTACATATTTTAAAGCATGGTTTTCCTAATATTCTCCTTAAAATTTAGGTGGCGACTCTAAAACAAAAGCAATTTTTCCAAAATCAGAGTGTCAG
Source organism: Solanum commersonii (assembly GCA_029007595.1). Classification (NCBI taxonomy): domain Eukaryota; kingdom Viridiplantae; phylum Streptophyta; class Magnoliopsida; order Solanales; family Solanaceae; genus Solanum; species Solanum commersonii. The sequence goes on from JAJTWQ010000087.1 coordinate 2,721,424, forward strand.
CCACATTATGTTGTGAACTGTTTCGGCTTGGTTTGAAATAGGGTGCGACAGTGGCTTGTTAAATGGATCAGGTGTTGCGTTCCGACACACTAACTTGGATCGGTTGCCATGTTTTGGCATAAACATTAGATCGGATACCACATATCGATATGCTAACAGTTTAGGTTTAGGTTCCATGAGAGAGGACCATTGACTTGCCATAACTGTGTAATTGAAAATTGTGAACTTGATTGTTATTCATAAATGATATTGATATTGTATATGTTTGGTGTATGCATGTTAGTATTATGTTGTTATGGCTTATGTATGTTGCACTTAGTGGGATAACCACGTGATCCTACCAGTACACTGTGGTTGTGTACTGATACTACACTTTCTCTTTCTTTGTTGAGTACAGGACATCTTCCGGTGGCTATTGACATACCTCGCTTAGAAAATCAGTGACCATTTTCAAACTCAAGGGTGAGCTAGTTCTTCTGGGCTGCCATGAGTTCTCTCCGTTTAAAGTCCACATTTTCAGACTTAGACTTTCTAGTTAGTTATTCCTATGTTAGTTTGGGGTTGTACCCCTTCTTGTTTAGACTTATGGATCTTGTTAGAGTTTTGGTGCATTGACTTTCAGGTTTTAGGTATTACTTCCGCAATGTTAGTTTTGGCTGTAAGACTTTTGTTGGAGTTTATGGGAACTCCTCATTTCTTTCCATAACATTTAAACTTGCTTCTGTAACCTTAAATGCTTTAGTAATTGATTAAGTCGGTTAGCTAATTAGTATAAATGGTTCTCCCACCGAAGGGCTAGTGTGGGTGCCAATCACGATGGTTTGGATCGTGACAAGGGTCCCCAAACATCCATATGCAACAATTGGAAAATAGAAGTAGTCTTGCTAATACTATGTGGAAATGAAAGTCTAGCTTGCCTTGCTAAGGGGAAAACTTAACAGTTATTAATAACAAAAAACTTACAATCACGAAACATAGGTACTTTCCTTAAAACATTCATGGGAATATGACACAGTCTATGGTTCCAAGCCACTGCATCAACTCCTGGATATGTTGTTGCAACCAAGTACTGGCTTGCCATTGTTGCACAGTCTCCTGATTGGGAATTTAGGATGTATAGACCTCCTTCTTTCTTACTAATCACCTTCACCTTCCTAGATGTGAGGTCCTGAAAGACTCAATAATTTGGAAAGAAAGTAGCACTATAGTTCAATTATTTTGTCAACACAATAATTTGGAAAGAAAGTAGCACTACAGTTCAATTATTTTGTCATTTTTTACACTGACGTGAGATTAAACTTGAAGGCTGGCAGACAAAGCACATTTTTTAATAATAACACTTCCTCCTAAGTGATAATCACCAATATAAGAGACCGTGGTTGAATCACCTGTTGGCAATTGCACTTTCCCTGTATTCTCATTCCCTATTAAACTTGTACTTTGTAAGTGGTTATGATTTCCTAACATGTGATTGGAAGCTCCTGTGTCAACTATCCATCTCATAAAAAGTATCATGTTTAGAAAAAACAATACTTGCCATGTTGGCACAACCAGTTGAACTGCCTTCAGGATCTTTAATGCTAGACTTATTAAGCATGTTAATATGTTGTTGATGTTGATAAGGTGTGATCTGTAGCGGTTGGGTGTAGTTGGGAAACATTGCTGGGAATATGATGTGAATAATATGATGTGAATTATAGTGTTGTGGTTGAGTGTTATGGAATAGTTGTGGCTGTAAAAAAAGATGAGCAGGGGAAGGCGTTGACCTGCATTATCAGTATTATGGAATAGTTGTGGCTGAGTATTGCCTAAAACATGACATGTGACTGCATTTGCAGATGACCTTTTGCCTCTATAGTCTGCAGGATATCCATGTAGCTTGTAATAGTCAATTTTGAGATGCCCAGTGTTGTGGTAATGATCACACTTTATCAACTTAAAATAATCAACCTTCAGGTGTCCTTTCATATAATGATCACAATATACATTTGGATTATAAGGCTTTTTGTGTCTAGCTGCATATCCATATACAGATCTAGAGTTTTGTTTAGTGAACATGGTTGTTGGACACATGTTTTCATGTAGTATATTACTAGATACTGCAACAATTCTCTGACTGATCCTGATTTATCATTGCATAAACTTGGTTAACACTAAGAACTTGTTGCATCATCAAAATTTGGCTTCTATCTTGACTATAATTGTCATACAATCCCATCAAAAACTGAAGAACTCTTTGATATTGCAAATGCTCACTAAATTCTCTTCATTTAGAGCAATTGCAGAAAGGTGGGGAACTGATCGAATCATACTCATTCCACAAGCTTTTGAGCTTATAATAGTAAATAGAGATAGAAGAAACACCTTGAACACATGTGAATATCTCTTTATGTAATTGAAAAGTCCTAGAACCATTGATTTTGTCAAACCTTTCACGCAAATCTTCCCAAATTAAGAACGTATTTGAACAAAACAAAAAATACCTCCTAGAAGATCTTTTCCTACACTGCTCATGATCCATGAAACAACAATAGCATTACAACGATCCCACAGTCGTGCCAAATCACCTGCAAATTGATCACGCTGGATAGATCCGTCAATAAACCCTAATTTGTTCTTGCCAAGCAGAGCAAACTTCATTGCCCTGCTCCATGGTGTGTAATTATCAAATCCTGTAAGCATAATTCTCACAGATAAGGAACCAGGCGCATTAGATGGATGAAGATACTAGGGGTGATGATGATCGATTGTGATTGGAGTGACTGATTCAGTCGTATCAGCTTCATTTGATGGAATAGCCATTGAAGACAAAAGGAAATAGAAACAATGTCGCCAAAGAAACAAGCTACAAAAAACAACAATAGTGTATCGTTGATCGCTCTAATACCATGTTGATTAACTGGAAGGAAGAACTAATGGAGAAGAAGAAGAATAAGAAGAAAATTGCAAAGAGAAAAATGTGAGCTACATGATTTAGGGAAAATATCTTGCATTGCATTATCGTTTTTACATTTATACAGAATGAACAGTGACTAACTAACTAACTGAATTCAATTCATTTACAACTAACTAATTACATTTCACTACTCAATCAGTTGGTAACTAATTAACATCAGTTAGTAACTAATTAACTTAACTAAGGCACATTGATGCATTTTCCAATATGACAACAACAAGAAGAAAGTATAAGAAAAAGGTTAAAATTTCAAAAGTGTTTAACCTCAAAGAAAGAATTTAAATTGAGTGTTCTTCAAAATTTGCCTCTTAGAAGATAAAGAACTTTAGATCTATAAAAAGGCATATAATGTATTTGATTGTATCTTTAGAAATGGCTTATATTTAATTAGGAGTGATAAAGGGTCACAACTATCTATGGCATACACACCATTGTAATAGACAACATTGAAGGTAATAAATTCATATGTCCTTTGGTTAGTAATGAGAGATTTTAATGCAATTCTAAAGAGTGAAGATCGATTGAATGGTTATTCTGCTATGAATTCTGAAGTTAGATACTTTGAGCTAATAATGACATAAATAGGCTTGACAGATTTGAGAACAGTTAGAAAGTTACGTGGTCAAAACTTCAAAGTTAAAACGCCTAATGGCACAAACTCAAAACGAAAGCCTCAAAACTCAAACCAATCATCCTATTGGGGCAAAAATGACCTTCAAAACTAATTGTGCTGAGGGAATTCTCATCCGAGCATGTTTTATCAAGAATATTGACTGAAGTCAAACTTTGACTAAATTTCAAAGTTAAAATGCGTAATGGCACAAACTCAAAACAAAAGCCTTGAAACCCAAAACATCATCCTACTAGACCAAAAATTGCCTTCTCGAGCTAACCGTGTTGACAAAATTCTCATTCGATAACGTTTATCAAGAATATTGACCGAAGTTGAACTTTGACTAAATTTTTAAGTTAAAACGCCTAATGGCACAAACTCAAAACGAAATTCTCAAAACCAAAACCAACCATCCCACTAGAGCAAAAATGACCTTCCAAAGCTAACTAACAGATTTCTCAACTGAGCACGTTTTACCAAAAATATTGACTGAAGTCAAATTTTAACTAAAATTCAAAGTCAAAACGCTTAATGGAAAAAACTCAAAATGAAAGCTTTGAAACCCAAACCAACCATCCTACTAGCTATCATTAATAATCATCCACATCATACTGTGACGTTCAAGTTCACTGATGGTTAAGAAGAACACCATCCTTTTTATATCTTGAGTAGTTCTCATTGTTGCCTTGACTCATTCATCCGAGTTGTATATTTCAAATGCAGTGGATCCATTAATAAAAAATATCTTACCACGAATCTCAAATAGATCACACTCTCCTAGCGTGTCAATTAAAGAAGTCATCCTCTTATCATGACTTTCAGTAAATTATTTCATCACCTTCATTAACCTTCAAGAACAGTCTCATTATCATCTTTAGTGATTTTTGTTTTTTTGCATCTACCTTTTTCGTTGATTTTAGAAAATGATGCTTTAAATTTATTAACTTGTTTCTGAGATTGATGGGTTTCACCTTTTTGAGTTGTGAATGAACTTTGTGTTGCTCTAGTTGATTCATTAGGTTCATCTTGAACAGTAAATAGACTTTGTGTCGATTCAGATGATACATTAGGTTCCTCCTGAGCAGCTTGATTTTCTCTTATGTTTGGAGCATCATCTACGTGGACAACAACAATTGGAAATCCCACAAACGTGTCATTAGTAATTTCTTGAGCTTCAGTTCTTTCTATTTCTTCAGCAGCATCTTCTGGCCCTTGGGCAAATCTTCCAGTAACTCTATCATTACCAATTATCTCTTCCCAATCAACAAACAATGACTATTTTTTTTTAAGTTCATTGACTTGGCATTTGAATCAATCTAAGAAAATAAAGAACAAATACATGAAATAACTGATATATTTCAAAGACAAAGATCCATTCACCAGGAGAAAATATAAGTAAGTAGCAATTCCCTATTTATTTAAAATAAATATAAATCACCTTTATAAAGTCATCTCAATCTTTAGGATCATCAACTAAGATACTTTCATCACTATATTGGAATCATGAACCACTTCGACTATTTAGTAACGATATGACTACATAACTCTTTTTCAATGCTCTTATTTTAGAATCAACATGTGGTAGACATTTCAATCCACAATTAGGATGACGAACATTTATTTAGTGTTCCAATCCATTAAATATCCATGTTTAAAGGTTTCATTATCTCTCTCCAACCATTAACACACAATTCTTTTAATCCATCTACAAGCGTAAATTCCTCTTCTAGAGTCCATACCCTTCGAGATGAAGGTGTTGATTTTCTTGCCCTCTTTCTGGGTGTTAGATGTTGTAGCTGTGGAACTAGACATTTCAATCTGTAAAATTATAAATGAAAAATCACAATTAATACTAAGTTACAACTTACTAGTAAATTATTCTAATTATAACAAAATAAATTGTAATACAACTAGATTGATCTGGAAAAAAGATAATGTGAAGACATATATACAAATTCACTACTTATATTCAAAGATATATAGAAATACATTGAGATTCACTATTTGTCTGTGCAAATAACAATGTGAGACATACAAAAAGATTGACTATTCGTTTTCACAAAATAATTGAAGTTATTACATTTTATAGTGAACAGAAAGTCAAACATAAAAGTGCATGAGCACAACAAAAGTAACTACATAGTTTAAAATTATAAATATTGATTTCCCAATCTTTTATTCCACATAGGCTGAGCTAGTTCATCCGTCCAAGTGGTCCAATCATCAGATGCTTCAATTGTGTTAATATTTTCATATTCATGTTGATTCTCCATTTGAACTTTCATTTCCACATCTAAGGGGTCAACTTCCATCTCTCTTCGAATGAAATTGTGTATCAAACAACATGCACTAATAATTTTATTATGAACCTTAACCGATACCACAAAAGACTTCTAAGAATTCTCCAACGTCCTTTTAATAAACCAAATGTGCCTTCAATAACATTGCGCGCCATAGCATGCTTCATATTAAAGAGATCTTCTCGACATTGAGGTGATGAATTATCTCTCTGCTAATTATTTAGCCAATATTTATATCCTTCGTAGGGAGATAGAAAATCATTTCCATTTATATATCCTCTATTGCATAGATAGTAATTGCCTAAAAAAATAAACAATAATATATTACTTTAAAATATTACTCTATTTTGATGTAGTATAACAAGATAAGGGTCTGTGTATTATTTAGCATACCTTGGGGTACTTCAACCCAATTCTTCGTACAACATCTTGCAATACGCGACCATCAGCAATTGATCCCTCCCAACCAAGTAATACATAAATGAAATTGAGATTTCTATCACAAACCCCCAAGACATTAGTTGCTATATCTCATTTTTGTGTTCTATATCTTGGCATATATATTATTTCAACTCTAATAGAAATGTAAGTACCATCCCATGCACCAAATAACCCTATACGATAAATTCAACTCTAAATACTAAAGGACTATTAAAAATAAAAATACTTTCACCATAATATTTCAAGTTTGCTTATAGTAAATCAAATGTTCGATTAAAATTTACCTACCTTAAATCATTTTCATCGATCATCAATATCATCTTCGAGCATCGGATTAGGTTTAACAAGTAACAGTGGAATTAGTTTAAGAATAACTCTTAGACATTCATTAAAGGCTCAACTTACACTCCATCCTGATCTAATATAATCAACTTTGATAGACCTGTTCTTTTCGTGATGAGCCAAAATATTTAAGAACATTGCTAATTTTTCAATACTCGACATATTTTTATTGTCAGTGAACCCTCCAATATTCTTGGTTAAGGAGACAAAAATGTGAAAGACATTTCTATCAATCCTAAGCTAGTCAATACATACAATATCATTGTCACGAATGAGAACATTTAGATAGGCAAGATTTTAGGAATTCTAGCACTCATACAATATCGAATGACCCGTCTATTTCTAGATTATTTTCTTAATAACGTGCTGTAAATAGCCATAAAAAAGCAAATAAGGACAATATATGAATGCACCACAATCTCCTCAAGGATGATAAAGCATTCAACATTGCATAATTGTTGAGGATCCATAGACACCTATTTTCCATTTAAAAATTGCAACATCATTATCAAATTGAATCCCAAAAGAAAAAAAAAGTATCAATCAATCATGATACTTAACTAATTATTGCAGGCACATTAAATATGTATAATAGGAAGGTCGTAGATAGTTTCATACTAGAAATGTTCAATTTTAAAAATAAAATGAAAAATAATATTGAAAAATAGGGTAAAGTGTTATTATTGTTTGGTTTTAATAACTAGAATTAACACTTCAAATACATGTTCATTTTATTTTTTTTGCAGTTTTAAAAGCTAAAGAAACTAAACTTAATGAACCCCTTTTTAGAAAGTACAATTTTTTAACAAACAAAAAAAATCTCACATCAAATTTGGGTGTACTCAAACATCAATTTAACTAGAAAATGTTGAGAAGATTTAGAATCTCATTCATCTCTCGCTAGATTAACAAGAGGAAACAAAGGAAGAGAAGAAGAAGAAGAAAAAAAATAAAAAAAGATAAGCCAAATTTAGAGTTTTAGAACTTTTAACCTCATAGAAAGAACGTCAATTGAAAGTTTTTTCAATCTATTTGCCTGAAAGATGAAGAGTCATTCTAAATCTATGAAATTTTTTATTTTGTGTTAGGCACACTTACTGTCAGTTGTGTAGGGCCCTTTTTGGCTGCCATTTGTATATGTCGGACCCATACTATACTTATTCATTTCCTTACTTTTTCTCTTTCAATTTTATTCTTCTCTTTCACTTGCATTTTCTTCTTTGCTTGTAAATTGTAATTTTATTTTGATAAAGAAATTTTCAAACTCACCCGATATATATATATATATATATACTAGACAGGCCATGGCCCGTGCTTAGCATGAGCCCAACATATTATTCACCTAAAACAGAAAAACTTGCATGAAAATCATCTTCCAAGACTTTGATAAATAGAGATACATTTTTTATTTCGCTTCATCATTCCACCATGAAGACTCACAAGCATGTTAATATAAACAACCGTTGAAGTTCTTACATGATTACTATTATAATTGCTTGCTAAATTTAATAATCAATCAATAAATAAAACAGAAAGATGCAAGGCACATTCAATTGCCAATCTACCAGCATATATAATAATTTATGGTTTATGTCTGAAATCTTTGATGTGAACTCTTGAAGATATGGTCTTTGCACTGACATTGATATAGTAAAACCTGATAAACATTTATTTCACTTGTAAGAAACAGCCTGCCAAACCAACAAAATCATGAAGAAGAAAAAATGGAGAGCATGGCAATGATAGGAGTTCCTAATTTTCTATCAACTTCAAGCCAGATGAATTTCTTCATGTACAACACACCAACAGCTCAATATTATAGCCAGCATACAATTTAATTTTCACATTAAATAGCTTCACATATTAAAAAATTTACAAGATAATGAATCCAATCATAAGAATAGCAAGGTTCATAAACATAAAAAAAAAATCAATTAAAAATATAAGAATATTGAGAAAAGTATCGTCAAGTATAGCTTACTTAAACTATTCTTTGTTTTTACTACTTTCTACAATTACAAGAAGCCGTTCATTATTTTTTTACATCTATTCTACATATTAAACTGAATTTTCTTACCCATGAATGGTATCGGTAATAACTTCTCAGTCCAAAGGAAAACGAAAGATAAGAGTACTTTAGTTTTCATCAATGAGAACTTCCGGGAAACACAAACTAAATAATAAAGAGTAGAGCTTCACTTATGGGATAGCTAGATTAAAAAAACAATACCTGAAAATAATGAGTGTCAGTTCTAAATTTCTCAAGGGTCTTTCCATAATCTAAAGAGAAGAAACATTTCAAAGATTCTAATCCAATTTCTCATAGCTTTTTGCCTCTATGCAAAAAGCAAGTATCAAAAAATTCATATGCAAAAGCAAATGCCAAAAAACATAAATGTGAATCTAAAGGATCTGTGAACCGGTGACCATTACTTTATAATTCTCCTCTGCAGTGGAGCGGTTTTTTTGTGCTTCTGACCTGTGTTATCAAAGGCGCACATAAGTGTTGATGCGAGGTGCAAAACATGTTGAGTGCTCCACCTCATTTAATGGGCGCTTCAATGTCATCATAAAGGCTCTGAGGCTAGTTTTCCTTTCCAATGAGCGTATTCCTGATAAGGCAACTCTAAACAATTGTTATTTAACTTGATAAATTATTATTTTTCAATTTCTTTGTCCATGTATTTGTTGTTCATGGTTAAAGTTATTAGTCTTGAACTACACAATACATATTTGTGCTTTTTCTCTGCTTGGAACCTTTTTTCCTATAACATTCATGAGTATGCAGGGCTCAAATTATGAATTGGTTTTGATTGATGTGTATCAATGTATATAATTTTTACCAGGAAATAATTGTAGATCTGCATTGGTTGAGTTTTCCTAATATTTTTTGTGGCATTTCCAATATGGTGTTGGTAATGAAGTCTTCTTTCATACCATTGGCCTACCCTAATTTGTACATCATTCTGAATTGTCATGTCTCATGGTTGTAGCTAATTTTGTGTTTTTTCAGGACTTGTTGTTCCAGATGTTCTTGTAGAGGAAACTGAAATATTGAGAAAGGAAGCTGCTTGGCATAACATTGAATTGGTTAGTTTTTGTGCCAAATATCTATTTTAATTTTCAACTCACCTGAGATGCCCCTTTGGTTTTGGCTCACCGTTTTCTTCATTAATCTGTTTAAAGAAGCAAATCATTTACCTCAAATATGCAGTAAGTTTTATCCTGCTATATCTCCTTCATGATAAGGTAGCAATTTGCTTACTCTGTAATACACTCTGAGACATGAGTAAGTGCTTGTATGTGATTTGATTATGCACATTTGATGTAGAGGAAACTACTCATCCATTGAACTTAGGCTCAATCTTCAATGGTTTCACTGTTGATCTGCGAAATAAGATTCGCCAACATGATTTCATCTGGTGGTTGAAAAGTGACACGTGATGAGATTCCATCTGTTGGTGCTTGGTTGAAAGATACCAAGTAGAATCCTAAAAAAAAAATTAGAAAAAGCTCAAATCCATATGCTGAATTTTTTTCCAAATAATCATAGTTAGGGTAAAAAATTGAAACTTTGAACTTATAAAACAGCAGATACATTTCAGTTAAAGAAGGAAGAAATGAAATTAATGCACTATGTAATTTTGAAATTTCTGGGAGCTCTTGAAACATTGTTTTGAAAAAAGTAGTTCAGCTACACTTAGTAATCAAAGTGTAGAAACCTTCAGCATTAGAGATAAGTGATAATTCAATTCAACTCTAAGTAGATTTCACACACAAAGAACTGTAAGAATCTTTGCAACTCCTTCAGAGAGAACTTCTTAGACTGGCTCTAAAATAAATTTCAAATCTACTTCAACAATCAAAGACGACTCCAGTTCTTAAATCAGAAAATAACTGAAATATGATCAACTTTTCAAAAATCCGACTAAAGAACAATAGCTCAAAGGAAGTTCCAAGTATCTGCAATACAAAGTCTTTTTAAACTTCACCACAAGCTCTTCAAATTAGTGCCAAGCTCAAAAAAGGAACACAAAATCATGTATCCATGCAAAAGCACTTGCTTTACACCAAAGTTACTTTCAACTAAGATAATTTTCGCTTCTTACGTATTCAGAGATTGAGTCATTTTCGCATTCGAATCCTACAGAAATGACCAAAATACAATAGGATATATCATAATGCATTACATATATTTTTTTCGTTTATCTTGCAAGTCAAACAGAGCATACAGACCAAAATATACAAATGTAATAAATGTTCGTATAAAATCCTGAAGACATTTTAGATGCATCAATGATTAATGTTACTATTTTAGTCTAGAAAGTGAATGCAAGATGGAAAAGGAAAAGAGAACTGACAATCAAATATCATGCTATTTTAACAGCCACTTAAAAGCTTTACATAAGATAAAAGGAAAATCAATTTCTACGCAATGAGAGACCTAAAATTAGCTATAATGCTGCCTATTTTGAGGAAACAACAATATAATTATCGAGAATTCACTCTTCTTCTTAGGTTTCAATCCTTCATTTTTCGATCATAATCAATGCATTCAACTTCACAAGTGTTTTGTTGCTCATATTTGCAATAAATCAAACACTCAATATGCATTACACAATTATCATCAGAATTACAAATAAATAAAAAACTATACCAATTTGTAAGATCAATATTGAAAGAAGATATGTGAGTCCCCAAATAATTTGGAGATAACAATCAGTAGGAAAAAAATAGATAACTTTAGTAGAGGAACGCGTAATTGAAGTGACCCGCCTCAAACAGAGGGATAAACATACACCTCAAAAATTAAGTCCCACAAAAGGGGTTCTATCGATCGAGGAAAAAGAAAAATGAAGAATAGTTGTTAAGGTAGCAAAGTGTAACTCTAGAAGGTAAGTCCCACAAAAGGGGTTCTATCACAAGAGATTCTACATTCAAAAATTACAACAAATGCTCTGTAACAGAAATATCTGCAACACACATAATTTGATCATAAACAGAGCCGGATATGAGCAAGTATAATACTATGCTAAGGGGAATGTGAAATAGCACTTGCAATCAAATTAGAGAAGATGAAGTATACTTGAGGAGTGTAATTTATTTTTCTGTGTTGAGATCGTAGACCAGGAAACTATGAACTTACCATGTGAAAACGAAGAAATTCAGTATATTTTTGTGAATATGAAGTTCCTATACTCAATCCCTCCATCTCATGTTTGCAATTCTATGATTTCTCCTTGAAGTAAATACAAAGGCCTGCAGTAAGAGATAAATAAATTGAAAAAACACTCGCATCAAGAACAAACGATAGAAACACTAAATTTCAATAACCAATTATTTTTTAAAAAAATTAAAATAGAAAATCGTTAAATAGAGAAGACGGACAGGAGGAGCAAAAGAACCAAAAGCAATACCATCCAATTAACTCTAAATCCAGTGCATGCAACACTACTACAACTCAAAGGCTAAATAGATCTGCAAAATTGAATGCAAAATCAACCCATTCGAATAAAAAATCGACAAAATAAAACCTAAATTCAAAACAAAAAATCAAAGATACCGATGGTTGTTTATATACCACTGAAATTCTCAAGACAGAACTTATGATAACAGTGGGAAAAACCTAAACATGAATGATTGGAAGAAGGTGGAAAAAAGCTAGTTAAAAAGTAGAAGATGCAAGGAAATAAAAGAGAAAAATAAAGAGGGAATAGATGAAGTAGGCATGGATAATGTGGCTAAAGTTTCACCTGACATTGCGAGGCTTCCATGAAGATGAAGATAAACAATAAGCTCATTGCTCACCTTTTTTTTCCTGAAGAGATAGGAAAAAGAAGATGAACAGATTCACTACGTGGTTTGCTAAAAAACGTACACGTATTAACAGATGGGCCCAATATGAAGTACCATTAATAAAACTTTTGGTACAATAAATGATAGCACCATTCGTCCCAGCCCTTGTTGGCTTATAATATAGGGTAATAATTATATATATATATATACACACACTAGATAATGGTGCCCGTGCTATGCACAGGCCCAATAATATAAATGGTATGTTTTGGGGCTAATAACGGAGTTATTTTTGAAGTGATTGTTTGCGTGAATAAATGAATAAGTTTTTTTATTACAAACATGTACTTTCTTTGACACTAAATTTAAGGCATAATAAGACTACCCACATATAACATTTTTGAAATATTTTATGTTGTCAATTATCATGATTTATAGTATTTTTAGGATAGATTCACTTCAACAATCAATGGAATTTTTTGTATTTTTTTGAAAACATATTTTATGTTGTCAATTATCATGATTTATAGTATTTTTACACAATTTTTAAAAATAAAAAACACAAAAAAATAAGACAAATAAATTAAAATGGACCCAACATATGTTATTTTTGTTGTCTCAATTTATGCGACACAAATAAAATTTGGAGAGTCATCCAAATTTTCATATTTTTTTTAAAAAATGTTTTAAGTTATCAATTATTGTGATTTATAATATTTTTATGTAACTTTCAAATAACCTACATTACTGGTCACTTTGTCCTAATTTATGTGATATGGATAAAATTACAAAATTAACCCTTGTAAAATATCTTTTAGATATTTTAAGTTGTTAATTATTATTATTTATAATACTTTTTTGATAATTTTAAAATGATATGTGTTATTTTTTCTGTCCCAATATATGTGAGCCTGATAGAATTCTGAAAGTGAACCTATTTTATTATATAGCTTTTAAATATTTTAATTTGGTAATTATTGTAAATTTTAATGCTTTTTAAGTCATTTGTAAATGATATATGTTGCTTCCTTTGTCCCATTTTATGTAGTATAAATAAAATTCCCAAAACCAATTCAATTTTTAATATATTTTTAAAAATATTTTAAATTATTAATTATTGCGATTTATAATATTAAAAAAAATTAAATAGAAAATGTACAAAACTTGTATCAGCCTAAAAAATGACCACGATAATTCGAAGCCTACAGAAAGCAATAAGGTTGTACGTAATTTTAAATACTTAATATATATTACTCCGTTTGTCTCAATGTACGTAGCATAGATAAAATTTCAAGAGTCAATCAAATGTTGTTAATTGTTAAGATTTACAATACATTTTACGTAGTTTTCAATAATTTCATATTAAATAATACATATTACTACTTTTGTCTCATTTTATGTGATATTGATAGATTAATTTTAAGAATCAGTCAATTTCTGTTTTTGTGTGTTTTTTAATAAATATTTTAAGTTGTCAATTATCCCGATTTATAATTTGTAACGATAGTTTAATTTCAAGAATCAATCGAATTTTTTTATATGTATTTATTTTTGAAATATTTGATGTTGTCAATTATCATGATTTATAGTATTTTTACGATAGAATCACTTGAAGAATCAGTGGAATTTTTTGGATTTTTTTCAAAACATATTTTATGTTGTCAATTATCATGATTTATAGTATTTATACGCAATTTTTAAATATAAAAAACACAAAAAAAAGACAAATAAATTAAAATGGACCCAATATGTTATTTTTGTTGTCTCAATTTATGTGACACAAATAAAATTTGGAGAGTCATCCAAATTTTCATATTTTTTTTAAAAATATTGTAAGTTATTAATTATTGTGATTAATGGTGTTAAATTGTCCAATAATATAAATTTTAAAGGTACAACCATAAAAGAAGAATGTACAACACTATCTAAGCACATGTAACACTTGTCATGTGCAAAGTAATAGATATTCCCACTTATTATATATAGTAATAGAAAAATATATATAGAAATGACATATTTATTATTTAACTAAATAATAAATATGTAACTAAAAATCTTGTTAGCTTTTGGTTGAAAGCTAACAAGATAGTTACAATGATAGTTGCACCCAATATATGTTACTCCTTCGATTTTAATTTATGTGATATAGTTGGAATTAAAAGAATTATCCAAAATTTTATATGGGTTTTAAATATTTTAAGTTTTTAATTATAATGATTTATAGAATTTTTTACATAATTTTCAAATAATTACTTCTTATGTCCCAATTTACATTGCACAAATAGAATTTCAAGATTAACCGTATTCTTATATATCTTCCAAATATTTTAAATTGTTAATTATTGTGATTTATCATATTTTTACGTCATTTTCAAATAATATATGTTATTTCTTCTATCCTATTTATGTAGCACCGATATAATTTTGAGAGACAATTGAATTCTTTATGTGTTTTATAATTTAAATATTTTAATTATTTAATTATCATGATTTATTAAAATAATCACATAATTTTTAAATATCCAAAAGAGTAAAAAAATTTAAATGAAAAATTATATAAATGCCCTAAGTTAGAAGCAGTTAAAAAAAATAGTATATTATATCTCTAGGTCACTATTTTTACCTCTATTATATTTTGTAGAGAAAAACATTACTCCTTAATAGAGTAATTAATATTTCAAGTCGTTCACATGAAAAGTTAAATGATTTAAACATATAAAAAATCTCTCTTTTTATTATTATTTATTTTTAATTTTAACTTTTCACACGTGATTTTAAGGTCACACTAAATATAAAAATTAAATATTATTTTTTATTCTTTAATTTTAATTTTGTATATAATTTTAAGATCACAAAATTAAAAAATATTTTGATACATTTTTATTTTAACTTAAGATCACAAAGTTAAAAATATTATTTACTTTTTAAATTTTATGAAGTTAAAATTAGACAAATTAAAACTTGAGATTTATTATCTAGACAAAATAAAAATTATTTATTTAATATATTTAAACTTGCTATTTTAAGGTTTTAAATGGAAAAGAAAACCAAGGTATGTCAATTATGTGGCAATGGGGACCCACGGTAAGAAAAAGCTGCATGCTTTCGCTGGGTGAATATGTAATTAGGCCCAAACAAGCTGGTTTTATTGGGAAAATATAAATATGTATGCTTCTAAAGCAACTTGGTACAATATTTATGAGGCATTATAATTATTGAGTGCCTAAAATAGCCTTATAAAGAAGCAAGCATGTTGACCAAGTGATGCCTGCTTCTAGACCGTAATTACAATTTTACCCTTGCATAATAACACAATTACTAATTTGCCCTTGGTCGTTGGTTGTCTTCACCTTTCTATATAATAGAAATATATATATATATATATATATTATTTGAGGGAAAATTAAAGTAATATGTAAAAAAAAATTAATTTTTTTTGGATGAATTCAAAGAAATTGAAGATTGTGAAATTAAAAAAAAATTGAACTCTCATGAACAAAGTAAAATTTCATGTAATTGATCAATTGAGCTACTAAAATTCGATTGACATTATTTATTACACTAAATACACAATTTAATTTTAATTATTTAAATTTTAGTCTAAAATTTATTTTTTGAGATTTCAAATTTAATCACTCAATTCTTATTTGTCAAATATATTTTTATTTTTATTTATTCTATAACCACTTAATGTTTTTAATGTTTAATATTAATAATAATGTATTAATGATATCAAGCACTCAAGTATCTTTTCTTTTCCATATTGTTAAATTCTTTACTTCTATGGCATGTATCAAATAATTATTACCAATATTAATTTTGTGTTTATCGTTCAAGATTTTTAATTTTTTTTTCTTTATGTATATTGTCTTATAATGTGAAACAAAATTTTTATAGATTCACTTTTTTATTGTGGGTTACAAGAATTAATATAAAAAAAAAGTTAACCAAATAAATTTGTGAAAGCACAAGATAATAATTGTATGAATATATTTTTTTTTACACTGAGATGTAAAATTTAAAAAAAAAAAAAAGCTTTAGAAACGTTGGTAAAAATGGGTGCAAAGATAAAATAAAAATGGGTTTATGCAAAGAAAAAAATGCATATGAAGAAATGACTAAAATTTGAGAGAATGGAAGTATGAGAGAGAAAGTGTGACAACAAGAAATGGGACCCACAAAAATACTTATCAAAAGGAAATGGTGTCCTCATACCACTATTGTTGGTTGTGCCTCAACCACCATTCATATATCTACAAATATGGAGAGAGGACCTGAATGTTTATCTAAAAAGAAGTAGAGTATATTTGATTCAGAGTGAAGAGTAAAGTTGTCAATTTATATTATTTATTCAGGTATTAGTTATTAATGTATAACTTGTTCCATCTTTTACCCCGCATAAAATAATACATAGATTGTTTCATAACTTAAACATGTATTGGCTATGTGATTTTCTAATTTTCTAACCAAACATAGTATTATGTGTGTTGAATTTTGTACTTTGACAAAATAAATGCTATCAAACATGGTAAAACTTATGCAACATTTTATACCTGAATAACTCAACCCTTATCCAGTAACCAAACGGCCCCTTAATGACATTTAAGAGGTAAGAGTAACATTCGTGGAATAATTTTATAATGGCTAATGCTCATTGTTGTCTTTTCTTCGGGGCATACTGAGCCTCAATCCGACTTGATTCCTATGGGACGATTTTTATCATTGGCCTCTCAAAGTAATGTCGTTACTTTGGCCGTCTTTCACTTGTCCTTGCTTAATCTGTTGACACATGTCATAACATTATGTCTCATAACCACATATCTTAACTATTTTTACCCTATACAATTTATTTAAATGGTTGAACACCTTCAATATGGACTAAAAAAATATGAGGAAAAGGGTATAAAAAAACGAAAAAGGGCCAAAAATATCCTTTACCTTTGAGAAGTGGTTCATAAATACCATCCTTTCACCTTTGGGTCCAAAAATATACTTAACATTTATTTTTTGGATCAAACATACCTTTAAACTAACAGAATTAAGGTCAAGTTTTGACCCCTTTTAAAAGAACCATGTGACATTTTCTAATTGATCATAAATTTTAATTTCTATGTAGAAATCCTTAGAACCCAACCATTGACCTGTTTTAAGAAATAGAATGGCTTCTTCATCTCCTTTTGATCTTCCTTCAATCTTGTTATTAAAGAAAAATACATGAGAAACTCTGAATTGTTGAACACTAAATTACTTAAATGTGAAGATATTGTTATTGACATTTCACGTAACCAATTGTTGAATCCAACTACTATTGAACTGAAATACAAAAATAATTAATCATCGTTAATAATCCCAAAATTTCCATGATTAGACTAAAAGGAGATGCATACCCTAGATGGAAGAGTTTTGTTTATCTTAAATCGGGTCAATAGATTGAATTTTAAAAATCTAGTGGATTTCTATATAATTTTTTTGAAATTAAAATTGTAACCAATTGGAAAATGTCATGTGGCTTTTTAAACCATGTTTGATCCAAAAAGTAAATTTTAAAGGTATTTTTAGACCCAAAGGTAAAATGAGGATTTTGAACCATTTCTCAAATATCATACACTAGTTAAATTATTCGCGCTTTGTGCGGAAATTTAATATCACGGAATTTATAAAATAATACTTAAAATTTATCAGCCAGTAAAACTAAAACACTATATTATCTTACATACAAGATTATGTAGTAACAAACATTAATAATGTAAAGGAAAAAGAAAATTATTACATCTTATCATTTATCCTTAATAACATAAGCATAGATTATTGACTGTAAAAATATATATCAGGATCTGTAACATAAACAATAATGTCAGTGAGCCACTCAACAAGAGCAAAGTACACAAATATTAATTGTGAAGAAGAAGAAGAAGAGGTTCATAATTTTCGTTGTTTTAAAATGAGAGGAAATTTCTCTATTTATAGACAACAAAGGGTAGTGTAAACAAATGTTTATTGTGCCTCATCGAAAAGGTTCCAACTATTTAGAAAAGTTGCAACCCTTTGAAAAAGCCACAACCTTTCATAAAAGTCAGAATTTTTCATAAAAGTCGCAACTCTTCATTAAAGTCGCAACTCTTCATTAAAGTCGCAACTTTTCATAAAAGTCACAATTTTTCATAAAAGTCACAATTTTTCATTATGGGAAGACTAATTTTGGAAATAAATAAATTTAAAGGGAATTTTGGTTTGTGATGGCGCCACGTAGGCGGGCCTAAAGTTTTCTTTTATATATATACTAGTTAAATTACCCGTAATATCACGAAATTTATAAAATAATACTTAAAATCTACCCGTCATTAAAACTAAAACACTATATTATCTTACATACAAGATTACGTAGTAACAAACATTAATAATGTAAAGGAAAATAAAAATTGTAACATTTTATCATTTATCCTTAATAACATAAACATATATTAATGACTGTAAAAATACATATCATGATCTGTAACATAAACAAGGGTGTCGGTCAGCTACTCAACATGAGCAAAGTATACAAATATTTGATTGTGCAGAAGAAGAAGAAGATGTTCAGAATTTTCGTTGTTTTAAAATGAGAGGAAATCTCTTTATTTATAAACAACAAAGGGTAGTGTGAACAAATGTTTATTGCGCCTTATCGAAAAAGTTACAATTATTTGGAAAAGTTGAAACCCTTCGGAAATGTCACAACGTTTCATAAAAATCGCTACTTTTCGTTAAGTCACAACTTTTCATAATAGGCACAACTTTTCATAAAAATTACAATTTTTCTTAAAAGTTGCAACTCTTCATTAAAGTCGCAATTTTTCATAAAAGTCACAATTTTTCATGAAAGGAAAATGTTAGTTTTGAAAATAAATAAATTATTCTAATTTGTAATGGCGCCACGTAGGCGGGCCTAGAATTTTCTTTTATATATATATATATATGATTTTTAGCCCTTTTTCCCTGAAAAGAAAATAGAGTAAAAAAAATTGTTTCCACATTTTCAATTTCCCGCGCAAAACGAACCAGCAAAACTTCATTTCCTTCCACTAACTTCCGACGCACATATGCCACCGCCATGACCTCCACCGCATCCAAAAATCCCTCCGCCGTCCGCCACCATCAACAACCACCGCAGCCGCCGGCGTTGACTGATGCCGACATTGTTCAATTAGCTCAACTATATCACCCGCAATCCTCCACTCCTCTACCGGCTTTTCTTCTCTCCGAGGACTCTCACCAGACCCTCGTATCCTATCTCCACTCACGCGCCTCTTCTCCTAACCCCTCACTCGGCGTCTCCGAATACCTCTCAGCTCTTCTCTCCCTTACCCAACTCCACACTTCACTTTCCCCTCTCGTCCCTCTTCTTCTTTCTTCCTACATTTCCCTCTACACATCCCATAAAATCCCCCACGACAAATCCTCTCTCTCCATTTTCCAACTCTTCGTGACTCATATTGTAACAGTTCAGGTTCAAGAATTACTGGCAATAGTCGAATTGATTATATCTTATTTACCCCGGATTATTGATTCTGAGGATACCCATATTCTAGCTATATTTGCTAAATGTATTGAGCTGATCAGATTTTCAAATGAAATCGGTAAGCCTTTGGAATATGTTGATAAGGTGTTTGATAAAATGCTTAGCTGTGATTGGAGTAAGGTTTTGTTGTTAAAATTGGTAGAAATTGTTAAGGATTTGAATTTTATTGGGAAGGGGAAAAGGAAGGAATTTTTGGAGAGGGTGTTTAGTGGAATGAAGAATGTGGACTTACAGGATTTGCCTGGGTTGGTGTATCAATTGTTGGTATTGGGATCAAAGGGTTTTGGTAAGAAGGAAGTTATCGAAGGGATTGTGATGTACTTTGGTGGGGTGAAGTCAGGTGGTTCAATAATGAGGCAAGTTGAAGGGACTGTGTTGCTTCATGTGAATTTTGCTGTGAAGCAAAATCCTTCTTTGGGACAAGAGGTGTTAGGGCTAGTGAGGTCTGATTATCGAGTGTTTAATCATTTTACTGTTGCAATATTGTTGTCAGTTGCTAGAGTGAAGAGGCTCACTGAGAGCTCTATTGGGGTTCTGAAAACATCACTTTTTGCTGCTTATAAAGACTTGAAGTTTGCCAGGTACATTTTGCTGGGTCTCTCTTTGTCATTACTCCTATTCATCGATTATCTTTGTTGGATTAGTACTGATGTTTTTTTAGAACATATACTGTTTGTTTTTTCATTTAATGTAATTCTCTTACCTTATAAACAGCTTCATCTTTAACAGTATTTTTTTTCAAAGTCTTTTAAATATTTGTAATAAAAAATTGCGACTATTCTAAATATGTTTATTTTGTTTAACGAAAATTATGGATTCAGTGTCCCGATTGAGACCAGAAAAGGTATAGTTTTACTTCGTATTTCATACTCTGTCATTATTTTTTATGAGGGATTAGTTGTTTGTACAAGTTTAAGCCTGATTTGGGTCCTTCCCTATAATGTATGAGAACCTATTCCATTAAAGTGCAAGTTGTTGCCAAACTTTAAGACTTTTTCCATAGTCATCAATATTGTATTTGCTGAAAGAATGGTACCCTAACACCATTATTAATTTTCTAAACTGTTGTTTATGACACTACTGCCGCGTTCCATTGTAATGTTATTGCATTTCAGGAGCTGTAAATGGCTATCATGTGACTTGAAGGAACACTATTTGCATACTTACAAAGACATGGAGAATGCAGTGCTAAGAGCTGTAAGTTCCTTTTGCCTTTTTACCTCATGCATGTAATTATATAATTACTCCTCTACATGCCTTTGTGATTTGTGAGAGGAGATTGCTCAGAGGTTCTTCCCCTATGCGTTAAGTAGTCATCCATAATTCCATACATTCCTGATCAGAATAAAACATGAGAATGAAGACTGCATGATTTCTTTGATATACAAGAAGATGATAAGAACGTAAGATATGACATCGTTAACGTTATAAACTTGGAAGACTTCTTTTGAAAAGGTGACCAATATCTATTTGCTGGAGTTTATAGCTGCAAATAGACTGTTCTGTAGAGGATTAATTGTGTGTATGTGTGGTTTTGTTATGTCTTTCTTCTTTATCCATAGGTTGGTGAGAGCAATTGTGGAAGAGAACACGTGGTTCCAAGTATTGTACAGCTTGGATTTGTGTTGCTTGAAGGAATTGAAGAAGGAAGTAAATTTTTTGATAAGTCTGATGATGTGATGGGTCCTGACGAGCTTGGTGCTCAGGTTCTCAAGAGTTTATTTGAGGTTCATGATATGGCAAGAAGTGAGGTTTGTATGAGGTCTATTTCTTGGTTTTGATATGTTTTAGTAAATCTTCCTGTATCTTATGTACAAGGAAATGATGCTGCAAGCTATAATTACCCTTGCTGATTCTTGCAGATAATAGAGCAATGCAAATTACGTATCCTCTCTTTAAAGCCTGAACAAGGCTTTCCTGTTATAAGGTGATTTGCAAGTGTTAGCAAAGGATTTTGGTCCATACTTTTTTATGCTGTTTACCAATAATCAATTTATTTGTACTTAACAGACTGCTTGGTTGTCTTATCCATACTTTTACATACCCAATGTTGGAGCACATTTCACATCTTAAGGAATTGTTGGATTATTTCACATTCATGAATGACAAGGTCTCATCTCATCTTGTTGCTGCCCTTTTGCCTCTTAGCAGATTAAGCCGTGATCTTCAGGTACTCATTGATATCTTACAGTTTCTTCATAGTATTGAATATGTTACTTTTCTTAGATTGAGAAACTTAAATAGCGCACCGGACCTAGAGGATGTTACAGCAAAACTGAACTAATAGTCTAATAGTGCCTGTTGAGCAGGATTCAATGTCAATTAAGACTCTTAATGAAGCATTTTGCTATTCTCTTTCAATAAACTTAAAAACTAAACATATCAAAATATGCTTCCTAATTCATAAGTACTTCCTCTCTTCTCTCGCCGTAGTGAATAGTTATCTCTATATTCTTCATTACAATCAATACTTCGAGGTTAATGTCTTCATCCTTTTCTGTTTCTTCTTTGTTCCGTCGTTTTTTATCCTATCTTGTTAATGTTGAAGGACTATACCATCTTGGTCTTGCGTAAAGCAATGTTTAGACAAGAAGACTCAATCCGTCTTGCTGCAACAAGTTCAATTGTCAATTTGATATTGGCTGAAAAACAATCAACGAAAGATGGATCATTTTCTTGTCAAGACTCAAGCAGCCAAGCTAGTAGCAGCCAGCACGCTGAAGTTTTCCGTGCACTTGGTTCCAGTCTTTTCCAGGAGCTAAATGGTTTGTTACAGAGGTGCCTCTTTCAACAGGTAGCATTTTACACACTTCCTCTTCCTATCTTTTCTTTGTTTTCCCCAATTAACATCTTGAACCATGAGCTTCCTGTGTAAGTGGCGAAAATACTACTCATGGAAAAGTGTTCTTTTTAGGCAAAGGTCAGAGAGATTCTATATCGTGGACTTCTTAAGCTTGTATTGGTGGATCCTTTAACTTCTGGGGCTGTTTTTGATTTTCTCTTCCCTCATTTCTTGCGATTTTACAGAGAGGTATAGATATTTTTCTAACTATTAATCTGACTTTCTTACAGTATCACTCTAAGGAAGAATCTTTTAATTTATCCTTACATAAATAAGTTGTCATTGCCTTACCTCTCATACTGGTTTATTTCAGGATGCAGATGTTCTACTGGATGTTAACCAATGTACTAAATCAGAGAGTGGGAAAGTGTATATTCAAGAGCCACTAGACTGCCTTCTCTCCTGTATCTCCTGGATGCTTCTTCTTCAGCCACATGGGAAAGCCGACCATCCTTCAGATTCATGGACTTGCTTTGGCTTCTCTCTGACACAAGAGAATGAGGTGCTCTCGTTAAAGACACAAGATATCTCCCCTGATTCAAAATTTGTAACATACTATTTTGACATTTGATCAAATTGCAGCAGGCTGGAAAAGCATGGTCCAAAGGGTCACTGTCCAATGCGTTATTAAAGATTCGAAACTACCTAAGAAATGCAGATATGGAAGGTGTGAGATTGTTGATTCAGGTTGAATAAAGCTTAACGTGATACAGTTAACATTGCAATTGTTGATATTTCTTGATTTAGAGCCTGTTTGAATTAACTTATTTTAGGTGCTTTTAAGCACTTTTGTAGTATTTGGGTAAGGTTAAAGTGATAAGCCCATCCAAACGGGCTCTTAAGCAGCTTATGTTGAACACTACACAGTAGTAGTTGACAGTTTTCTTTTAACTCCACATCAAATTGGGTGTTGTTGACTCTGGTCGCCTTTTTCGCTCTCGAGATACAGATATTGTCACCTTCCTTGCACTGCAGAAAA
Source organism: Solanum commersonii (assembly GCA_029007595.1). Lineage (NCBI taxonomy): Eukaryota > Viridiplantae > Streptophyta > Magnoliopsida > Solanales > Solanaceae > Solanum > Solanum commersonii. The sequence goes on from JAJTWQ010000087.1 coordinate 2,745,251, forward strand.
TTCATTGCTAGTTGTTTAGTGAGGCTAATGTTTGTTTGATGTTGTTTATTTCATGCTAGATCAGGCTTACTCAGCAAAACTCAGGATACAGACTCTAGTCACTTGGAAGGGGAAAAACGGAGATGTTGTTCTTCAATTTTATTAGGAATAATTGAGGTGATGTTGAATATAGTTGGGACTGAGTTTGGGAAAACAACTGATGGGAAAAAGTTGGAGTTGGAAAAAGAACTGTTTGACTTTATTGGTATATTTGAATCTCTGGACCAAAACATATGTAGGCAGGGTGGTGGTTCAACTCAAAGAGGTTCCATACGGACCACTGCAAGCAATGCTTCAGAGGAGCTTGAATTTAGTGGCAGTAAATTATGTCCAGAACGAGTTCCTCTGTTAGCAACTTCAATTATCTATCAGCTATTGCAAAGCACTGTAGAATCATGGAGATGTGATGGTTTTAACAACAATGTGGCCTCTCAAAAGCATAGCCAATCATCATCTGGAAAGGCACCGACTCAGTATTATAAAATTCTTTCTTTTACTCTTAACATTTGCCTTCGTCAGCTAAAAGCATCCTCTGTTATGCGACAGCAAGATCCTCTAAAAATGTTGATCTATGGGGAGATCAAGCAGTTGGGCTCCCCTTTGCTGAAAATGATTTGGTGCCTCCTCTCTGAACCAAAATCTATGATTGATAGTAGGAAAAAAGATGCTTATATGAAAAAAGATCTTGATGACAGGAAGGAATATATCCATTTGGGACTTCTTTCCTTGAAAGAATTGCTGGCAGTAATGTTGCATGAGTTGGATTATTCTGTTCTTATAGATGACTTGGCTACTGTTTCTGGTCCTGGGGATGAAGGAGGCAATGCTATGGATGGCCGCCGTGATACCGAATGCGAAAAAGCTGATGACATTCCTTACAAATATACAAGTGAAGAATTATTCATCAAAAACAGCATAAGGCCGCTGATTTCTATGCTGCTTACACACTCTTTCTTCCGTGAAGTTGAGGTAAATGTGTACGATTAGGAATCTTTGATTTGCTCTTGAATTTTTTGCATGATGTATTGCATTGTTCTTTTTACTTAATACCATCTATGTTATGTTTGCTGTCAGGTTCTTTGTGATGTTATCATGTTAATTAGCAATAAACTGCCAGAGGAACAAAGGAATCTTGTTGGTAATTGGGCTAAATGCATCTGCAAGACTAGTAAAACATCAAATCCCAAGGCTGCTAAAAGTATTGTATCTATTGCTATATTGTTAACTTCACCACCAAACGACTTAGTTATTGCCGAAGACATGGCTGCAGAGCTTTTAAAAGTGGTGGGATCAGAATTAGAATCAGAAAGAGGAGATTCACAAGTGACACTGGATGCGTATTCAATTATAAACCAATCAACTAGTGCCCCACTAGCTTCACTAATACTGGACTTAGTCGAATCAGTTATTCATGAAACTGAATGGGTCATAATGAAACTGAAGATATACTCTCTTCCAAATATGAGAGCTGTTTTGGTTAATCAAAAGGCTAAAAAGGATACACGATTGGCGCTTGAAGAGACTGTTTATTCAAGAGCAGAAGCTGTTGTAAAAGTGTTATCTTCTTTTGTAAAGATGAACCTTAAGGGTATGCTTAAAATAATCTAGATATTCTCGTTATTAATTAATCTATACTATATGTCAATCATCTAACTCCAAGATGAATAGCAGATCCTCAGGCAGAGCAGTTGGTGAAGTTAGCTGCAAGGTTTTACAAGAACTTAGCCCGAATGTCAAAGCTTCTAATTGCTTCCAAAGGTGTGCAGCAACCTTTACCAAGCCTCAAGTACCAAAAGCTTGTGGAAACAACTTGCAGGCAACTAACAGCTCCTCTCTACAATTTTGTGCGGCTGATGCAAATGGTAAAAGCTCTGGGAGACTCTTGTTTAAGCTAAAGTTTCACCTCTTTTGTTCAAGAAGGTTTCTTAATTCTACCTGCTTAACTTGTAGAAACAACTAGACAGCACGAAATCGAAAGCACTCATCAGCAAAATCAAAAGGGAGAACAGATGCATTCCAGAATTGATTTACCAAATAGAAGACTGTGAGAAATATCTCATACAAATTAGCAAGGCAACAAAAATAAATTTGCTGAGGCATGCAAAAAGAAGCACCTCCAGGGACTTCAAGATAATAGAACCACAAAATTTTCCTGTAGAAGAAGATGCTGGAATCCAAGATGCAGACAATAATGGTGCAGCAAGAGGTGAGAGAGAATCATCAGAAAACCTTCGTGATGAAGGACATGGAATAGAAGATGATTCAGTGGCCAGTGCTCATGATGATGATGAAGGAAATGAAGCGGAAGAGGCTTACAATAGTCCATGTGGAGTAGAAGATGATTCAGTGGCTGGTGCTTTTGATGATGATGAAGGAAATGAAGTGGAGGCGGCATACAATGGTCCACATGGAGTAGAAGATGATTCAGTGGCCGCTGCTTTTGATGATGATGAAGGAAATGAAGTGGAGGAGGCATACAGTAGTCCACATGGAGTAGAAGATGATTCAGTGGCCGCTGCTTTTGATGATGATGAAGGAAATGAAGTGGAGGAGGCATACAATAGTCCACATGGAGTAGAAGATGATTCAGTGGCCGGTGCTGCTGCTGATGATGAAGGAAATGAAGTGGAAGAGGCATGCAACAGTCCACTAGCAGTAGTGGCTTCGGAGTCTGAGAGTGATGCTGAAGCTGCTTATCTTCCCAAGGCAAAAAGAGCAAAAATGGGGAGAGTCGTTGAGGACTCGGATGACGAAGCATAATAAAGACATGTAAATATGAAGAAAAGGTTTGAAGTTTTTAATTCTTTGAGAGATGCCGGCAAGTGGTTCCGGTTTTCAACACCATTTAAATTTCTCTTTTCTGTAGCAGTCTTTTGGAAATTTCTTTGTAGTTTCTGGTGAAGAAAAATGTATTTGATTTGTGTATAGTTTTACTTTTTCCTGCGTTAGAAGTATGGAGTAATGGCAAAGCATCTATTTAAGTAAGATTAAAGAAACAAATTCCATATTATTACTATTGGGATATACAGTGACCATGTAACTAACTTATATTTATGAAGTTGTGTTTCAACAAACTTACTGATTTCTAGTGTAAGCATTCTTTTGTTTATTTTAAAATCCTAACATTTGGAGTTATATATCATACTCTTGAGTCGTACAGCCGTACTCAGTTAACGAATCAAATCTTGGAAACTTGTCTTTATATACTACCTATGTCAAAATCATGGCCCCTATGTATTTAAGTTTCGAAAATGCAATCAAAACTAATTTTGAATGGAGATTGAAAACGGCCAAAATTATTACTTGCATCACCTTGAAAGATCTCAGAAGATTTATGTTTTCTTCGTAGCAATTTATGGATACTTCACTTTTTGAAATTTAAATTATATGAACTTTAATTAATATTTTAAAATATATCTGTTTACCATATTGAAATGAGAAAATTGTAATTTATAGTATTTTTATATAGTTTTAAATATTTATATTTTAAAATATTAAATTGATCTTAGTCAATTTAATTTTAAATACTAATTGAATTGACTTTTGACAAGATAAAAATACCATATAAATTGAAATAGATGAAATGCTATTCGAAGAGTCTGTTACTTTTACTATGATTTCTCCAAAAAAAAAATTAGTATGAAAATTTTGATTTGTTGTATTTATTTCCTCCATCAATTTTAAATTGTATGGAAATTAGATACGTAAAAACCATTATTTTTTAAAAGGAAGAAAGTGGAGGACAAATGAGCAGTGTGACAGTAATAAAGTTAAATTCGTACTCTCATAACTCCCACTCCCACTCCCACTCCCACTTTCACCAACTCGTAGCAATTTTATCTGTCACGTAAAGCAAAATAAAAGGAACATAGGGGTGTTTGGATATTGTTTTTAAGTAGCTTATAAATTAAAAAGAAAAATATTGAAAATATTTTTAAATTTAATGTGAATTATTAATTTCATCTGACAATTTTTAAAAATATTTCTTTGCTTTACTAATTGAATATAAATACGTTATGATCGTGTAATATGAGTGAAATACACTCCTCAATTCTCATCAAGTTTAATGGTGTTTTTAACACTTCTCTCGATTTTTTATTAAAAGTCACATGCTCTTACAAGAGTTAGAGACCACTTGTTATGTCACGTGACAGATTAATATATGTCTAAGTTTAATTAATCAAGTAAAAAAATATTTTTAATACTGTCAATAATTTATAGACAAAACTAATAATTTATGACAAATTTAAGAGTGCTTTCAATACTTCTCTTTAAATTAAAAGCTAAAATTCATAAGTGGATCATATTCAATTTTTAACTTTTAGGTTATTTTTACATTTTTTTAATCTAAAAATAAATATTTAAAAATATCTTTTTATCTTTTCTAAATATGTTCAAAATTTAAAAATCAAAAGCTACCTAAAATTGATTTGATACAATCTTTCGGAAATTGGAAAGAAGAAAGACCACACACATCATTCACCCACGGCCCCTACCCACGCCACACCCCTCTCAACTCTCTCTCACACTCATTCCACACCACCACCCGCCGCCGGAGAGGGGGCTGTTCTACAGTTCCGGCGAAGTATTTTGACGGCTCAAACCTTATATAGAGCTGAAGACATGAGTGAAGACGCAAAAAGAAGCGGAGGAGCTCCGGCAGCGAAGCCTACCTCCGATGATCGGCGAATCTCATCAGGTTCCGTTCCTTCACCTACCGGTACGAAAGTTACCATAAAGAGTGCAGATATGAAACCTGATGTACAAAAGGAGGCCGTCGACATTGCTATTGCTGTATATATCCTCTCGCTGCTTTGCAGATTACAATCATGTATATTTCTCCGACTTATACTGTTATAATTCTATGAATAATGCGTTTTTGTGCTTTTTTGTGTATATGATTAGGCATTTGAGAAGCATAATGTAGAGAAGGATGTAGCTGAACTGATTAAGAAGGAGTTTGATAAGAAGTACGGTCCTACTTGGCATTGCATCGTCGGAAAAAACTTCGGTAAGTCAGAGTTTTTACATGAATTACTTAATGCAACTTTTATATAAGATATCGATCTTTCATTCGTACTAGTATTGGTTGATAGCTTTAAAATTTATATGTTAACTGAAACTTAATTTGTTGTATCCCCGTGATCTGATGGGATGATATGCAATTCATATTCAGAATGATGTGGATCTAGCACTTCATAAAAACCTTGTCCTGAGTTTCCCCATAGATCATACTTATGCATGTTGGATGATTTGTGAATGGATCAAAGAGGTAGTGTTAGGTGAGTTATAGGCCTTGTTCACAGAGTTAGTACCAAGTACCAGGTGAATTAGTATGAGGTTTTGCACAAGCTGGTACGGATAAATACTGTAAATAAAAAGGTATATATGGATGGATCTGATCTTCCTCTATATGGTGATCTTCTCAAGGTTTATGATAAAGGTCATTTAGGGAGTTGGAATGGAGGGGACATTTTCTTCTCTTTGGTGTTGATTCTAACCGGAAAGTTCCATAATCTCTAGTCTCTTATGTAACTTAAATTTCTTAGGAGAACAATGAGCTCTCTAGAGTTCAAATTTGGTGGAGGCAAAAAAGGTACTAGGTTATTTCTTCTCACCTGCCTAAATTTGGTGGGCAGTGTTACTCTGTACTTGTGTTGGTGAGGTAGCAGGGACCTGGTGCAATAATCAAGGCGAACAAGATCTCTTGAATACCACCGTCATAAAAAAATATTGTATACTTAAAAGTGAGAAACTGCATCATGGATTTTATTGGCTTAATTAAGTAAATGCCTAGTTTTATTTTTTTTGAAAAAAGTGTGATTGTAGACAAGGTGGGAGTGACTTCGGTGTAAGACGAGATGTGGGAAGCGAGGTTAAGTTGGTTTGGGCATGCGATGAGGAGATGCACAGATGCCGTAGTGCAGAGGTGTGAGAGGTTGGTTATGGATGAATTTAGAAAAGGTAGAGGTAGACCAAAAAAGTATTGGGGAGTGATGATTAGACATGACATGGTGCAGTTGCAGCTAACTGAGTTCATGAAAGGTGTGGAAGACATGAATCAGGGTAAAAAGTTAGTTGATAGGAGTGCGTCCATACTAGTAGGAAGGAGTGCTTTGTCTTGTTGCCCTTACTAATAGTCGTAGAACTACTCTAGTAGCTTCTTATTCTTCGATTTCTATCACTATCTATTATTTCTTGTGGTTCATTTGGAGTATTATTTTGTTGTAATACTGTTTTGTTTTTACTATATGTTGTTTTTGTTAACTATCTATTGCCTCTTGTACTTTCATTATGTCTTTTTCTAGACCGTTTTGTCTAAAATTAGAGATCTATTGGAAACCGTTTCTTTACCTTACCTCTAAGGTAGAGGTAAGGTCTGTACACTCTACCTTCCCCAGTTTCCGCTAGCTATGTTGTTGCTCTAAAAAAGTGTGATTGAAGGCCCTTTTCCTGAAAGTGTACTAGTCCTTATATGAATGCCTTGTGATTAGAAAAGGTCTTGTGAGAAAGAGTGTTATTGATAAACATAGGGGTACTATGTGAGCTATGTACCATTTTTTGCTCTTGAAAGTAGCACAAATGGTGCTTATTTTTTTTGAAAAGGTACATGGCTCACATCACCCCTTGAGGAGAGGCCCTTCCCTGGACCCTACGTGAATGCAGATGTTTTATGCACCGGGTTGCCTTTTTAAGAAGCACAAACGGTGGATGATGCATTGACTATTAGTTGGAGGTGTCTAAACAAGTATCTTATTTCGCTGTACTTATGAGTAGCATATGAAGAGTATCATGGCTTTGTGTTTCCCTACTGTTTTTTGAAGAACAGTGATCAAAGAACAGCTGATTACAATTGTGTGTACACTAGTTCAATGGGCTAATCACACGCCTCACTGTAAAAGTTAAAACATATTTTGCAATTGCAATAAACTAATTGTTGCTTCTTTCATTTCTTGATGTATGCTATTTTGAGTGAGTCATCAGTTTTCCAAGTGCTAAGACTGATTTTTAACCTATATGTGACTATTTCTTGTTATCTTTCCAACTCATCTGTGCTTCCAAGCTGTAAGCTGTGCTACTTGTTTAGAGTGAAAGGTTTGCAGTTAAAGAAAGTTATTCTTTATTGGCTTGCATTGGAGATCATGTATTTTCCATTGAGAACGACACAAACACTTCCCCTTTCATGCATTGTTTGTCAGTGCTAGTTGCAATGAGACAGTTGCCCTAGTTCATAGGAGTTTGCAAGTGGCAAGTAACATTCAGTGTATGCCAAAAAAAGAAACCTCATATATTACTTGGACTGTTTGATAAATAGATCTTTAGAGATTTGGGCTTGAAAGAGAAAATTAATGTGGAAATGCCTTGAGGATCTAAGATGCAGAAAGTAGAAATTTCATCTCTATCAAGGTGTCTTGTGGGAACTGATAGAACTTTTCATGGAAGTTAATATTAGCTGGAATGACCAAAAAGTTGAAGTGACCATTCAATTGCAGAAGCAAGAATACTATATTTGTTTTCTCCATCTTTGAGTAGACCAAAGTTAAACTATGGTCAATAACCAACTTTACAAATTTAAGTAAGGTGCTGTTGGTATGTCAAAGCAATTTCAACCTATCGAATGCCTTCTATCTGTCATGCTTGTTGGATTCTGTAAAGCAATACCTTTTTAATGTTTGTTGCACCTCTCTTACTACCGTTTAAAGTTTAGTGGGTCCATGCTTAGGTTCTATGCGCTAGACAGTTTAACCCTCTTTCTTGTGAAGTTCTAGGCAGATGAACTTTTTGTGGTATGCTGACAGCTTTAGAGTTTGAGTGGATGAAACTTGTGCTGCTCATTATTCTTCCCAAAAGAATATGTTTGCTTAGAAGATTAATTATAATTGAATAGCTTGATTTACTTATTTGCAATTACAGTGGTGATATTTGTGTGCCGTTTCTTGTAGGCTCTTATGTGACTCATGAAACGAACCACTTTGTCTACTTCTATTTGGATTCAAAAGCTGTACTTCTGTTCAAATCTGGGTGAACTTGGTAATAACATTGATGGAGACACTAATGAGGGTTAACTCGGATGATGATGCTATATTTTGCGGTTGTACTATTCAATTGAAAATTCCAAGCTGCAACAATTTGGTGGAAAATTCAGTTGTACCTGTATATTTCTGCTTTTACATTGTGTAAACAATTCTAAACTTGATCAAACTTCTCTAAGTTGTTCGTTGATGCTTTGATAACTTGAGGCAAAACAGAAACAATGGCTTTATTGAGTGCCGAGGACATTACTATTTTTCCTTAAAGAAAAAAAAAAAAAGTGGTGTGAGAACAGCCGAGAGTAGCGTTTGATCATGACTGTGATTGTACTTTTGTAAGGCATTTGACAACCTCGTGTGAAGAATGACTACAATTGTCTAATATGCGGTGAAGGCTTGAAATAGAATGGTGGTTGTTTACGCTTATTTACTTCGTACTCTGTCTTAATTTATGTTACATAGTTTGACTTAATACAAAATTTTAAATTTTTTAAAAAAACTTGTGATCTAAAATAAACCTTAGATTTTTGTGTGATTCATTTCATTAAGGGTGAAATAACTTTTTGAGGCAAGTTATTTTTAATTATAGAAAGATTTTATTTTTTTGGATAAATTAAAAAGAAAAACGTGTCATATAAATTGAAATATATGAACTAGTTTTTTTGGTATGTGAGTCACATGTCTATGTGTTATGAATTAAGTTCAGCCTAATGTGGATATAAAGGTCATACAAGTAGATATTGGGCTGACAAGAGTTATTGCGATGAAAACAAATAGGATAAGATTAATTTGGGATGGGTTGAGTAGTGGACGTGAGAACGGTTCCATCAAAAGGGGTAGATGTATATTCAAGAATTATGCCTATAGTCAAGTAAAATTTTGACTCCTCTCACCTCTTTCTTAGAGTCTAAACTTTTCATCCAAAATCTTGTCTCTATTTTTTAATTACTTGTACTTTAGGAAAAATTACACAAAATAGATCCAATTGTGAGACTATTTACTCAAATTGGACCCAATCCAAACTATTTACCCTTAATGGATTCATGACTGAATCAGCACGACATCAACATTGTTATTATGAATTAATTCTTTGTGATACTACATCGGTATATTGATACCATAACGATATCATATAGGACTTAATTCATAATCTTATTTATTTAACTCTAAATTAGTAGAAAATATATTTTAACATTTTTTTCTCCTTTTGCAAATTTTTAAGAAATTGTATCTAAATTATGTTTCTTTTTTAAATTGATTTTAATTTAAAATATTGAAGAATTGAAACATACCTCAATGATACCACAACAGTATGGAGATATATTCTAATGGCATCATGGATGATTGAGTAATCTCATAAAAGGATTGAAGCAAACCTCAATGGAAACACTGCTCAGTTGCTCATTGATATCACCAGAGTATGTTATACTTTGATGGTATCAAAGAGGAAAAAGCAGTCCTTAGGTGAAGACACTGCTCAGTTACTCTTTCAGAGTATATTCATATACTGTAGTATTCCGTGATGGTAAGGAAAAAAAAGGGTGAGTGTTGACGTTAGCATGGCGACAACGTGCAAATTATATGCCATTTTAGCTACGAAAGTAATGGGACATTTAGCGATAAATAATTTACTTTTTTGAGGTACAACTGTTATTTTTCCTTTAATATTTTTATTGGAATTCAATAATTTGAATGTTGTAATTTAGATTCTAAAGTTAAAATCATGTTCCCAGCCTTATTAATATAGAGAGAGATTTGAATTTGTTATATTGATGCGTTCATTTTCGTAGGGCTGGGCATAAATATTGAAAAATTGAAATATCGAATTGAACCAAATTTTTTTGGTATTTCGGTTTTTGGTTCGGTTTTCAGTATATGCTTTTGTATTTTTGGTATTTCAATTCGGTTTTCGATATGTATTTTTTTGTATATTTCAGTTAAACCAAAATATATTATATTATATTATAATATATATTAATTTTTAATATTAAATATAATAGCAAAATGCAGAATTAGGTTAGATTTTTCACTTTTCATTTTTCAACTCCTCAACTTTTCAGCTTTTCAAAATTAGCCATCAGGCTATACAGCAAGCGACGCTGCACTTCCCACTTCCCTGATCCCGCACCATTCTTTAATTTCTTTTTGTTGGACAGCGACCGCTGCCGACCAGTGGCCACCGCGACCAGCAGCTGCCGATCAGCGACCAGCGGCAGCCGACCAGTCAACGTCTCAGCAGTCAGTGATTTCTCATTTCAGCGACCAACGACCAGCGGCAGCAAGCCGACGGGCGACCAGCGACCAGCGACCAGCCTCCAAGTATTTGATTATTTTAACAAAAATCGAACCGAACCGAATTAATTATTTCGGTTTGGTGTTCGGTACACCTATTGCAAGAACCAAGAATCGAAAAAATTCAAAAAGAAAAATCGAAATCGAACCGAATTATCGAATGCCACCCAACACCAAGGAAGGATAGTGGTTGTATTAAATCAATTCGGTAGCTCTGATAATTCAGAGGATTGGATTTATAGGGCAAAGTGATACTTGACTTTCCTGGGCTCTTTGAGGAACATGAGTTGCTCTTCCTTTCTTATATTTCGACGGTGAGACCCTCAAGTAGTTTCGTTGGATCTTTTGCGACAACTAATTTTTTGATTGAGATCATCTTAAGGAGAGGTTAGCCCGAGAAGGAACTTATGGTGGACGTCAAATTATCAGTATTCTAACTTTACTATAAAAGATGGAGGATAAATTTTCATTTACATCTCACCAGGTTATAATAAAGATATATGCAAGGATTAGTGCTTCTATAGTCTTTAGTGGAGATATTTCTTCTCCTTTGACCGAAGAAAACTCAAGCCTATTGGATAATATCGAGAGCCATTTGAAACTGTCTGACACTTCTATCGATGAAATAATGTCTATTGGAGATTTCACTGAATAATTAAGTAGAGGAAACTTCTTCTACCTCTAGCTTCTAAGTTGACCTAGAAGATGTACTAGTCATCTAAGGTGTTCGATGATTTTTTTTTTCATAATTGGTGCCTCAAGATAGTTGTAGAGGTGTGATCCGAGATTTTAATCTTGAACGCATCAAAGTCCAACTATTTGATGAAAGTTTCCTAAGTGATATGTCGAAGAGATATATTACTGCTATTTCTATAGATTGTGGCTTTAGTAAATAAAAATTTGAATTTGAAATCTTTAACGATATGTATCTTCTTGAAGCCTAAGACTATTATGAATTTATATCTTGATAATTTTTCCTGAAGATTAAGGATAATGATACTTGTTGTGGAACATGAAAAATCTACAAATGAATTCAATGTTTATAATATTTCATGCCAATTTTTACTTAATCTTAGAGTGATTTTTTTTTTATTGTCTCTATTCATGGAACTACAGTGATTTTTTGTGTATGAAATTTGGGTATACGTTTCTACTTCATGGATTCAACAAGTTATACAAATATAGTAAATATTGATTCATTACAATTTTTGATATCTCTTGAGTTTTGTTTCATTCCACATGTAACTCTATAATTTGAGTGTGAAATTTTGATCGACAATTGTGTATGAAATTTTACATTGTTAATTAGTATAGAAATTAATGAAATATCACTGACAACAATTAAAGGCAACAATCTAGATTTATAAAAGGAAGGATCACAATCTTCTTATAACGGTTTAAACTAGACTAAAAATACTTCGACAATATTGATACTTGGAAGCTCTTGTTTATAGCTTGTCTATACAAAGGTTGTTGATACTTGGAAGCTCTTGTTTATAGCTTGTCTATATAAAGGAGGACTATTGGCATGGTCATGATCAACAAATGTCAAACAAAGGTTGTTGAGCAGTCTTATTTGTAACATTTGCAGGTGAAGTCTTTAGGACTATACTACACGAAACTTTATTTTTTTTACTATTGACATCAACATATTATGAGTTATTTGAACTTTACATGCACACTCTATTTGAGTTGACCATTGAAGCATCAAACAATATGAGAAAGTTATCGCCTTTCAAGCATTTGAACTATGGTGTAAGTCCCTAAACTAGGTGGTTTGCAATGTGCAATTTTTTTTTTATAGTTATAGATGGATAAATCACTTGCAGTTTAATTTTTAAAACACAAATGTTCTCATAAAAAAAGAGACGTTTATTGTTACTCTTCACGTCATTTTTTAAAAAAGTCGAGCTCAAATTGCAACACAATTAACATAAATTTCAAAAGATCAACGGGTGAATTTTTTTTTCCACCTATTCTGACTTGGTCAATGCATAAGTTTGACCTCTTAGTGGTTATTTTGGGTCAATAATGTGCCATTGGTGAAATAGTAGGCATTATAAATTTATAATGCATGGAATAATAAAATATTTCTTGGGAGTTGACATCTCTGAATCATTTTTTCTTGTGGGGTATGTTTGGTAGGAGTGTATTGTGGTTTGACATTGGGATTGTGCTTATGTGCTGTTAGAATTGAGTTAGTTTATTCATGATACCGACATATATAACATCTAACCATCTTCGAGACTAATCCACCATTATAGACATGTTGTGGAGGCTCATTAATAATATATTTTGACCTATTTTTATATATGTGATTCCCCTAGATGGTTGACAAATGATACACATTGAAAAGAATGCACAACTTCTCTTCAGCACCTTAGGAGGAATACAAAACCGACTATAGGATAGTAACTTTTTAAGGAAAAGGGACAAATATATAATAGTAACTACTTTTTAGGGAGAAGTGATTAATATACCTCTCAAATTTTTGCTTAATAGTTAATTTTATATCTTTCATGTGATAATTTATATTCCCACCATTTATAAATTTATGACTCGTACCCTTCAAACTAACGATTTCCTCCAAATCAACCTCAAACCTCCACTTTCAATCCAAATTAACCATTTAAAATCGATTTCCTTTTTTAAATTGATTTGAATCCAAAAATCCATTACCATTATAAACAAAAATCAAATATAATAACTGGTGAATTGTTTGAAGAAAAGAAGGATATAATGTTGATGGAGATGTTGGTGGATTTTTTGCATTAAATCCATTAGTTGTTGAATTGGAGCTTAAAATTTGAAGAACCAACTAAGAGAACTTCATTATCATTAATAGAGGTTGGAGCTTGAGTTTGAATTTTCTCAGAGACTTAACTCGTGATGAAGAATCAATAACTTTAACTCTTGTTTTTCAAAAAACCTCAAATCGAAAACAACACACTCATTTTTCACAAATGAAAGTAGCGATTTTATTTTATGCATTTGAATTTTCATCAAAAATTGCAACATTATTTTTAAAAAAAATTCTTTCTCGTTGTTGTTTTAGGATGAAATTCAATCGTGTGTTGTTATTTTCGTCGCTGTGTACGATGGATTTAGAGGACCCACGAACATGTACCTAGCCTATACATGTGACTTTCGGGAAAGAAGGATCGACGTATATGTTCGATCAAGACTTGAAATAGGTTTTGCTGAACCCATCTGTGATATTACTTTTTTTATGTATTTGGTACCTAATATTAAAATGAATGGATTGTGGATTGGATTTAATTGAGAATTTGTTTTAAATGGATAATTTGGATTGAAATTGGGGATTTGAGGTCGATTTGAGGAAAATCGCTAATTTGTAGTGTATGAGTGACAAGTTTATAGACGCTGGGGTTATAAACAACCATATAGTATAATGAAAGATAAAATTAGTTATTAATTGAAAGTTGAGGGTATTTTTGACTCTTCTCCCAAATTTTTTTTACCTTATTTAATATGAAAATCGTTGTAATAATTGAGAAATGAAATAGTTTTTAGGTAATTCTAGTATTTTTTAGATAGAGTCAGTATACTAGTTTTTTCAAAAATATTTAAGAGAAAATATCAATACACATCAAAGTGTAACTTATGACGATTTTATTGTGGATATGAATATCTTTTAAAAATTTATTTCATCAAATTAAGATGACTTTATTGTGACATTTACATAATTCTGTATATTACATTCAATAGGAACAATTTTATTGTGACGGTTCATAACCCCCATAAATTGCAATGAATTGTGAAAATATTATGCTATGATAGTTCACCTTCACAAGATGCATCAAATTATTGGAGTCTTATTGTGACATTTCAAACTTGCATTAAATTTTTATAATTTTTCTAAATATGAACTTGTGCAAATTGATGTAATTAGTGAAGATTTTGACAACCATTGCATTATAATTTTATAAATCTATCCCTTTTTAGAAATAATTACCTAACTAAGCAAATTTAAGCCCTTTAATTACCCTTTATATTTGATAGTTTAATTTTTTTATCAAACATAGTTAATACTTTAGGAAAAATACCTAATACACTCAAATCCTCTTTTTTCTAATTCATCAAAACCTTCTCCTCCTTGAAACATTCACCCTTTTCTTCTATCTTTTTCTTGTTTTCTATTTTTAAGCTCTTATAACCAAAACCTTCAAGATTACAATTTTATTTTTTGTCTAGACTTTTTATTTTCTTTTATACTTCAATTTAATTTGTTTTTCTTCTATATTTTTAATTTCACTGTAAGCCCGTGTATCTACGAAAACTAATTCAAAAAAAATCAGTGAAAAGTGTTCAACAATATTCAAAGAAGACGATGATCCAGATCTATGTTATTCCTCTAGAAAATGATGATGAAAATTATGACAAAGTTAGAATCGACATTACCACTTTGTGAAACTGAGGTTGCTGGTGAATTATGAATTGTGACTGCCATTTTCTTTTTAATCTTATGGGGGACTATCTTTAATTAGTGATAATATGGGAAACGAAATTCTGATATATATATATATATATATATAGGGTATGGTTGAAATTTATGATGACAATTATTATCTAATGTATACACAATTAGATATCATAAGTGAACCTCATAATACATGTAGATACCATTTTCTGGACGTAGGTGGATGCATACACTTTTTTGGGGTGCTTGTGGGTATCTTCAACAGACCTTCTTTTTGTTTGTATGTATCTTCATTGTATTTTGTTGTATGAGGAATATATTACTTGTTGAATGAATATATATAATTTATCATTACTTATTTGTCAATAAAGCAAATATGAATGCATAAATCTACCGTGATTGTGTACATCAAGATTGTATGCATTGATACAAACATTAAATCAAATGAATATAAGTGATACAAACTAGTAACAAATGATACAATAGAGAATGAATACAAGTGATATAAAAGCGAATGATTACAAGTGTCACACCCCGAGCCTACTCCTAGAGGTGGTCGGCACTTGGAGACCATTGCTGGCTCCAAGCGAACTCTTGACCTGGCTAACTTTGATTCACATGACTCTATGGAATACGTGGAAGCTTTAATAGATGCGCATTTAAATTATTTAAAGAAATTCTAAAGCATTGTCTAAAAATACGTTACATAAATGATAAGTTTCAAAAAAAATATTAGAAATTTTCTAACTTTGTCTATCCATGGAACCTCTATTATTTAAGATAGGTGTTGCAACAAGACCCACGACACCTCAAATACCACTAAAACAGAATATAGAAATGGGGTCCTCTGGAAGCAAAGAGGCCTCACCAAAAGCTGACAATATATGTAAAGTGATCTCAACACAGTGCTTGTTGATGATTCAGAACGCCTATATCTGCATCATAAAAAGATATATGTCGAATAACATTAGTACATTAAGAGGTCGTTTGGTAAAGTGTATAAGAATAATGCAAAAGATAGTGTATTAGTAATGCTTGCATTAGTAACGCTTGTATTAGTTATGCTTGCATTAGTTATGATAAGATTTTTTTTATGCAATGTTTGATTTGGTGTACTAAAAATATTATGCATTACATAGTTTTTTTTAGTTATAATGGAAAGGATATAAAAAAAGTTTTTGAGGGCAATTGTGTCTTTAATAATGTTAATGCATGCATTAGAACCTATTGCATTAATAATGCATAGAAATAGATGGTATTAGTAATACACTTTTCAATACACAATAGAGTGTATTACTAATACAAGCATTAGTTAAGCATAGGTTAGAAAAGTGTACCAAACAAGGTACTAATAATACATCAAGCAGCAAGCATTATTTTCTCTAATACACTCTACCAAACGACCCCTAAATGTACAAGTACGTAATATTGCTGAGTAATACAATAACTACACTGATGACTAGATACATATCGAGCAAAATAATGTATAATCAAGTAGTGAAAAATATTTGTACTTTACAATAAGGTATGCAATATAAGCAAAATAAAAGTAGAAAACTTTACTCTGTGGGGAGTTTCTCCAACTGAAAATCATCACTATGAGCCTAGCGATGATACAATGTTTTACCCACGGTGCAAGGGTCATTCTATACTTCGTCGGGGTATAGGATGTCAACTATAACTATGGACCCATCGAATAAGCCTTGTTGAGGCAGTGAGGAGTCGCTGGAAAATTAGGTGTGATCCTATCCAACGCTTGCTATATAGTTTTGTGGGACTTTGAGTTAAAAATAGACTCTTACCCAAATTGATGCTAGATACTACTCCCAAAATAAATCATATCAATTATGCTCAATCGCCCTTTACTTAGAAAAAGACTATTTCTTTACTTTACTTTCACTTTTTTTACTGAAGTACTTTTCAAAAGAAAATCAATTATACTCTTTCTCCTTCTCAACTGTCAAATAGTACACATGAGATCACTTGATTCTTTCTTTAAAAATTCTTTCCAAAACATGAATTTAAATGTATACGTATGGACTTATCTATCAAGTGTGGAATTAATGTATAAGAAATCTTATATAATAATCTTTATAAACATGCCTTTTATAAACAAATATGGTTCATGTGATACGAAACATGAAGGGAAAAGGTAGAAGTACCTCCCTATACTATGACCCAAATCCCAGAGACACGCCTTAACTAAACTAAGGTCCTGAACTCATTTTTTTGTAATTTTGTACACCTTTTTGACTTACGTGGCATCCAAATATATCTCACACGCCTCAACTGCGTGGAGTCATGGAGTGTGCCACATAAGCCAAAAGTTGTACAATATTATATATAAAATGAGTTCAGGGGGGGTAATATGACCTTAGTTCAGTTAAGGTGTGTCTCTGGAATTTCGGTCATAGTCTAGTGGGATAATTGTGCCTTCTCCCAAACATGAACAACAATTTAGAATTCAATATGCATAATAGAAATCAAAATCTCAACGCTTAAGGAATTGAAATTCACGATAAGAAACACAACTAAATTCGAATTTCAAGAGAATACAGATAAAACTCTCATCATAACCATTTAATGAATGAATTTAGATGTAGGGTGTGAGGACGAACTTAGTCCATCACTATGAGTAGCTTTACATACCTGGAAGAACAAAGTTCTTGATGAAATTGAAAGAACGCTTGAAAACCTTAACTCTCTCCTCTTGGATCCTAAATGAATTCAGATGTCAGGTGTGAGTACGAACTTAGTCCATCACTATGAGTAGCTTTATATACCCGGAAGATCAAAGTTCTTGACAAAATTGAAAGAACGCTTGAAAATCCAAACTTTCTCTTCTTGGATCCTTGCTCTAAAACTTGGAAGCATTAATGAGAGTAATATATAGGGTCGATTAATATTGTTTAGAACCTTATTTAGGTGTAAAAATATCGAGATTTAGGCTTAGAATTGGTGGGAAAAGACTGTACTATCCCTCTTAAAAAGCTGACAAAAACCTTCCACGCGGTCATCTACGGTTCGTGGTTTGATCTATGGGTCCATACTACAACATGTAGTAGTTTCTGTAATACCCCAAAAATTTCTAAGCTAAGGCCCGAACTATTCTTCATTTACATGTAAGGTCGTATAAGGTGATTCTTAAATTTTCCCATATGTGTAAAGGTCAATTCTTTAGTGTGGGAATGAATTTGGATATTAATTAAGGTCACTATCCCCTAGCACAAAGTTGAGTTGAAAGCTTTCATACCGATTAAGTTTTAATGAAAGATTTTACTTGGGTCAACTTCAAATGACCATATGTTTTAGAATATAAGGATTTACGTGGCACATAACCTATCATATTAAAGTTATTTAAATCTTCTTTCCAACACCACCAAATTTGTGTCAATCTAAGTTTTGAGTAAAACGTTATGACCATTTTAGTAACCTAATACACCAGTGACGAATTAGCCGACGGAAAAACATTAAAAATGGTCATTTTTGTTTTTTACCTCTAAGAAAATCATACGAGTTTCTTGACTAATTAAAGGCCCATACAAATCAAGTTTTCATCTCTTAATCCCTCATTCTTTTCTCTCTCAAATCCTAAGGCAAACCCCTAAGGAAAAATCAAAGCAAAAGACTTCCATTCAAGATTCTTTCAATCTTTTTCAAGATTCTTCTTCAAGATAAGTCCTTCTACAAGAATTTCATTCTTTACAACTCAAATTCCTCCATACAATTATGAATCATTAATGAAAATCATAATTCTCTTGGCCGGCCATAGAGATTTCAAGAAACTAATTCATAAATCTCAAGAAATGTTTTCTTGATAGTTCTTCTTCAAGCTAGGGTTTCAAGTCTTCCAATCAAGTTTCTCTTCAAGATTCTTAAAGAACTTTGTTCTTCCAGGTATGTAAGACTATTCATAGTGATGGACTGAGTTCACCCTTATGCTTTGCATCTCAATTCAGTCAGTAAAAGTTTAATCTAGGGTTATACCCTTAGATTTGAGTATTATTGAGATGAGCTGATATTGAGTTTTGAGTTATATTCCTAATGGTTGAGTTGCTATATGTTATGTATTGAGATTCTTGATCAGTTGATCCGTTTATGTTTATATTTCAGCATGAATCTATTAATTGAGCATTCTTGAGATGAGTAATATCATTGAGTTTTGAGTATTGAGTTATTCTATATTGTTATTTAGATCCTTGAGTTGAGTTGTTCATGTCTATATTTCAACATGAACCCTATTTTGAGTTATAAATTTTGAGAGTCTTTACATTTTGTTTTAAACATGAGTTTTTGAGAAAGTAAAGAGAAGTTTGAGAAAGAGTTTTAATCAAGATTTTAGCAAGAGTTTGCGTGAACACAAATGATTTCAAAAGTAATATTTTTACATAATTGAGAAGAGAACTATGATTCATGATTAGTATGACATTCGAGTATGTCATCAATGTTTAAGCAATATGACATCAGATATGCCTTCAATGTTTATGTATGCAATGTTTATGTAGTATGACTTCCCGAGTCATCAATGATCATAGCACAATAAACATTTGTTTTAAACTATTTTTTTTTATGAGAAAGTAAAGCATAGCTTGAGTATAGTTTAAAGATAATTTCTTAGTGAAGTTTAAGGGAACGAAGTAGTCCCAAATGTATCGTTTTGTTACATTGAGAATAAGAAACTTTGATTTCTAAATGAGTTTATGAGTTTAGAGATATTTTAGAGCAGTTACCTTTTTTAAGAGGATAGTTTGAGCAATTATTTCAAACCAGAGAAATTAGAGTATATTTTATACATTTGAGCGTAAGTATATATATATTATTGGGAGTAGTATTGAGCACTGATATGGGGATGAGTTCAGACAACTCAAAATCCTCACAAACCATGTCTTGCCAACATGGTTGCATGATCATACTTTTTAGATGAATCATTATTGCTTAGTGGATCCACTTAGTTGATAGATTTATACCCCAAAACGGTATAAGACAATTTCTACAGTGTGGGCAAGACGTTGTGTCATCACGTAACTCATAGTGATGGTTGTCGGTTATAGAATCTCCCAATAGAGTTAAAGTTTATTTTAATATCTCACTTATTATGTTGAGTTTAGAGATGAGTAAGTATTTTGTAAAACTTTAAATGATTTAACTCCTTTATTTCTTTATATTAAGCTTGAGTATATTTTATCTATTGCAGTCTTTTCAGTTCAATTATTTGTTATTCAACTATCTTACATACTCGTACATTCAATGTATTGATGTCATTCGACCTACATCTTTTTATGATGCAGATACAAGTGTTCAGGATCATCAAAGGCGCTTCATCGAAATCACTCTACACTTCAGCTAACTTTTAGTGAGCTTCCTTGCATTCCGGAGGCCTCACATTTACTTTCTAGTTAGTACTTTTGAGATGTTGCGGGTCTTGTCCCGACATCCTTCTTTGATAGTAGAGGCTTTATAGATAGACAAAGTCGAGGTGTCTCTCAGTATTCACTTTCTTTTGAATTTTTTTACAAATTATAAGTATTGCTATTGAGTATTTTTCAGACTTTATATGATGAGAATTTGAGTTTATTAGATTTAATTATGTTTTGAGTCTATCATAACTTGAGTAAGTATTCCGCTAAGTAGTCAGCCAGGCCAAGAATTCTCTTGGGGACCAGCAATGGTTCTCGAGTGTCACCCATGTCTAGGGTGTAAGCTCAGAGTATGATAGTTTCTACCGACCGTAAATCCAATCCGTAATTATATTGAATTAAGGCTCAGAAACTCATTCGACGGGTCCAAACTACATCTCGTACAAGGTTCTACGACCCGTAGATGTGTTCATAGAAATTGGACCTCAAAACTTGACTCTCTGAACTGCGACTCGGTAGAAGAATTTCGTAGTTCACTGATTCAGAAAACTCTGTTGTGGTAGTCTCTGGTAAAACAACCTTAACTTTTTTACTCCGAACTCTAAATAAGGCAAACTTGGTGGCGTTGGAAAGAGGACTCATAGAACTTTAATTTGATATGTCATGAGCCACCTATATCATTATGTTGAGACATATGATCATTTGAAGTTGACCTAAGTAGAATCTTACATCAAAACTTAATCGGGAAGGAAGCTTTCAACTCAATTTTGTGTTCGGGGATTCTAGTGACCTTAATTCATATCCAAAATCATTCTCACACTATAGAATTGATCGTAACACCTAAGAACAATTTAATAAACACTTGATATGTATTTTTTTGCAAATGAAGAATGGTTTGGGCATTAACTTAGAAGTTTTCGGGGAGTTACAACAAGTCATTTTAAAGCGAATAAACAAGTGATACAAGCTAGTAATAATTTATACAAATGTTTTCCAAAGCTATAGTTAGATTGTGGATGTTGAATACAATTGAAATCATAGCGAATGAATTTAATAACAATTTATACAAATAACTTTTTTTTTTCAAAAAATTGTATTACTGATATAGAACTAACAGATACATGCTATTAACAAACTAATACAACAACTAAATCAAAACAGTAACCATAACGGTAAATAAATAAACTATAGCTTATCTCAAAAAAAAATATTACAGTATGATTTTTATTTTTATTTTTGTAGTGACCATGAGTATTGGAATCTAAAAAGACAAAGATGGGCCAAAGTGTCCCTTTCCAAGGGAAGAGGTGTGCGGACCAAAATGGAAAAGCAAAAGGAGTGTTAACTGGCAACAAGTTTCAGGCCCAAATGATTCCAAACAAAAGTACTAAATTTTCTCAAAGCCTCTTTCGTCTCTGGTACCCTCTGCTCCCTTTGCTTCCCACTGCCAACCATACGTTTTATTTCATTATTTTTTCGAGAAACAAACATGGGATCCTATAATAAAAAGAGATTACTGTGTTTAAAAGTGTGCAACAACAGTTTCAAAGTCTTTACTGTGGATAGGAATAAGATCTACGTCCATTTTACCCGGCCCTTTCAAGACCTACTGAATGGGATTTCATTGAATATATTGATGTTATCATTGTTGTTAACAACAATTTCAATGTCTCTACTTCCACGAGATAAAAATAAGATCTACGTACACTTTATCTTTTCAAAACCTATTGGATATATTGTTGTTAACAACAGTTTCAAAGTCTCTACTTCACGAGATAAAAACAAAGATCTACGCACACTTTACCCTTTCAAAACCTACTTACTGAAATTTCTCTCAATATATTGTTATAGTTATTAATAACAACAGGTTCAAAGTACTTAAAATTATACTCGTACGATAATGACAATATTTAGAGAAGAACTTGTAGCTATTAGTTGATTTTTCTAGTAAAGCTTGTAATCGTATTTATTTTTATTATATAAAAAAATGAGGTTGGTCCTACTTTGTTCTTTTTCATTTAAATTTTGTGAGTAGTGGAAAAGTAAAAGGTGAAGAAAGCTTTTGCTTTCAATTTAAAAAGGAGAAGGAGTTAATATTTGGCTTTGCTTCATCCAACATTCTTTAGTCAATTCATCAGCATTTATCTGACTCGACTATAATTGACCGCTGATGTATTTTTATTGTCTTTTTCTTTGGTTTGCTCTTCCACTTATTTTTATTTATATATCAAATTTAAGGTCAAGAAGTAATTTATCACCTAATAAAGAAAAATAATCTTGGATAAGTTCTTCGTATCCTTCAATTCTTTGTTAGGTTATAAGTGTGGGATAACTTATCTTGAAATTAATAATTATGATTGAGATAAGTTATTTCTCTAATTGTCAATGGAATATTAATCTCAGGATATCTTATTCCATGATAAAAATGTAAAATAACAAAAGTAACCCCTTAAATCCTCTTTTATAAACAAACAACTTATTCTTAGAGAGTGTTATTGTAAACAAACAACTTATTATTAGAAATTATATCATGCATATTTGACAAACCAAACAACCAATAAAAACTAATTTCAACATAACTAATCTCATCATAATTAATCCAATATAACTAGTTTTCAAACCAAATAAGAAGTTCTTAATTTACCCTTATTTTTAAGGGTTCCTTTGCTAGCTAACAAAAATTATACAGATGTTAGTTGTACATGAATTAATTATGAGAAAATGTATGTATTATTTTAGGTAGAATTTAGTCATTCATATATCAATTATTTCATTTCTATCATGCATTGCATAAAATTATACATAGATGCTTCATAGTTATGCAATTACCTAAATTGTAAATCAAACCGTTTATAAATTTATACATAATCCTAAATAACAACCAAATATAAAATTACTTATACAAGATATAATAGATGCATAACATCCCTCCTAATCAATTACTAATCGACCCATAGCTATATACAGTCATTATACAATGAATTTTCTAAAATATTATACTTATTATATTTATAAAATATGAAATTAACATTTTGTCTATTGTTTTTAAAAGACGTGTCAAGCCAATTCTGAACAAAATAAAAAAGTCATGAAATAGTTTAATAGACCCATGTACTTGTACGGATTTGTATTATGAATCTTTCTACTTAATCATTTACCAATTGAACCTTAAACTCAATAAAACACAAGTGTGTAACTACACAACAGTTAAGGCAAGTTAATACCATATTTAAATTTAAAAAATATCAAAATTATAAATGAATAAAATAATAATTATTTAAAAAAAAAATAAAAAATTCTTCGGTCCCTGATAGTTCGCAAGATGAGTAGTGTTGACGACTTTCTCTGGTGGCTTCTGACTGTTTCGCTGTGGGAATGGAGAGAGGAGAAGAGGAGGGAGGCGTCAACTTAGGTTTTGTGCTGCCGTGGAGTTAAAAGATTATTATTTTACCTACTTAATAATTTTTTTAAAAATACTTAACAAATATAATTATAATATGTTATTAATTTATGTGACATGAATTTAACATGTCCTCTATTTAAGGGCGACTGACTGAACTATATACATAATAGGAGAAGTTCAAAAATCTTGTTTTGATTGAGTTTCAAGTTTAGTTGATTGGTTGGCCAAATAAAAATGATAGAGGGAACGCTATACTTAATTATTACTCATACTTATTTAATGACTGTGGTTACTAATTACTAGTAATTAGGATAGATTTGTCATGTCCGTCTGAGCATTAACCACTCATTCTTGAATTTTATAGATGAAATAATGCCATTTTCCATGAAATTGGTATCTTTCGTTGTCCAAGATTATTCTATATATTTTCTCCTCTTTAAGTTTTTTAAGGCAAGCAATTAAAAGTCAGCACTCAGCAGTAAGAAGTCCATGTAAATATCCACGTGAAAAATCTGGTTCAACATTTAGATGTAGACATTTAATATTCTTTCTGTCCCTAATTTTTTTTTTTTTTTTTTTTAGTTATCCCTAATTACTTATTAATTTTGATAAATTAAGAAAGGACAACAAAAAATTCTCTATTATACCCTCAATTTATTACTTTGAAAAATGTAGAACTTCTTGAAAATCTTGAGTTTTAATTCATCCACTTCATAATTAATAGGGATAAAATAGTAAACTCACTATATCAATTATTGTTTTCTTAATAGGTGTGACAATTCAAAAACAGACAAGTAATTAGGGACAGAAAAAGTAGGAAACAAAAGATATTTATAAATATTTATTATTAAAGAAAACTCATCACCCACAAAAGAAAAAGAAAGAGATTCAGTTTCATTCTACTTGACTTATTATAATGATTTGATATAACCTTTAAAAAAAGTTTTAAATTAAGGATACATTTATTAGTAAAATATTATTATAATATTAATAATAGTATGAGAAAAAAATAATATTGTTTTCAACTTGCTAAAATAAATAAATAAATATATAAGCCCAATTATTAAAATGAAAGGGAGGGCCTATATATCTCTTTCCGTTTGCTTTGGAAAACCAATCATGATCAACACATGCACCTATTTTTGAAGGAAGGAATAAGAAGTGAAATAGCACTATAAATGAGGGCTACATGCATGCATTGCCCAAAGATAACCAATCGATTGCAATTTTCCAAATTAAGTACCTATAATATATATCCACCTTGGATTCCAACTAGACATGTAATCTTCAAAATATCACACAACTAATTCCAAATAAAATACTAACAAATTTGAATATTGTGCATAATTATTTCATCTAAAAACTTAACTTAGAAAATACGTTTATTAGTTAATTATAGGGAAAATATATAATTACCCCATTAAAGTAAGATCTGTTTTTTAAAAAGACACTTGAACTTTACGGGAGTCCTACTACCCCCTTAAACAATTTTAAAGTGTTGTAACTATCTCATTTTTCAATCATCCTCAATTGCAAGAAAAGAAGTGCAATCACGCATCAGATATAATCTGCCACGTGTTAATTTTAATTTTTAATCTTTATTTTCATTTTTGTTTTCCTTATTTTATTAACTTCATTTTTTTTTCTTTTTCTCTTTCTTCTTATTCTGCATTACCCTCCTCTGCTCTTCTTCAGTCCTTTTATTTGTCATCACCAAAATCCTCTACGTAGCCACCATCTTCATTAATTCTCTGGATTAGTCTCCATCACGCCACTATTATAATACCATCTCCACCATTAATATCATCAAATTATTGTTAAATCAAAAATAAAATTACTAACAAATTATAAATTGAGAATTAGTAATCACCTCCAATCTACCATCTCCTTTTCAAAAATTACAACAATTATGCAGCGGAACACCATTACGATGAAGGTAATGAAATTCTATAATACTCTCAAATCGAAGAAATTTTTTATTTACATGCTAAAGAACTACATAATAATTTATTTTTATTTTTTTTAAAAAAGAACAATGTTATCAAGGAGGTTTACAATTATTACTATTTTGAAAAAAATATAAGGGCAAAAGAAGAAAAAGGAACAAAGAGAAGCAAGCATACAAGGAAAAAAATGAGTGAAGTAAATGGGTCTTGTAAGTGGAAGAAGATAGAGAAGAGGTAGTTTGTTCTTTGAAAAAATTGGGGAAGAAGAAAACAAAATTAAAGAATTGAGAATGTACAGTAAAATAAATAAAAGAAAAGAAAAAGAATAATATTTCTAATTAAATAAATATTTATTTACTTTTTGGTTCAGCTCACTCTTAACCAGAGAGTGAACTACACTCTACATGCCACGTAAGTACGTAATGGGACAATAAACTCATTCTAAATAAGAATAAGGGGATAATAGAACCCCTACAAAGTTCAAGTGTTTTTTCAAAAACAGGTCTTACTTTAATGGGGTAATTATGTATTTTCTCTTAATTATATTTTCAGCACATTCATTATTTGCAGGACCATCTCATCTAAAAGCTTAAATTGTTAGAGAAAAAACATTTCTACTAGTTAATTATATTCTCAATATTTCTTTTAATTCTTTCCTATCAATTAATTAACTATGAACATACATTATATTCCTATCTTTGTTAATACATGACAAAATATTTCGATATGCTTTTGGCACAAATTCTACAAAATATGCTTGAAATTATTGTGAATACACGGCGAATTTAGTTCTTTGAGGATACTCTATATTAGGGGTGTTAAATGGGCGAGTTGAGTTGAAATTACAAATATTAAAATGGATTGAAATACAAATTGGGTTGGATCCTGACCCGCCCAAGTTTACTTTGGGCTCAAATGGATTGGACTCCAATGGGATTAAAAATGGGTTGGGTCTTGACCCGCTTAATTCATTAATTTTAATATATTGTTATTTAAATTTTATAACCACAATTTGAATTTCAACTAAAGAAAATTTAAAAAAAGAAATTACAAATTGATAGATAAATCCTAAAAGATATAAAATAGATAGTAATTCATACTTTTAATATAGGAACATACATTACATCAATGCAAATAAAGAGTCTTAAAACGGGTTGAGATTGAAGATTAAATTAGACTCAATTGAGGATTCTCTTAAATGGGTTAGAACTTGAATGGGTTGAGATTGAGCCTATTTCAAATTATCTTGAGCTCAACCCTTAAAATTATGTGTGAATTGAACGGATTACCTACAATTGGGCTCAATTTTGATACCTCTACTCTATATGATCCCCGCCCACGTTGCACGATAACTAAATAAGGTGATCCAATAAATAATGGTACGTTAATTTGAAATCACAATATGAAATCACACATACAAACGGCTACTAAAATTTCCATAAAAACTTGCGAAGTAACAAAGAATGAGCATCTCATTGTTATCTAGTGCATGGTGCCTTCACACGTGCACCCATGAATGAACTCTATATAAAAATATTAACCATATCCTACGAGGATCTCAAAATATTCTTTTAACTTTTATTACTTAATTAATTAACTACTCAAATTGTGACCTTTTTGGCTTTATTAATGGGGAAAAAATAACAACCAAAGATTATCGATTCGAAGAAAAATTTCATTTCATTTCTTTTAAAGTGATATTACAAAATAAAATTTAATGCAATAATAAAAAAAAAAGAGTGACTCATCACTCCTTTGAGGGGTATAATTTGGAAATATGCCACTTTTTCATTATATTACCCAGAATATCCCGACAGTCCCTACAACCCCATATTCTAGAAAAAGAAAGATTCTCAATAACATTATTTTGCAATTTAGTTAAATTACCAAAACCCAGGGGCTGATAAATGAAAACTAGCAGCAGTTTTGTTTGTTTCCAAATTTTCGTACTACTAATATTAATTTCATAAAATAAAACAACTACGGTAAGAAAATAAAATTGAAAGGGATAGCATAGTCATTACAAAATGTATGGAGGACAAAACTGGAAAGCAGCAAATTTTTCGTGGAACTGAACTCCTTTCTCAGTATGCAAACCCATTGGGTCGGTTCCTCGCCGCCGTTTTTCTACTCCGGGAAGGAGACGACGATGATGATGAAGAAGAAGAAGAAGAAGAAGTACAGGATTTATTAGAAGAAGAATTCGAAGCTTGAGATTTCGTCTTTATACTGTCTTCTTCATCCATAAAAATCTGCTTGCATCTGCAGTCTACGCTACAAAATGCCCATTCTCCCCTGTAAAATAAAACATAATCATCAGACGTATTTCCCCCCGCAAATTGCAATACAAATAGATTCCAGGATTTGAAATTAGACATTAGTGAGTATAAGCAAATAGAGAGAGATGAGCTAGCGGCTTACTTGTACATGTAGATGTCTTTGCCAGGTAAGAGTTTCTGCTTACAAAGGAAACAGGAATCGAGAAATCCAGAAGATGCCGGAGATTTTCGCGGAGAAGAAGGGATCGAGGAGGGAGAAGTGGGTTTCATCAATACCATACTAGCTTTGTTAAGAATTTGCCAAGTAGAAGTAGTTGTATTAATATCTTTATTATTGTAACCTTCGAGTACTACACTGAGTCCCACCATCTCATGAGGGAAAGAGATTTTTGTTTATCTGAAAAACCCTTGAAAGATTTGTTGCTAAATAGGAGAAGGGAAGAAGAAGAAGAAGTTAGTAAGGGGGGTAAAAGGGGGTACCCCTAATACTATACAGCAGGGAAAAATGTGCAGTAAGAAAGGACGAGTAGCATAGCGAATGATCTAAACTTGGAACGCTTAGTTGAATGCCACGTTTAACCCCTATTTTGGACTCTTTATCTTTTAACTCTAACCTCCTATTTTCCATTTTTTTAAAAATAAAATAAAAATCTTTTTACCCTTATTTGTCGTCTTTTGTAAAATATATTTCCCTAACTTATTTACGGATATTTGATTTTGTGTGTATCGGTCGGTTTGGTTTATATATTGTCGAGTTTTGGATTTTAATTATATTAAATTAATAAGATATTTTATTTATCGATTTATCAATTTTGATCCTTAACTGCTCGATTATCGATTTAATCAATAAGAAAATGTTTATAAATCAAATACATGACTTCTCCAATAACAACGAAGACAATCATGTAACTTTATAAAACACTTATAAAATAGAAACAATAATAACTAACATGAAAAGAACTATACAAGTGCACCACAAAGAGAAATTATTAGATTTTGACGTTTTGTATAATGTGAATTTGTAAATTCAAAGTTCCTATGAAGTGTGAATTGAAGGTTAAAGGGAAAATACAATAACAAGTAACATTCTGAGATTATATTTAATAGGCGAAATGGTCTGATGGACTCTATACTTGTATCAGTTTATATTTTGAATCCTTCTACTTACTCTTTTGTCATCTGGACCCTTAATCTCAATAAAACATAATTTAGCAAGTCCCCCTGACCATTGACCAAGCTTATGTGTTTTTAAGATGGCTGAGTTGGTAAAATTGTGTGACTTCACGCACCTTAAGGCGAGTGAATAACTTTTTTAGGTTAAAAAAATATTAAGATTAAAAAAGAAATATTTTTTTAAAAAAACAATTAATTAAAAAGTCTTTTCTTCTTCCCCACTATCCCTTTCTTTTTAGCCACGCCTGAAAACTTTTTTTTTCTTCTCCACAATTTACTAATATTGGAGACCAGCGCTCGTCGTAGACCAGCGACTTATTCACCGGAGACCACTGAATTGCAGTGGCGTGAGAGAGACAAGCGGGCCAAAACTGGTGGTGTGGTGGCTTAAGTTGTTGTTTTTGTGGAGGTTGGAGGAGGAAAAAAAATAGTGATAGTGTGCGACGGAAATGAAGATGGTGAGAAAGAAAGTATATGTGATTTCGCCGACAAAAATAGTGACGGCAACGATGACTTTCTCCGGCGACGGCGGCGTCCTTTTCTTTTTCTTTTTTTCTTCTACGAAGAACCCAAAAATGCTCCCAATCTATTTTCATAAAGTTGTTAGATTTTTGTTTAATTTCATTAAATTAAGTGATGCCTCCTTTTTCTGTGAAAAAAAATGAAGAAAAAATAGGGGATGTGGAGATGGTTTTGAGTTTTGACAGTGATGGTTGGTTAGGGGAGGTGGAGGGAAGGTGAGATAAACAATAATTTTATTTTATTTAGTAAAATAGAAAATTTATTGATTTAGTCTTTTATTTAATATTTTTATTAATAATTAAAAATAGTTATGAAGAAAATTATGACTTGGCATTAATATATATGACATGGATATGACATGTCAATTATATAAAGGAGAGTGAGTTACACACATGATTGGAGGGGCTTAAAAATCTCATTTTAATTGAGTCTAAGGATTCAGATGACAAAAAGGTAAGTAGAAGAGTTTAGAATACAAACTGATACAAGTATAAGGGTCTACCAGACCATTTCGCCTATTTAATATTTATGTAGGGATAAAGTAGTAAATTACTATAGTCTTAATGGATTAGCGATTTACTCAATAATCTAATACTAAAAATTAAAATCGAACCAATAACCCAATAATTTTTTTAATAAAATAGTTAAAATCCCATTAATTCAATAATAATAAATTAATAATATTTTTTCGATTCAATTTTTCATGCCCCTAATATTTGATTCATTGCTACTCTTAAAAGAGGTGTTGTTCAGACATTTATTTTTAATAAATGAATTCTGTGCTCATTGTGTAATTTCGGTATTGCGCATTTAATTTGCACATATGAACAATTTTTTCACTTGCTATGACAGGATATTTAAAGATGAATAACACGTACATGTTGCTTTGCAAAAGAGGAAAATGACTCACAATAATACTACCAAATAGGCAAATACATTGTCAATTTGATTAGATCACTAAGGTAATCTTTAATTCAAAATTAGGTATATAATTTATCAATAATTTTTACCTAATTCATTACTTAAAAAGCTTTTAGCTAATTTTTTTTTATAATCCCTTATTAATCTGTAGCTAAATCATATTAATATAAAGCTTAATTATTTAGCTATGAAATTTTCTCTATCATTAATTTCTTATTTTCTTAAAAGTGCATTTTACATCCGGTAGTACAAAGAGCTAACATACGAACGGAATATAAATCCGTATGTCTTGATGATCAGTTCTGATCTAAACCTATTCGTTATTATTACTGTAATTATTAAAGGTGTGTTTGGTAGGAAAGAAAATATTTTTTTTGAAAAATGTTTCATTGGAAATTAAATAATTCTCTCAGTCGTTTTCTAGTATTTGATAAATAAATAAGAAATTATTATCCTAAAAGCATTTACATGCAATATAGTAAACCACTATATAGGCCGGATGATCAAGGGATGGAAGATTAAGGATATTGAACGGATGGAGAGGAGACAAAAAAATTGAAATGTTACTTACAAACTTTTTTTTTCTTTCTATTATCATTAAAAAAAAAGTCATTTTCCTCCCTAGACATACACTTTGTTTTAATTAATTAAATATGAAAAAATTAAAATTTAATTTCCGAAAAGTATTTACCCCATATCAAACACACTCTAAGTTGTTAATTAATTGATCGAAACTTGCCAACATACAAAAGATCAGTTATGGGGGACATACTTAACAACACAAAGTAATGAAAATTATGACTATATCAGAGAGTCAAACTCCAATATTCAAATAAGGGGCTAATTTATAGTTTGAATTTTATGGTTCAAATTTAATTTCAAATTTTATTACAGCTTGTCATTGAATTACAAATTTATTATTAAATTTTAACACATACAAAATTTGAGTCAATAATTTATTCGATAGGATGAATCCATAACATTAAACACTGCAGCCATTCCTGCAGATTATTAATATTTTCATATAAAACAATGTGTACTCATGTTACAATAAAAATAATTTTTAGCGGTAATAAATATACATATTAACAAGCATTATAATTGTCATTAGATCCAATATCATTATAAGTTTTAGAAATATTAACAAAGAATGATAATAACCGCTTAAAATACACATTTAGTAACAATTAAATGACACAAGTGATCCACTACAGTCTCTTAGAATCGTTATATGTTTTTTTAGAGAATGTTTTGTTGTAAATTAAATAAATTTATCACTCATTTTTTAGTATTTGATAAGTAAGTAAGAAAATATTATCCTAAAAGCATTTACATGCAATCTAACAAATCACTATATAGGCAGGATGGTGTAGGGAGTGGGAGTTCGAAGGTGGTGGGATGATCAAGGGGTGCTAGAGATTGAGTATATTGGGCGGGTGGAGAGGAGACAATAAACTTGAAATGTTACTTATGATTTTTTTTTTTTTTTTTCATTAAAGAAGTTATTTTTCTTATTTTTAAATGAATTATTTTCCTAGATAGTTTCTTTTTAATCAATCAAATGTAAGAAAATTAAAAATTAATTTCCGAAAAATATTTTGCCCCATACCAAACACACTCCAAGTTGTCAATTAATTGACGATTGGATTGATCGAAACTTGCCAACATACAAAAGATCAGTTAGGAGGAACATATATAGTCCAACTTACCAGCACCAAGTAAAATTGCTTTCATCTTTTTGCTAGATGAAAATCAATCCAGAAAAACTATTTAAATATGCAATTTATTTTATTATATTTTAAAAAAAAATTATCATTTGGAAAATTATAAAATTACTACTCTCTCATATTCTCGGATGCATCATGTATCGAGACATATAATGTATCGCAAATTTGAGTGATATATTCGAAATCAAAATGTGATGTATCATACTTGTGAGATGTATCCGAAACTGGGACGCAATTTATCAGGACGTTTTGAAATGTATTCAAATTCCACCAAATTTAAGGGATTTTCGTAATTTGAAAAAGAATAGAAATAAGATGTAATTGATTCTTGAGCCTATGAAATTTGTTTAAAATTCTCAAAAGATATAAGTAATGAAAATTATGACTATATTAAAGAGTCAAACTCCAATGTTCAAATAAGGGCAAATTCATAATTTAAATTTTATGGTTCAAAATTTAATTTCGAATTTTATTACAACTTGTTACTGAATTATAAATCTATTATTGAAATTTTTAACACATACAAAATTTGAGTCAATAATTTATTCGATAGGATAAATCCATAACATTAACAATGCAGCCATTCCTGCAGATGAGTAATATTTTCATATAAAACAATGTGTACTAACATTACAATGAAAATAATTTTTAACGGTAATAAGTATATATATTAACAAATATTAGTTAATTATCATTAAATTCAATGTTGTTATAGGTTTTAGGGACATTTATAAAGAGTACTAATAGCTATTTAAAATACACATTTAATAATAATTAAGCTATTGCCGTTAATTAATTATCGGTAAAAATTATTGTTGCATTCAACAAACTGTTATGAGTAGCATGTATAATTACTCATAGATTTGTCATGTGACAATGATTGAATAATATATTTTACTTAAGTTATTATGACATAGTGCATGTATTATTATTTGAGTATGTATTTTTTTTTTCTCTAAATACAGTTGAACACTAATAGAAGATGGATACTCTCACTAGCTTCCGTATATGCAGTGGTAGAGTAACACGTTTTCGCTGAAAAATTATACTGTATTATATATATATATATTACTCAACTTCTTTGTGAATATATATTATTTTATATATTTTAACACCCTTTAACGAAAACTCGTGCTACACTATATATATGAAGCTATATGTATATATATTCGAATTAGGTTCAATGAAACCGTACCCAAAGAACTTTATCTTTCTTTTCCATAAGAAAAAAATATCTCTTTTGAGTGACCCATTAACATAGAAATAGAAAAAGAAACAATAAATATCTCAGAGTATGATGGAGCTATAAAAATATAAGAAATGACAGTTCATCTTAGCCCATTCAAAGAAAAGGAAAAAAAAGTTTTTGTCGAGACTTGCTGAATGATAAGCACAAATCGTTTTCATCATGACTTTTAAGATAAACTTTCACCATAAGTGAATTCATTAGTTTTAATTAAGGTAGTAATAATTAGGATAATACACTTTGTTGTACTTCACCAGCATTTTGGTGGAGATGTTAAATAGATGGATTGAGTTGAGTTTGTTTAGGGATACCCTTTTTCTGAGCTCCGGCTACAATGGAAGCTGAAATACCCATTCACCACTAGAAAAATAAAGATAGGTTAGGGTCGTTGTATCCAATTAATATTTTACTGTCATTTTGTGTTCGTCTTTTTCAGATAAAATTACAATTTACAGTAAGTTTCATAGTAAACTTGAAAAATAAATTCTATTGAAAATTTGAGGAAGCTAGTGTCTTAATTAATGGTAGAATAGGGTCGACATTGTTGTCGAAATTCGGTGCAAAGATTCTAATTTCGATTTGCGTCGCTACCGGAATTTGTGTTCTCTCTTGTACAATGGTACCTTGTATTGTGAAACTATCGTGTTAGTTTTTTTTGGATGAAATTGCAATTTACCGTGAGTTTGATAGCAGATTTGAAGAATAAACTCAATTGAAAAATTGGGGAAGATGGTGTATTTAAAGATTTAATTAATTAATAGAGAAATTAACTGAAATATGACATTTTTTTATTGGTTTTGGAAAGTAAATTGACACATTCACTCACTGATATTTGCGTGTTCACAAACATTGGGGGAAAATGGGTCAGAATGGTCTATTTACCAAAGATATTTAATACTTTTATGGGTAATAAGATGCCTGCAAAGTTAAGGTGTTTTTGAAAATTCGGGATAACTTCAGTGTTGACTTTATGTCTTTTCTCATTAAAATGAGATAAGTTAATAAATATATGAGTTATAATTCATTCAAAAGTTACTAAAATAAACTATAAAATGCGGGTTGTAACTCAATCTGCACAATTTTTACTAAATAATAATTACCTTATTGTTTGTTTAAAATTTTTAGTACCTAATAAAATGACTATGTATAACCTATTAAATAAAGAAAATGTGTTTTTAAAAATATTTTTTGTAAGATCTTTTATGGGTCAGTTTCGACTACAATCTATATTTTCAAGAGGAAATTGAAATGAATTGAACTAGTAAATGAATTGAGTAATAATTATTGAGCTAACACATACAATAATGTACACAGTTATATAAGTACTACATGAGGTTAAATCCATATATTAATCCCTAAGAAACTTGTCAAATTGGTTATCTAATTTTGAATTATTACTCCGACTATTCAACAAGTAACAAACAATTTTGTAAATTTTGATTTATTATACTAAATTTAATTTAAAGTAATACAAAATTTAAAGTAAGTTGAAGATTAGTTTGATGTAATTCAGATTAGAAGAGGATTTAGGATCGTGGCAGTTTTTCTCTTTCGCGACGCGGACTCCATTGTTTCAAAATTTATTTCGCGATCAAATATTATAATTAATCTTCGCATCGCGGACTTGCTCCCTAGACAGTGTTTTTTCGATCGTTTCTCATGATTAACTATCTAAAACTCATTTAATCATTACGATATCCTTCCTATCCCAAATCATAAATCTTGAATCCATAATTCAAATTCAAGGTAGAGCTAAGAGTCAAGTTTTGATAGTTCTTTATAGTCATTTTGAGAAGTCTTTTGCAAACCTTTTAAGCTTGTTTTGAGACTTGAGCATTTGAGTTTGAGGAAG
Organism: Solanum commersonii; assembly: GCA_029007595.1. NCBI lineage: Eukaryota > Viridiplantae > Streptophyta > Magnoliopsida > Solanales > Solanaceae > Solanum > Solanum commersonii. The sequence continues at coordinate 2,780,479 of JAJTWQ010000087.1, forward strand.
AGTAAAGTTGCATTCATTTTCTTTAAAATGATACACGGGAACTAAATATTCCCAAGAGTAAATGTTTTCACATTCAAGCAAGAGAGGAAACATCGATTTTCAAAAGAGTTCATGAGCAGTTTTAAGTACCATCTCTTTTAAGAGAAAGATTTTTGAGTAATAATCTCAAACCACAGAAAGAGGAAATGTTTTCTTTAAAACATAATGAGCTAAGTATATTTAGGGAGTAGTATTGAGCACCGATATGGGGGAGAGTTCATACAATTCACAATCTCCATAAACCATGTAGCAAACGTGGGCAGAAATGATCATACTTTTTAGACGATTCCTTATTGGTTTAAAGCATAGACTAGTGGATCCATTTAGTTGAGGAGTTCTATACCCTGGCAAGGTATATGATAGTTTTGGCAGCGTGGGTGAGACGTTGTATCATCACATAGCTCATAATGATGGTTGTCGGTTAGAGAATCTCCCAAACAAAGTTTATTTTGTATTTTTACGTACAACTGAGATATTATTGTATTTTTCAATACATTGAGTTGTTATCTACTATTTTAAATGCTTATATAAACTGCATCTTTATTGTTGTTTTATATTGCATTGAGTTGAGACGAGGTAAGTTGTTTCTTCAGTTCTTGTTCAAGCTTATGTCTTGTTTAGATTTCACCTTGCATGCTCGTACATTCCATGTATTGACACCATTTGGCCTGCATCTTTTATGATGCAGATACAGGTAACCAGGATCAATATCCAGTGCTTCGTTGATCCAGTTGAGATTCCAGAATTGTTTGGTGAGCCTCCTTGCTTCCAGAGGATTCCTTTATTATGTTTTGTCATTTAAGTTGTTGGAATGATTGGGGGTCTTGTCCTGACATCCCTCATATTATTAGAGGCTTCATAGATAGATAAACGTTAATTTACGAGTCTTTTCATTTTCATTTGTTATGTTGAGACTTGAGTTGCCACTTTGGCTAGTTGAATGTTTATTTCTAAGACATTCTAAGTTACTTTGAGATAGTTGAGTAAATTTACATTTGATTTCTTTTAAATGATGAGTAAAGTCTTCCGCTGAGTCATAAGCGAGGCCAAGGGTTCGCTTGGGGCCAATAATGATTTTCGAGTGTCAGTCGCGTCCAGGGTGTAGGCTCGGGGCGTGACATATGTTATACCTATTGCAGTCCTTTCTTTTAGTTATTTTGCCTCAACTATATTTCATACTTGTGCATTCAATGTACTGATTTCATTCGACCTGCTTCTTTTATGATGCAAATACAAGTGTTCAGGATCATCAACATGTGTTTCGTTGAGATCACTTTGTGCATTAGATAGCTTTGGTGAGCCTCCTTATTTTTTGGATAATTTCACATTTTATTTTTTGTTATTGTTATTGTGGGTCTTGTCCCGATATCTATCCTAGTATTAGAGGCTTCATAGATAGCTAGAGTTAATGAGTCTCTCAATATGTTTCTTTTTGTTTTGAGATCTTGAGAACTATTACTTATACTTCATTAAGTATTTCCAAACATTTATTTGAATTGAATTTAATTGAGACTATTGAGTTAATTTTGTATTTAAGGCTTTTTTATATTTGAGTAAGTCTTCCGCTAAATAGTCAGTTAGGTCAAGGGTTCGCTTGGGGATCAGAAATGGTTCTCGAGTGTCGGCCATGTCCAGGGTGTAGGCTCAGGACGTGACAAACTTGGTATCAGAGCGCAAAGTTCAAGAGTCATAGGGTGTCTATGAAGCCGTGTCTGTAGATTCTTTCTTATCAGTGTGAAGCGCGCCACATCTATAATTGGTAATTGGGAGGCTATGACATTTAGGAACATTTCACTTTTGTCTTACTCCTGATAGTGCGATATAGTTCAACCCTATACAAGTTTCTTCTAACTCGTGCTTACGCGTGGTTGTGTAAGACTTTCCATGCAAACTTCCTTTATTTTATTAGATTTGGGGGGAAAGTTTATCCAAGGAATTTTCATTAAATGGATAAAGGCTATTTTGTAAGACCTTTCGTATGGGGAAAATTTGGGAACTTACATAAATCTCAGTAGTTTAGGAACTAATTACTTAGATACAGTCTAGTTTACTATATTGTATATCTTATCAGATTTTTGAGCCTCCTGATACGCCTAGATACATGTATCTCGGATACATGAGGTAAAATTTATGTGTAAATTATTCTAGATACATTGTATCCAAGAGGAATTGGATGTATCTGGAATACATAGAAAATTTTGCTCGCCTCCCTCGCCTCTCTTCCATCTCGCTCGCCAATCTCCCATGTATTTGGTATCTCAGATATATGAGAATCACTCTAGATACATATAGATACATGTATCTAGTGTGATCCGCATGTATCTGAGATATATATGAATCTCGCTTGCCTTTCTCCCTATTTTTGTGTGTTTGGTAGCGAAAATATATGTACTAAGTGTAAGACACGTAGAAAACTCTTAATTAGTGGTAAAATACGTAATATTTTAAAATAATAGATAATAATAGTATATATGAAGTAAAATGTGTCTAATTATATAGTTTTTTTAAAACAAATTTCCAAAATCAACCAGCCATATGTAAACTTTATCTGAATTACTAGATAATGTTGCCCGTGCTATGCACGGGCCTAATAATATAAATGGTATGTTTTGAGGCTAATAATCGAGTTTTTGAAGCGATTGTTTGCGTGTATAAAAGAATAAGTTTTTTTTATCACAAACATGTACTTTCTTTGACGGTATTTAAGGCATAATAAGACTACCCGCATACAACATTTTGTAAATATTTTATGTTGTCAATTATCATAATTTATAGTATTTTTACGATAGATTCACTTCAAGAATCAATGGGATTTTTTATTTTTTTTTCAAAACATATTTTATGTTGTCAATTATCATGATTTATAGTATTTTTACGCAATTTTTAAATATAAAAAAAATAAAATAAGACAAATAAATTAAAATGGACCCAATATATGTTATTTTTGTTGTCTGAATTTATGTGACACTAATAAAATTTGAAGAGCCTTCCAAATTTTCATATTTTTTTTAAAAATGTTTTAAGTTATTAATTATTGTGATTTATAATATTTTTATGTAACTTTGAAATAATGTACATTATTAGTCACTTTGTCCTAATTTATGTGATATAGATAAAATTACAAAATTAACCCTTTTAAAATGTCTTTCAAATATTTTAAGTTGTTAATTATTATTATTTATAATACTTTTTTGGTAATTTAAAAATGATATGTGTTATTTTTTTCGTCCCAATATATGTGATTTTTGATAGAATTTCGAGAGTCAACCTATTTTATTATATAGCTTTTAAATATTTTAAATTAGTAATTATTGTAATTTTTAATGCGTTTTAAGTCATTTGTAAATGATATATTGGGACTTTTCCATTTCCTTGATTGGGACTTTTCCATTTGTGACACACACACACACACACACACACACACACATATATATATATATATATATATATATATATATATATATATATATATATTTTAAAAGCTTTTAAAAGTCCCACAAGTATAATATATAATATTGAAGATTGGGAAAAATCCCAATCTTGAATATTATATATTATAGTTGGGCCTAAACTCCCTTTTATAATATAGTAGAATAGAAAAAGTATAAATTATAGGAACCACATATTATAAGTACTAAATAATATCCTATCCCTTCTAGTTTTTTATTTACCAAAAATCCCTTAAAAATGATGTTTGCGGGATACATAGCGTTGTGCACGAGATACATTAGGTTTGATACATTCCACAGAGCGGGATACATAGCGTTGTGCATGGGATACATGCGGGATACATAGCGTTATGCACGGGATACATAGCGTTTGATACATTCCACATAGCGGGATACATATCGTTGTGCACGGAATACATGCGGGATACATACATAAATAAGGGATTTTTGAAATTTTTGAAATAAGTAGAGATAAATGGATATTAAGGTAAGTAAAGAAGTGTAATTAAGTAATTTGTCGATAGAAAAATTCATGTGTTAGCTTTACAGTGATCCCATAACCAAACGGCCAAATAAAAATGAGCCTATCCAAACGAGCCGTGATATCTAAGCCCAATAAGAATAGATCACGGAGAAGTTGTTTACGATCTGTGAAATCACGTTTTTGTAACAGCGTTTCGTTGGAAAATCTAATTTTACTCCGACGTTGAGCTCCGTCCGGTGGAAGCTCCGATTATTTATCCTCTGTGATCACCGGTAAGCTCGTTTTCTCTCTTTCGCATTTTACTCCTTTTACGTTTTTGTCACGAGAATTGAAATCTTTAGTTGTTATAAATTGGCACTTGAAATTGCGTTTAGTCCAAAATAGGGAAATACTCTGTCATTTTCCTTTAGTTGAACTGCTCTGATTATGAAATTTCTATAAATTCTATTTCTTCTAGCATTGACTCAATGTAGTCAGTCCCACAAGGTGGAGTCTGGGGAGATTGAGGTAGAGAGGTTTTAAGGAAAAAAACAATTGAAGGCAATCCAGAAAAAGTATAGCAAAGCATTCTGAACAGTTACTATGGCATAGTAATAAGATAATTGAATTACAAGAAACTACAACAACAATACTAGGACTACTGGTATGGACAGGTAACAAGACAATGCATGAACTCTCAGTGAATACGTCAAATAAAATTGGAGTGTTTAATTAGCATATATATAGTTGTGGATGAATTTCTTCTGTTTTGATGATCCACATTCAGCTCCTTTTTTTGTTTTTGTTTTTTTTCGAGGTTAGATGGTACAAATTAGACTCAACGAATCTCTGATAATGTGTTCTATCCGTTGAAACTTAAATTAACATCAAGTGCGTAATACATAGCTAAAAATGGCAGTCCCTAGCTATCTGAATGGCGAGTATTATACATGAAAGAATTTACAAGTGAATGAAGGAAGAGAAATTAGAGTTTGAAAGTTCTATCCAAATATCCCTAGTCGTTAAGGATTGTTGAGAAAGGTCGTTTCTTTTTTACACTGTTGAGGCACTTATGGTTGTTTGCTTTTGGGAATAGGAAGGTAAAAGAAAAGGGACACATAGTAAAGTACTAATAGTGTATTGGAATTGTTGCAACTCTACACAGAGAAAAGAATATGTGAAGGAGTTCGGGTATAGGGATTCAAAACAAAAAGGTAAAGGCTTTTGCTTGATCAAATCTACAAAGAGGGAGGATAGCGCAGAAAGAGCATAGATGGATGTGTATAGAAAGCAGAGGGTGCAGGCACACAACTCGAGTTAAATTCATTTGGAATTAGTATAGCATGACAAAGGGTGAAAAACAACCAAATATCACATGAATTTAGTGGTGAGTTAATAGATTCTAGACATAGCTCCTGTTGTATACGTGATATTCTGTCCGTTACAACGCATAACTCTAGGTTATCCCCATTTGTATCCTTGTAATGCCTCGAGTTAGAGACTGCAGTGGTTCTGATCACTCACTAGTTAACAAAACAGTTGTTACACCATGTTTGCTACCAAGCAGTGTTATCAAAGGCACACTTGAGCCCTGAAGCGAGGCTCAAAACGTATTGAGCGCCTCGCCTCGCTTTATGTGCGCTTTAGTGTTGTCATCAAGGTTCTAATGCATATTTTTCCTTGCCAATGAGCCTCCTCGTCAGAGGTGACAGTAAACAATTGATATTTCACTTTATCATAAAAAAATCAATTTCTTTGGTCATACAATTGTCATTCATGTTTATAATTATTAGTCTTGAACTAAACATATATATTTGTATTTTTTCTCCCTTTGCGCCTTTTTTCAGTAAAGCCCACGCTTCATTTGCGCTTTGCGCTTAAAGCCCCAACAGACCTTAGAGCTTTTTTGCGCTTTTCGCCTTTGATAACACTTCTACCAAGTCAATTACATTTCCACTTTGTGTAGTTTGCCTCCCAATGTGTAGAGACACTGAATTTCAGAAGCCATTAGGGGGTGTATAGGGGCTCGGCAGAGCACAATCTGTGTATTTTTATATGAACGTTGTGGAAGAAGTGAAGAAAATCTTTGACATTTATTTTAATGCTCTTGCATAATTCATAGTGTCTTATGTTCAGTTTTTTCTCTTGGTCTCTTTTAATTTTCATTTTCTACAGATAGTTATGAACTTATGATTTTGAAATATCTATACTTACCAACATGTTAAAAGGCACTGGGCTCTCATTAGGGCAATATTATCAAATCGCACCCGGGCTTTAATTTTTTTTATTCCTGTTGGCTTCTCACTGCTGTCCCTGTTTGTCGTATCTCTCTACTGACTGCTCCTTTTGTATCTCAATTTTCGGTTACCTAAGGAAAATCAATGTTAATTTGAGCTAATGTCTTATTATAGAGACTTACAAGTACACAAAATGTTTTACTGTGTGAAAGATATGGAGTAAAGGTGAAAATGACAAAATCAATGTTATGAGCTAAATATGTGTTGTAGTAAACCTTTACATCTTCAGAAAAAATATATCACTTCTGTAATTGATTTCTCCTAGAGAAGTATAATATTCTATTCAAAATTGTTCCATTTATAAGATTGTTCCCCTAACAATGAATATTTTTTTCTCCTAAAGTATCTTTTAAATATTCAAATAATATTTGATAATCCAAAATTGAAGTTCATAGGGCTTTTGCTTCTTCTTTTAGAGCTTATGCCCCACAAATGCACAGATAAAATGCCTCCTTTTCTGTCTCACATTTTAAGAAGGGAGGGAGAGAGGGTGCATTGAATTTGAAGCATGTTGTGATGGTTAGTCTGATAACTGTAAAATAGAAACTAGAAGCTCATGCAAATGTTAATGTCATAGCTACTTAACATATATTGACATCTAGAAAATGCAAACCAAAAGCCTCTTACATTTACACATTTGGGCTATAAAACACACTTCTGCTCGCCTATACTTCCATTATCCCATCAACAATCCTGTTAGATATGAAACTAGTTGCTTTAATGTCAAAAGTCCAAGGTACATGTTGCATATTCTATGACAAATACTGAGAGGATGTAATGTTCTTCGCTTTCTTTTTGTCTGTGCCATCTCTTCCTTTTCCTTTCCATCCATTGCATCTTTAGATTTCCTTCCTCTTCAGAAGCTAAATCTTTTGAGAAATCCATTACCCTCCTCAAATTTTACCAGTTGATCTTCATATGGGAGTTCATTAGATCCTCCCACTAGTTCTTTTGCCTTCAAGGATGCTCCTTCCCAATCAGTACTATAAGTGACTATTAACATTGAGATTACACATGCCACTTGAGCTGCTAGAAGCCCATAACAAAGGCCCAAAAATCCTAGCTTCCAAACGAAGGCCAAAGTGATGGCCACTGGTGTTCCCATCAAATAGAACGAGTAAAAGTTAATACCTGCACCAACACCGGGCCTAGCACTCCCCCGAAGAACCCCACAACATGTTGTCTGTGGACAATTAGCTAGTTCACAAAGTCCAATAATGGGAAGAACGGTCGCTGTTAGCTCCAGAACTTCTCTATCCTTTGTAAAGACTCTTCCCCATGCTTCTCTCCCTATGGTGGTCAGTATGAATCCAAATGTTGAAGTCAAAAAGGCCAGCCCTATGGCTATCCCTGTCGCCAAGCGGGCCTTAGCTGGCCGTCCCGCTCCAAGTTCATTCCCTACCCTGCTTGAGACTGAAGCACTTAGGGCCGAAGGCAATGTGTACATGAGGGATGTGGTTTGTATAACGATAGCAGATGCAGCAAGTGGAACTTCAGGTCTGTCAAGGTAGCCGGCTAGAACTGTCATGAATTCATACCACCACCACTCTAAGCAAACTGCTAAACAGCTAGGTATAGCAAGTTGAAGAAGCATTATCCATTGTTCTCCCACAGAAATGGAAGGAAGAAGTTTTACATTTTCTGCTAGGGGTTTTGATGGAGATCCGTTTTGGTCATAAGTAAAGAATATATAGCCTAAAAGGAAGAATAAGGTGCCAAAGTTGGAGACATAGGTTGAAATTGCAATTCCTTGGATCCCAAGACTGAGAGAAAAAGTCAGGTAAACTGTGATAGGGAAATGCAGCATTGTTGCAAGTGAAGTACACCATAATAGAGGCCATGTTGTACCTTTACACCGTAAGTAGATGCGTAAAGGGTGAAGAAAGCTGTTAGCAATAAGATCTGGGACAGCAAATCTGCAAAATACACTTGCTACATGTATTATTTGTGAGTCTTGGTGTAGCTTTAGCATGAGAGACTCAACATTAAACCATAAAAAGGCAATAGGTATAGATGCAGTTAATAACATAAAGATTGTCCTTTGGAGGGCAAGCGACACTAAAGTCAAGTTTCTTGATCCAAAAGCCTGGCTAGAAAGTGGTTCCATCCCCAAGGCTAGGCCAGACAAGACTGAGTAACCAGTAATATTGGTGAAGCCAATGGCCAGTGCACCCCCTGCCAGCTCCAAGCTTCCCAGCCTTCCCATGGACACAACTAAAATCATGTTTTTCAAATAGGTTGCCAAGCCCATAGCAAGTATAGGAAAACCTCTGTCAATTATTTTCTTCAATTCCTCCTTGACCTAGAAATTATGGGGGGAAATTGTGCTTGTCAGGGTGATTAATACACATATTTCCTGTGATTTCAAATGTTTTAAAAGGATTCTGTAGTTTGTACCTCTGGTAATGTCGGGTGCTTTTTGATCTGTTCTGCTGCCATCTTCTTTAAGCTTCTTCCTCTTATCTCTTGTTTGCTTGTTTTGGAGTGTTATAGAGAGAGCTTAACTGTGTATAAATCCTTTTTCTGCATGCACTTCTGTATCCATGCACAAATACTACCCACTCACATGCACTTATGAAGGATATATAGAGAGGGAGAGATATATAGGTAGAGAGAGCGAGAGAGGAAGAGAGGGAAGGAGATACTGAGAGACACTAACTTGAGTGTCCAGGAACAAGGATATTTATAGGGGCTGGAGGTGGTGGTGGATTTCTGAGTTACTGGTTGTTGAAAGTTTAGAACTGGAGTTGAGCTATGTAATGAAGCACGGTGAATATTATTTACATTGAGTAATAAGGTGTGCTCTCCTGGTCCAACTGTTGTGGCTACAGTTTGTCCTTTTTCCAAGTATGTAAGAACATATCCACTTCACAGCAAACTTAATGAAATATCCACTTCTCCTTCTTAAAGAACTATGCTTGAATATTACGTTACTGACTATGTTGTTCGGACTCTTCAAAAATGCCACCAAGAGCGTGTCAGATCCTCCAAAAGTAGTTCATTTTTTGGAGGATCCGACATGGGTGTGGTAACATTTTTGGAGAGTCCGAGCAACCTAGGTTACTGATATATTCTGGCCTGAAAATGTTTTGGTATTGAACTGTAAATATGGTTCACGTGTGTTTTTGTTAATGACAGGTTCTTTCTTGTTATCCTTTTACCTTTCTGTTTTATGTATTATACCACTTTTGCACTGTATGTTGAACTACTCAAGGGGTTCAAACTTTACCTTGGGTTGGGGCCTTCCGTCATATGCATTCAAGGTCTGTATTTTCATTATTACTTTGGGAGGAAGCCACTAAGGAGACATTTTAATTGACTTCTCATAACCACTTAGGATCAATCTGAGTCAAATGATGGGAGTTTTCTATTTGTAATGCATAGAAATAATTACTTTACTATTTGTATAGGATGTCTTGTTTAAAGCAAATCTGAAGTGAACGGGGTATTATCATAGTATTCTGATTTTCTTATTGTGAGTTGCAACCTTTAGTACATTGGAGAACAAAGTGGCCTAACTATTATTGTTCCTTTTGATAATTAGAATTAGGTAATGCTTTTTCTCATGCTAATGATGGAATCTAAAACTATGTTAGTGGTGGTGGTCCCATGATTGAGCCCTTCTCACATGCTAGTTGGTGTTTTTAGGTTAAGCAAAAACCTTCCAGCGATGTTTACATCTATGGTTATTCTCGTGTATCCAAAAGATCCCAAGGCCAAACACCATTTTAAATTGTAGCACACCCTTTGTCTTGAAAAGTTAATACAACTGTCTTCTTTCAATTTTCATAGCCTTATTTGTACATGCTTTCAAGATCCCTCCCCACTTTGGTTTCCACATCTCCTACGTATAACTAAGTGTTAAAACCTACCTCCCCTTTGGTTAGTTAGTTATTTTTGGACTCTTGTTGTGTAATATGGTTGTTTTCCTCTTACTCTTTGGTGTCTTTAGTTGGGGGTACATGTGCATACTTGCTTTTGTTATTGTGGTGTCTTATGCCTTCAATCCACTACAACTTTGCCCTGTACAAAGGTTACATGAGTGACATTTCACCTCTATCCTATTCAAGTCTCAGCAATTAGTAAGGAACGTGCATTTGACTTGAGAAAAAGAACAATTTACAAGGTTTCTATCTTTCAGGTCACAAAGCTCACTGTTTCCTTTTCACTCAGGTTATTCTAGAAGAAACCCCCTTTGTCTCCATGTCTGAGTGGTAATATTGACTAAAAGTAATTAAGTTATTTGAATTGAAGGTAATGTTAAGTGATTAAGTCATTTGAACTGAAGTAATGTTGTCACATTGTGATGAAACCATCCATGTGCAGTTTAGTTACACCTCTGGCAAATGACTACTAATCAATATTGAATTATTGCACTTCTCTTAATAGAGTCATCAAATTGCAGTTCAGGCACCTAGGGATGGCAATGGGGCGGGGTGGGTGCGGGGCAGGATGGGTTTAGCGTTATGCGTGTGCGGGGCGGGTTGAAATATGTTTTTGAAAAACTAATGTGGGGCGGGTTGTGGTTTTGTTGTCTTTTATTTATTTTTACTATATCCCTGTCGTATTTGCTCATTATTTTAATGTAATGCTTCCCCGCTAATAATTACTAAGTACTATTGTGTGTTTTTTTCTGTTAAAGCTCTAATTTTTCTACCCAGTTCATGAATTTTTGTATTTGATCATTTTCTACGGTTACATCATATATATCAATAAATCTAAGTTGAGCTTTGCATCATTCAGTTGAAGTTTCTAAAGTCTATTAGGTTGTAGCTAATTAATTAATTTCTGTTAATAATTTTTTTTCTTTATATGTCATGCTTCAATTAAACATGTTTTGATCACTGTAGTTGTTATAATAAATAATGATGTCAACTAACTAAAGTAGTTTGAATGAAAACATTTTTATATATGTAAAAAATCAATTGAATTATGTAGGGTGGGGCGGGTTGAAAACAACAAGATAGGTTTATGCAGGGTGGGGCGGGTTGAAAACAAGATAGGTTTATGCGGGTTTGCCCCGCCCTGCCCCATTTACTACAGGCACCATACCCCTCCTAATTTCACTAAGATAAGAAGAGATACTGTAATTCTTTTTGCATCATAATAACATTTCCAACAGGTATCGTCTTATACGGTGAGTTGTGGCATTTATGCTGCTAAAATGTTGCACATTTTGGTCCCTAAGTTTCAAGCATTGTATCATTGAAGTTAAAAAAAACCGACAATGCATTTCATATTCCCTTCCACACACAAATGGTAGATAAGATAAGAGCTTCCATCAATTTAATTTGTCCCATGACGTGGAACAAGTTGAAAGAAACTTAACGTTTTGATAGGAGATGATGTTAAGCACTAACCACCAAATGGGGGTCTATGTTGCTTATGTCTGAAAGTTTAAACAACTAACTCTACTGTACAAACGTTTTGACATTCGACCAATGCTATTGTTCCTTGTACCACACCTGCTTTAGTTTATTCTTTTCCCACTTTTGACCAGATAAAACAAAACTTGTTTATTATTATCTAATCATAATTATTAACTAATAACCTATAGTTTGTGAACTAACTGTAGATAATTAAAGTCAAAATTAACAGCAAAAAAGAGATTTTGTGTATCTTAGTGTCATAATCCATCCTCTAGGGCCCATTGAGCATGATATTTTCTTACTAGATATAGCACTAATCTCCAGCCGATTTAGTCATGATCTCTTATTAGGGTTTGTAACCGCTAGTATGATTGTTATTTACAGCAAGCAGCATCTCTTCAGAATAGGAAAAATCTGTTAGTGGAAGGAATCTCTTATTACTAGATTGCCCACATCATTTGGTCTCTTCACATGATGATGGTGATGATGAAGTTGTGAAAGGCAATATCGTTATCGTCAAGCTTAAAAAGATAAATAAATTGACCATCACCATTTTGTTCAACTCTTTCTTTCTCCTGTACCAGATTCTTGCACATGAAAGGAATATCCAAACGTCTTGTAAAATTGGACTACATCATGTTACCTAATCAAAAGGTTTGACTTAAATCGTTGAAACTTTTACATTGATAGTGGAAAATTATTTTATATTATCACTGGTATCCTCAAAGTATTAGACTACTTTTTTGAACTATGAATTTCCCACTACATGTTCCAATCAAATTTTGTTCTTGTTGTTATGATGTAAACAAAAGCCTAAAAAAAACAGTATTTCTGGTGTAGTATCAAATTGCTTTCCAATAATATAGCTAGATTCTCAAGACAGAGTGGCAACTAGGGCTTTACGCCAAAAAATAATAAGAATGTGGAATCTTTACCAATTACGAAATCCAAAAGTTGGCAAAGGGGTATGTGAAGTTTTGCATTCAAATGCTACTTCGTGTTTCTCTCTGTTGCTTACAAACTCTGTTTTAAAAGGATTTTTTTGGGTCTGGCCCCTGGGAGGGGACTCCCATGTGAGGCTTACACTCTAAGCATCTGATTGTGTGTCCTAGACACATGCTCGATTCCTCAACAATTCCTATCAAAATCATGAGTCAAATTCCCTAGTTAGCATTGTTAATCCTCAAATTCTTTAACAAATGAATAATAGATGTTCAATTCATCAGTAGAATATGAAGATGTGAATGATTCAAATAATGAGTCAGTATTTCTTTCTTGCTAATTGAGCACATTGTGAGGATGAGTATCATTTGAACACCTTTCTAAAATAGCTAAACAAGTCAAGTGTATCTCTTCAATTTTTGTTGATCTTCATGTCTTAGTTCTAAATCTCTCAAAATTATCACACTTCTATTATTTTGTAATCTGAAAGCAATTTTGTATTTATTCACGGAAGAGTAATGTTTTAAATTTCAACTGATAATGATTATTGATTATTTACTTTTAAAAAGGTTATATGTGTGGTGTGACAGTAATATCTTTTTTAAGAAATTGGGATTCTTTAAAATGTGTAGTTTTATAGCACACCCTCTGTTTGAATTTGTTTATCGTATCGTTTTTTTGATCCGTTTAGAAAAAATCTCTCTTTTGTTTTTTTGACAAATTTTAAATTTTAATTTTTTACATTACATGTTTAAGGTCACAAGATTTGCATATCTTTAATTTAAGATCATGAAATTCAAAAGTTTTTTTTTATTTTCTTAAACTTCGTATCAAGTCAGTTTAGGACAAATAAATTGAAATGGAAGGACAATAATTTACACATTTTGTTTACTATTTGTATTTGATCAGATTTGTCCCTTCTTCCCCTATCTGATTTTAAAATGCCCCTCAACACACTAAAAATTGCTCAAAGATGCCCTCCTTTCGCCTATTAAATCAGAAATCTAATTCGATAGGTGTAAAGAGGACATTTTTGAGTCATTTCTGGTACTGCATCTTCTATGTGCTTCAAATAATCTACCTAATAACCTTTAATTAGAAAAATAAAACTAAAATTGTAGTTAAGAGTGCAAGTTAAGTAAAGTTCTCTTAGACAGTGACATCATTACCTTTGCTTACTTTTAATTGATTTAGACATTAGTCCAAAAATGTTTATGTACTTCATCTCCTTCAGTTTTGTACCCGTAGAATGCATGTGCACTTGATAAACATGTTCCTTGGAGACTACAAGGTACTTTGATTGATGTAATGTAACCATGATCATTTTTAGACTCCTATTTCAATTTCCCATGTTATATTCAATGAAACGACACTGGGCTTCTTTTCATAGTGAAAAAAATAAAAGAATTTTCTTATCTCATTTGATTAGGAAGTAATGGGAAAATTGTATCCATGGAGCTTCCACCACCCCACTCCAGCGCAGAGATAGTGTACGATTAAGTTCTTAAATTATATTCAACTTGTTTATTTAGTATATATGGAAACCGCAAAGAGATCAAAAGTATAATAAGTTTACTACATCAACTATGACTAAGGTGTCACTTGGTCTGAGGTATATAAGGTATAATAATTTTTAAGATAAAATGTAGGATTATTTTATCTTGCGTTTTGGTAATTGGAAGTCATAGGTAGTTTTTAAATTATTTATTCCACCATTTATATTATAGTGATGAAATAAGTTATTTCATATACATTGTGGATACTAAAGACTACAAAATGGTAAAATGATGCCACAAATGTAGAGATGGCAATAGGGAAGAGTAGGGGTGGTAAAGACTACATATTTGATTTCTAAAAAGGATGAAAAATATATTATATGGTTGGTAAGACATGATAAAGTCAAATTCATCATCAAAGGAGAAAAATTTAAAAACATAAACCAAACTTGACATGGTAGGATGGGGCAAGGCTCTGCAGGGAGAACAAAATTTTAAGAAAATGTTAAACGCGGGAGAAAAAATATACACGAAATCAATAAAATAAATGTTCTCATTTTGAAAGTTTCTACTTTCATAAATAAATTATAATAAATTTTGATGAAAACATAGAGTATAAGATTTTTCAAAATTGTTTATAAATATAATTTATTATGCATGTATAATAAAAATATATATGTATATAATTTATTGGTTTGGTTTGGTTTGGTTATTTCTTTGTTTTTTTAATAAAACCAGAACCAAACAAAATATTATCGATTTAAAAAAATCTACACTAAAACCAAATTCAAACCCAAATAAAATCAATTTATTTAATCGGTTTGATTCGATTAAAGGATAATGAGTTTATGCTAAAAATAAAATTAAATTAAAGGTTAAATTCGTCTGAATACACTTATTCAAGGGTAAAGGAGTTTTGAAGTTATATAATGTGCAATGGATCGAATATATATTATAAATATAAAAGATAATGGCTATTATTAGTATATATATTTTGCAACTTTTATATTTAAATTATGTTTTATTTCATTATCCTCTAACTATAATTTTCAAGGATTAAATCCAGCTGACTTGATAAATGGCAAAAGTATTTGTTAATACTTTCTTAAGACATGTGAAAGGTAAAATAAATCATTTACGTGACCTTTATAGCGGCTAGTCACAAAATTAAATTTCTTTTTATTTTGTTATTTATTTTTCTTTCTCTTTACTCTTTATTTTATTTTATAAATGATGACTTCTTATCTATCCTCGTCAGTTTCCCAGTATTCTCTGTAGATTAAGGTATGTAAAGTGGATTTTTATCTAAAAAAATTTAAATCTCTTTCTTCTATATTTGCTTTCCATAAAAGTTCTAATTCTATTTTCTTCTTTTATAATAATCATAATTTTGGAGATACCTTCTTTTATTTCCTTTGAGATTTTGTGAAAAAGCCACATATTCTTGAGTATAAAAAACTCATATTCATGATTCAAATTTTCTTAAGACTTGAGAAGAATAAAGTGTATGCAGATCTTATCACTATCTCATGGAGGTAGATAAGTCATTTTTAAAAGACTCTTGATCCAATACATCAATTTCATATAGAGAGAAAAAGAAAACCGCAACAAAAACATATTAACAAATAAGAGGAGTGCAAATCAACATATATAGATGTCATGCACAAATTCAACAAGTGACATATGCCCAAATAATAGTCATGATGCAATGCATATGATGCGACTCTTTACTATAATAAATGACTTAACAGACCGTTACAGTTTAATTATAGGTCATATTTAAATTAAAATCAACTATAAGTTCAAATGACATATGAAAAATATATATAAATTCAATCTTGATACTCTTTAAAATGTTTAAGGAACGGACAGTATATATCAAAAAATATTCAGCGAAGGAAATTTTAATTCTTGATTTATAGTTATAAGTGTTAGGAAAACAAAATAAAGTTTAGCCATAAAAGTTAATGGACAACAAGTGTACCTTAATTAATCATAAGTAATCCACTTGAAGATTGTTTGGAGATATGGGACCCATTGTTTCAATGGGAGAAGAAAGAGTATAAAGTAAACTCTTTGCCCACCCTATCAGTTGCTTTCTCTGTGAGAGATGCCAAACCAAGTGCCAAACATCAAATTTTTCACTTGTTCTGGAAGAAGGAAAAAAAAAGAAGTTTTTTCAAGGAAATCAAGTTAATCTGAGATTGAAATTTTATTTGGACATATCACATATAATTTAGACTTTTTAAGTTATATATATATATATAACATGAAAACCTCATAATTGATGAGCTTCTCCAACTCTTATACAATTTTATTAAGTGAACAAATCATAGTTCAAAAATAAGGTATCGAGATATTCTAACATGCCGAATTAATAAATTAAAATTACATTTCCTTTTATTAATATGTTTTTGTGATTACATGTTATTCAAACTTTTAAATACAAATAATTTTACAAAGATTTACTGGTAAACTAAATCAAGAATAGTAGTTATTCTTTGATAAATCCTCTCACATAGTACACTAAGTCAAACATGAGTCTTTTTTAATAAAATTTAAAATTATGGGTCTTTTTTTATATAAAATATAAATTTGTGAGTCAAGTTTTATATTTAAGAAAAATTGAGATCATAATTTGAAATTACAAATCCTACTTTTAAAGAATTTGAGATTTGAAATCATGATTTAAAGTTAGAAATTGAAATTTTATACAACTTTAACAATGTTGATTGAAATCAAAACTTGAAATTAGGCTCTCAAATACTTTGGTCAAACGCCTAACTTTGGAAAGATCGAGTATGTGCTCCTCTAAATCATATTCACTACACTTAATTTATGTGATATGGTTTGATTCCACACGAAATTTAAGAAAGAAAAACTTATAAAACTTGTATCCTAAAATAAGTTAAGGAATGTGTTACTATAAATCATTTCATTAATACTTAGTTTGGTTGGTTGTTGCATATTGTTTCATAATGTATCATATTGTGTTGTATTGTATTGTATTGTATTGCTTTAATGAATACATTGTTTGGATAGATTGTATTGTTCTTTGTCGTTACATAATGTCAGTATGTCACACATCCATAATTTGAGTGAGAAACCTACAAGATAAGTAGGGTACGGGACGGGTAGAACTATTATGAAAATGTAGGATAAAAGATGAAATATGATTATTAAATAATAAATAAAGATAATTGAGAGGTAACAACCACCCAAACAAGGTGTAAGGGTAAACTAAATATTTTTTAAGTTAAATTGTTACCAAATACAAAAATGTGACATTCTTTTTTAAACCACTAACAAAAAATGAATCATATGGAATAGATGGATTTCACTTGTGGATGTTTAAGCCTTTGTTGTGCGTGTTATTTCAATCTAATTTGCTTCAAATGTTAGGCAAAGATGATTGACCACATTGTGTTGCAATAGTGTTGGTCCTGGCATAGGATGTGGATGTTAGAAGGTGAAGTTCAATAAAAAGAAAGAAAAAGGAAATCCAAATTGAGAAGAACATGCTGGCAGAATCAACATGCTAAAAAGAGGGAGTGACAAGACATTGGCCAAATTTACCATCAAGAATATTTTCCATGGAAAAAAGGCACACATTTTTCACTTGTAACATGAGTTTGGATAAACTTGAGAATGCTCCTACTTTTTACTTAAAATAGGTATTACATTTTCATCCAAAAAGAAAAGGACCATAGAACTTAGTTCAAAATGGAAACAACATTATATTAAAATATTTTCTTTCTTCTTCTTATTCTAGCTAGGTCTTCCTAGCTAGTATAATATTGTGAGGTCCAAAATTATGTAAGGTAGTTACTAGTCAAGTCCCTTATTCCACGTTTACTATATTCCAGCAAGTTATGATTCTTTCTTCTCCATCTCTTGTTTTATTCTTCATTTATCTTTGAGAAAAATATAAAAAACACTCCTAAACTTGGCGCAAATTATTAGTTTCATCCACGAATTATTGACAGCCTTAAAAACACTCAACTACTTGACCAACTAAACTTAGATACACCCCTGATACACTCTCGATATGCAACATGACATAGCAAAAAAATCGAGAGAAGAGTTGAAAACACTCCTAAACTTGATAAAAATTTAGGGGTGTATTTCACTAAAGTTGCAAGATCGGGAGTATATTTAACTTCAATTAGTCAATTAAAGGAGTGTTTTTAAGGCTGTCAATAATTTAGGGATGAAACTAATAATTTGCGCCAAGTTTAAGAATGTTTTTCATACTTCTCTCTTTATTCTTTCTTTTCCCCTTCAAGAAATTCACACGTTGCTGTTACACAAATTATTGGACCAAAAATGGTTTTGAACGGAAATATTACAACTTTGATTTTATGTTTGAGTCGGTCAACCATTCCCATTCTTGATTCTTGCCTATACAACTTAGAGTTTGTTTGGAATGGCTTAATAATTGGTCAAATCTATTTGTAAGTTATTTTTAGCTTTTGAAAGTATTTGACAAGGTTAAAATAAGTTTAAAGTGACTTAAAAAGAGTTAAAAACTAAAAAAAGGTCTCCCCATACTTTTTATTTTTTGACTCAAAAGTCATTTAAGTTTGATTTTTTATTTTTTTTTACTTAAAATGTACTTTTTTTAAGTTAATCCAAACAAGCTCTTATTATCATGACTCAAAAGGTATTACTTTCATATATACTTGACTTCATATTAGCCGTCATATATAAATAATAAAAGATAGGAAGAACTATCGTTATGCTATGGAGGATTCAGAATTTTTACTAAAAGAATTTAAAAAATAAAAATATAGTGCTTAGTTAAATATCTTCTCAACCACAGATGACGGTTTTGGTCTATACATTCTAAAAAGAATGAAGAAGTAGAACTATTTGTGATTTCATGGAATTGCAAGTTGCAAATTATACATAATTTTGAACTCCTTTAAATTATTTGAAATCGAATTCATTGTGCTATTGATCACTTGGGCTACTAATCTTTTGAAGAAAATAATTTCGAACCTTCCATTGTTGGTTAGTTTGAAGGCCGAAATTGTGGACCAAATATTGTCCATACTGATTATTTAATTTGTTACCAAAATCAATTGGCTACTTGATCCACTATGAAAGAGCTTTGAATTTGGAGATATCAAAATACATATTTGAAAACCATTATTTGGGAATTCCATGAACTATTATTAGCCACTATTATTTCGAATTGAGCTTGAAAATATGAATCCTCCATTATTGAACTAGTGAAGAATATGAGTTCAAATTTGAGTTTGAGAATTAATTAGTGAAGAAGATATATTGAATATTGTATACCATTTTGTGTATATTATATATGGATTTAGTTTATATTATTTAATTCAATAGTGTACAATTTGTTGCAATAGTATGCTCCAAAAAAAAAATATACAGTATAATGTAGTATTATACTTTTACAACTAGGTCATTTTTCAAAATTTTGAAAATTTGACTTATTGTATCTGGGACTCGTTTTGAATGAATGATATATTATAAGATTGAAAAAATCGAAAGGAGCTCATATCTAAAAAATAATATTAAAATCACATGACATTGACATGGAAATATGGGAGTTGGACATAAAAATAGGTATAAGGATAATTATTTTCATAAGTACTATTATTAGAGTGCATTGATTGATAAAAGTGAGTATTGAATAAATAATCCAAGTTTTTTTTTACCTAAATAAGTACGATTTAATTCACCTATCGACAAAAAATAGTCCAACTATGATTTAGTTCAAAATTTTCACCGAAAGAATCCACAAAAATAAAAATGTAGTGCTTAATCTGTTAATCATCTTCTCAATCGCAGATAACGGATTTGATCTATGAAGAAGTAGAACAATTTGTGATTTCACATTTGATTACTTGGGCTACATTGAGCTTACCTACTGATTTTTTAAAGAAAATATTTTGGACTTCCCATTGTTGGTTAGTTTGAAGGCCAAAATGGTGGACCAAACATTGTCCATCCTAACACCCCACCCTACCCCACCCCCTTCTTCTTCTTCTTAACACCCGCCCCCACCTCTCACCCCACCTAACCACATCTCTTATCACAACCATTTTAGTTTCTTTAATTTTGAAATTCAAATTTCTTCTCTATGAATCTCGGTCAATTTACACACTTATAAAATTTGGATTTTCGAATCTTGTTTGTAAAAAGATTGAAGTTCAGATAATTTTGAAATCTTGAAGAGTAATGATGTATACTGAAAAGTTGAAAAATTTCCTGAAGAATAACAAATGGGTTTTATGAATTTATGAAATTAATTCAAAATTATGATGGAAAATTATTGGGTTTGTGTTGGTAAGCTTTTAGTGTAAAAAAACCCCATGTCAAATAGGAAGAATTAGACTAATTTGATATGAATTTAGTGCTCAATTATGAGCAAATATGAAGAACATGATACTGAAAATTTTAATGTGCAATTTTTTTATTTATTTTTAACATTATTTATGGAAATTTTTCAAAAATAACTATAGTTTAGATTTAAATTGAAGATCTATAGCTATAATTTGTTTAATTACGAATTATAACTAGGGAAAGAGAGGCGAGCAAGACTAGGAGATGGAGGAGAGAGAGGCGAGCGAGATTTGATAGAGAAAGGATACACATGAAAGAGGTTAAATACTTGTTGTATCAGGTTGTATCACAAATACAATTTATACAATCGATTTATATCAAAATGAATACAATATTCATTTTAGGAGGAGAGAGGCGAGTGAGATCTAGAGAGGATGAATACATATTATATGTGTTGTATCACGAATACAATTGATACAAAATACAAATACAGTTGAAACAAATACAAATATAATTGTTTGAATACAATTGATTTGTATCATATATCGAATATAATTGTATCAATTGTATTAACAAACACAATTTGTGTTGACGAATATAAGTGGTAGAATTCAAATTTCCATAATACAATTGATACAAAATACGTATACAGTTGATACATAATAGAAATATAATTGTCATATTTACGTGGAATGTTTTATGGGATGCAATTGTTTGGGCTGGAGAGAGAGGGGGTAGTGGGAGGAAAAAGGAGAGAGGAGAGGAGAGAAGAGAGAAATTTGTTATAAAACTCTACATATAGCTACAAATTATAATATTTTAAAACTATAGTAATTTATTCGTAAATACATATCAAAATCAAGTGGGTACTACTGAAAAAGATGGCTATCCGATCCACTATGAAGGAGCTTTGCATTTGGAGATATCAAAAATCCAAATTTGAAAACTATTATTTGGGAAACCCATGAACTATTATTAGCCACCATTATTTCGAATTGAGCTTGAGAATCTGATACCTCCATCATTGAACTAGTGAAGAATGTGAGTTCGAATTTGAGATTGAAAATGAGTGAAGAAGATATAATGAATATTGTCTACCATTTTGTGTATATTACATATCAATTTAGTTTATATTATTTAATTCAATAGTAAACAAATTTATTGCAATAGTATACTGCAAAAATATACAGTATAGTGTAATATTATACTTTTACAACTAGGTAATTTTTTTAATTTTTGAAATTTGACTTGAAGCATACGTGAATCATTTTGAGGGAATAATATATCAAAGACTAAAATCGAGAGGAGCTCATAACCAAGATTTAGGTATGCTTAGAGGAGATTTGAGCTGATCGGAATAGGAAAAAAAATTCACCTCATTGAGAAAGATGAATTGTAGCAATGTATTAATATTGCATAGCAACATATATGAATATACATGTACATATACATCTCTGTACATAGTTATACATTATTTATACAATATAGATACATTACATATACATGCAATCATTAGCTGATATTTTTTTTTTGGGAAACTTACATAAATCCTACTAGTTTAGGAGCTAATTACTTAGATACACTTTTTAGTTTGTAATATTACATATCTTACCAAATTTTGGTTAGGTCCGAATACATGTACCTCACGATACATGAGGTCAAATTTGTTCTAGATACATTGTATCAAAATGGATTCGTATGTATCTAAGATACATAGCAAATCTCGCCTCGCCACTCTCCTATGTATCTGGTATTCCAGATACATTCGCGTGTATCTGAGATATAACAAAATATCGTTCGACCCTCTCCCCTTTTCACTAGCCTCTCACACTAATTTAGTGTATCTAGTAACAAAAATACATGTGTATAAGCGTATCTCTCAATATATGATGGAGAACTCTATATTAGTGGTAAGATACATAATATGTTGAAAGTATAGATAATAATAGTATATATATGATAGTGAAGTATGTCTAATTATGTAATTTATCCTTCTTTTTTTATGTTGGTCGTATACTTACCTAAGAAACCCCAAAGATAAGACTGAAAAGGCAAACAAAGAAAGAGAAAAGGTGAAAAAAATAATATAAGCATTGACATGGAAATATGGGAGTTGGACACAAAAATAGGTATAAGGATAATTATTTTCATACGTACTATTATTAGAGGGAGTTGACCCATAAAAAGTTTGGATTGAATAAGTAATCCAAAATTTTAACCCAAACACCATTTATTTCATCTATTGACAAAAAATATCCCAACTACAAGTTGTTGGCCCAATTGATATTTTTATGTATAATTTACATAAATCTCATAGTGTAAATTCAAAATTACATCATATTCCTACTCTTTTCTATTTTACAAAAATTCCTTAAAATATCAGCCATCCGAATACATAATTGGCTGTCCGGATACATTAATTGTGATACATTATATATGTGGTTATTTGCTCTTAAAAAGGAAAACAAACAGAAAATCAAATTAAAATCTCATAATTTACGCTATTCAGATCCTCTTTACTATGTCAATCAGAGAAATATAAATCCTAAAATAACAAATCAATTCAAAATTCAAAATCCCTGTTCATCTTTATCCTTGTTTCAGCGAAGAAACTTTCAAGTAGGATTTAAAACTTTTGTTGAAAATTTGATAAGATACATAATGATATTTTGATTTTTGACTGACACTCTCGAAGGAAGAAAAAATTGAAGATCGTAGCTTTTGGGTTCTTCAAATTCTAAACAAATCTCACTATGATTGACGACCAGGACTCAGGTTTCTTTGCCAACTTTCTTGATATCTTTATTTTTGTGTTGGTGATTGCTTACCGTTGTGTGATGTCAGATCCCAAATATGAAGGCAATTGAAAGTTGTTATTTTATAATTAGCTTGGACAAAAATAGTTATGTTTATTTGTCATAGCTTCAATTTTCGAATTGAAAGATCTCGATAACAAAAGGTATGCAATACATATTCTTGTGCTTTAATCATTGTTTTTTCATTCATGAATCTGTATATTGATCGATAAATGGTGATACATTACTTATTAGAACTTGATACATTAAAAAATTTAACGTATATGTTATGAGTTTGCGGTATTTGTGAGTTATTGTCTTGTTAATATAAAGTATCAGATACATATGAATTTCTTTTTTGATTATTGAATTTGTATATGCATATATAAATCATGATATATTACTGATTTCAACTTGATTCAATTCTAGTTTGATGTATATGTAATGAATTTTTATAGATGTGAGTTAGTGTGTTGTTACAATAACGTTCCAGATACATGTGAATTTCTGTTTTTCTAAAAATGTATTAGTATATGAACTTTTTAATCGATATATGAAGGTATGTATCAATTTATAAATTATTATGTATATGAACGTTATCATTAGGTTGCTGTGTATCTTAAATTGAGTTAATTGATATGTGATGTATCTCTAACTTTCAACTGTTCGTAGGTTATTCCATCTTCTAAATTTATTTATTAAGTGTATAAGGGTGGATGAAGATACATTGTTTGCCTTGAAAGAAAAATATGTAACTGTAAATTTTAGCATGACGAGATACCTTGTGCGCACTTAATTCTTTGTTGTGAAGAGCAAAAACATCACAGAGATACATCCCTGCTTTGATTACAACAAACCAGTTGCATTAGCAAATACGTATGAAGTTCCAATGATTTCAATGCTGGAGAAGGACGATTGGTCAGTACCAAATTTGTTTGAAAGAAATTGTCTTGCCACCTAGGTACAAAAAGATGACTGGGCGACCAAGGAAAAGGAGGGAAAAGATCTAGATGGAAAGATAAGTACAAACACAAACATTTGTGTACGTTGTGGACAAGAATGTCACAAACGAAGAACTTGTACTTTTTTCCTGAAAGAACATTGAAAAACTCTTTTTTGGGACTATTGTTATGTTTTAGATACATTATTTTGAGATTATAAATTTTCAATTTTTTGCTTTTTTCCACTTTTACCTTGATAAAACATTACAATTTATGATTAGCTAGTGAAATTTGATACAATAAATTGAAATGTTAAGATTTTCAATCTGTGTTCATTTTAGTAACACATTATGTTTCATATACCTTTTAAAATAATGTATCATTAGCTATTTGATAATAATGTACATGAGATTGTGTTTGTGGAGATGGTACCACTCAATATGGTTGATACATTTTTATATAAGGTATCATGATCTAGTTGAAAATGATGTATTTGATATAATAAGGTTGTGAAAAGTAGTATGTAAAATGAAATAAAATGTATCTATAAATGTATCACAATAAGTAAGAATTAATTTATCAATTAGATACATGAATGAATCAAGAACAAACTACAACTAATTATTCAATGTATCAACATGAATGAATAACAACTAACTAGAACTAAGTTATCAAGTAAATACATAATTAAACCAGCAATTAAGTTATAAATTACATTGCATTGGTTAGGTGTCAAAATGTATCAGCAATCAGCAACTAACTAAAACTAATGAGAAGAAATAATATTGTATGTTTATGCATTAATGAATCTAATACTTAGTTTTATCCAAATTTTGTATCAGTTTATATAAGACAAATGTGTCACGACATTCATATCGTAAATAACAACTAAAAATAGTGAAAGTTAAAAGTCAAAATAAATAACTTTTTAGAGAAGCACTCTAAAACTTGAGTACGAGTATCTTAAAACAATAAAAATAAAAATAAAAATCTAAAACTAGAGTTAATGTATCTCAAAAACAATAACACTATAAAAAAAAGTGTCTAACAACCGATAGATAATCTCTATTCAACATTAACCAAATCGTCTTTAGGCGGGTGTGAATTGGACTCTTAGGCCTTGATGGATTCTCATTTTCACTAACGTATCCTACCTTAGCCTTTTCAGTATTGTATTTCCATAATAAGGCTGCATATCGTGTATGGAGGTAAAATTTACCTATGTATCAATACTGAAACTTTGTTTATTTGTTTTGATTTTAGATATATACATTATTGTTTGGTAACAAAGGTTAATTTAATGTATCATAAAGTTGAAACGAAGGCATTATCAACTAGATACATTAAAAATCTGAACCTTAGGTATAAAAGGGTGTTTAGCAACATGTTCTACCCCCCCCCCCCCCTATTTTGTATCAGACAAAGTTGAACAACAAAATATCAAAAAAACTAGTTATGATAAACTATGAATAAATATGATAAACACACATTTAGTTATAAAACAGTGCTGCAGATACATAACAACATTTGATACATAATCAATTAAACAATTTGACGTAGTTATGTGTCATATACATAATATTTAAACATGATACATTGAATGTTTAGCAACATGTTCTACTCCCCTTTCAATGAATGTTTATCTCAAAAGTTTTTTCGACAATTGTTGCTAAAGCTTCTTCCGGCTTAAAAGTTGTTCAACTTCCTCTCACTTCTCCAACCAAGATCTTGCGTTAATTACATTAGGAAGAGGATGTTTGAGATGGCACAATCATTCTCGACAAA